>JARFXV010000067.1:1245000-1595000 GCA_031761425.1 Cosmopolites sordidus | reverse complement strand
TTTGAAGCTAGTTTCTCCAACTCTTTCAGTGGATAATTTTTTTTCTCCAATAAAAAAATAGCATTCGTTCCCTAGTGGTTTCAGTAAGAAACCAACAATTTTACCATTGGTGCAAACATAATAAATACAAAAAAATATGACACACATTTCTGTGATATATATATATATATATATATATATATATATATATATATATATATATATATATATATATATATATATATATATATATATATATATATATGTATATATATATATATATATATATATATATATATATATATATATATATATATATATATATATATATATATATATATATATATATATATATATATATATATATGTAGTGTTAGATTTTCTTGGACTGCGTCCAATGAGACAGCAGTAGCTGAGTGTCATCACACACCCAACCGTTTGGTTCCACAATCTCATGTGGAACACACAACAATCTGCGTCTCCGCCTAAATGAACATTTTTGTTTGTGATTTTGGTGTGTGATGACACTCAGCTACTGCTGTCTCATTGGACGCAGTCCAAGAAAATCTAACACTACATATATACGCCATCCCACGGGAAGTCGGCGACAACATGGGCTGTTGGCTGTGGATAGGGTCTCCCTATTCTTGATGGTATGGTATATGTCGGTGCCCTGATGAGTCTGAACCTCGAGAGACGAAACATATGTCATCCAGTTGAAGGGATGGGTGGAGCTCCTTCCCGGTCAAGCAGCCAACAAAAATGTTCATATATATATATATATATATATATATATATATATATATATATATATATATATATATATATATATATATATATATATATATTAAGAGGTTTCGAATGTTGGTAACGAATAAAAGAAACATTAACATACTTGTAACAACGTACTTGTCTCGGCATGGTGACGGCGACTGATTTGAGACGAGCAGAGGTACGTGGTAGTACGGATGAAAAAAAATTCTGTTTTTCAAATATCTCTCTCCACAGCCCCACTACGCTATCTTTTGAGCAAACCTTATACCTACATCCAAGGTTGTGGGAAGAATGTGTCGCGTAGTTTTTGACTGTCGCGAACATTCACCGTAGGATGGCGCGAGCTTCATTGAGATTGCGACCCGCCATCGATATGACCAGTTGATTTGGTCTTGCTCTGTTCGTTTCGTTTCAGCTGTCTCCCTGCGTTGAGCTCGAGCCCAGCTGATGACGGCTGTGAGGCCAGAAACCGGTCCTGGGAGGTACTTGTCTCGGCATGGTGATGGCGACTGATTTGAGACGAGCAGAGGTACGTGGTAGTACGAATGAAAAAAAAAATCTGTTTTTCAAATATCTCTCTCCACGGCCCCACTACGCTATCTTTTGAGCAAACCTTATACCTACATCCAAGGTTGTGGGAAGAATGTGTCGCGTACTTTTTGACTGCCGCGAACATTCACCGTAGGATGGCGCGAGTTTCATTGAGATTGCGACCCGCCATCGATATGACCACCTGTTGACTTGGTCTTGCTCTGTTCGTTTCGTTTCAGCTGTCTCCCTGCGTTGAGCTCGAGCCCAGCTGATGACGGCTGTGAGGCCAGAAACCGGTCCTGGGAGGTACTTGTCTCGGCATGGTGACGGCGACTGATTTGAGACGAGCAGAGGTACGTTGTAGTACGGATGAAAAAAAAATTCTGTTTTTCAAATATCTCTCTCCACGGCCCCACTACGCTATCTTTTGAGCAAACCTTATACCTACATCCAAGGTTGTGGGAAGAATGTGTCGCGTAGTTTTTGACTGCCGCGAACATTCACCGTAGGATGGCGCGAGTTTCATTGAGATTGCGACCCGCCATCGATATGACCAGTTGACTTGGTCTTGCTCTGTTCGTTTCGTTTCAGCTGTCTCCCTGCGTTGAGCTCGAGCCCAGCTGATGACGGCTGTGAGGCCAGAAACCGGTCCTGGGAGGTACTTGTCTCGGCATGGTGACGGCGACTGATTTGAGACGAGCAGAGGTACGTTGTAGCACGGATGAAAAAAAAAAATCTGTTTTTCAAATATCTCTCTCCACGGCCCCACTACGCTATCTTTTGAGCAAACCTTATACCTACATCCAAGGTTGTGGGAAGAATGTGTCGCGTAGTTTTTGACTGTCGCGAACATTCACCGTAGGATGGCGCGAGTTTCATTGAGATTGCGACCCACCATCGATATGACCAGTTGACTTGGTCTTGCTCTGTTCGTTTCGTTTCAGCTGTCTCCCTGCGTTGAGCTCGAGCCCAGCTGATGACGGCTGTGAGGCCTGAAACAGGTCCTGGGAGGTACTTGTCTCGGCATGGTGACGGCGACTGATTTGAGACGAGCAGAGGTACGTGGTAGTACGGATGAAAAAAAATTCTGTTTTTCAAATATCTGTCTCCACGGCCCCACTACGCTATCTTTTGAGCAAACCTTATACCTACATCCAAGGTTGTGGGAAGAATGTGTCGCGTAGTTTTTGACTGTCGCGAACATTCACCGTAGGATGGCGCGAGTTTCATTGAGATTGCGACCCGCCATCGATATGACCAGTTGACTTGGTCTTGCTCTGTTCGTTTCGTTTCAGCTGTCTCCCTGCGTTGAGCTCGAGCCCAGCTGATGACGGCTGTGAGGCCAGAAACCGGTCCTGGGAGGTACTTGTCTCGGCATGGTGACGGCGACTGATTTGAGACGAGCAGAGGTACGTTGTAGCACGGATGAAAAAAAAAATTCTGTTTTTCAAATATCTTTCTCCACGGCCCCACTACGCTATCTTTTGAGCAAACCTTATACCTACATCCAAGGTTGTGGGAAGAATGTGTCGCGTAGTTTTTGACTGTCGCGAATATTCACCGTAGGATGGCGCGAGTTTCATTGAGATTGCAACCCGCCATCGATATGACCAGTTGATTTGGTCTTGCTCTGTTCGTTTCGTTTCAGCTGTCTCCCTGCGTTGAGCTCGAGCCCAGCTGATGACGGCTGTGAGGCCTGAAACAGGTCCTGGGAGGTACTTGTCTCGGCATGGTGACGGCGACTGATTTGAGACGAGCAGAGGTACGTGGTAGTACGGATGAAAACAAAAAATTCTGTTTTTCACATATATATATATATATATATATATATATATATATATATATATATATATATATATATATATATATATATATATATACATATATATATATATATATATATATACATATATATATATATATATATATATATATATATATATATATATATATATATATATATATATATATATATACAATTTACACTAAATTATAATATAATAAAACAACACTTACCATTTCTAAGAAAACCTCACATAAACCGTATATATAACTTATAACCTCCAAACAAATAAGCGGAGGTGAATACCATGTGTTCCACCGACTGACATCTACGTTCAGAATAAAATAATGCAACAATATTAAGTAGATTGGGCATATAGGCAACCACTGCAATAGGTGGTTTTAAACACAAACCACTATCAAAACCACTAGAGTGCAAAGGTTTAAACGCTCGGTAAATTTATTCTGGAAAATTATTATTGTCTGAGAAACAACGTAAAAATGTGTTTGAATAAAATATAATAACCAATTTTATTGGCAACCACTTCATTTTTGAACTGTAATATTTTAATCTCTTCCGCATATCACAATATGGCCATTTTGCTCATCTACCTTTCGGAGTAAACAGTCACGTAAGATTACACAACCTCGTGTGTAAATTATCCATTTATTACACAATATTTATATGCTTTGTTGTATCATTATCTACAATTATTAACTGTATACGATAGTTTTGCTTATAAATTAAGAATATGGGCTGTAGACGTATAATCACTAAAAATGTTCAGGTCTGCAATATTGATCTGCCTTTCTGATCAAATCATTATCTCCATATATTGCTTCAAACATGTGGCTATTAACAAAACACGGTAAACAATCTGACTTAACCTTTCTCCGATAATTTTCGTAATCTTTAGAGAGAAAATTTTTAATATCAATCTATGTGTTGAATTTGGATATCTTCTATTTAATGTAAATTCATCACAAATATTTAAAAAATACTTTTTTGTCAAAATATCTACTTTATTACACTAGTTTATAAGGTTTTTATACCCCATCTGAAAGTTGTTAATTATTGTTTATTTAGGTAACAGTTATCCAGAAAAAATAATATAAACATTCTGTCACGTCTGCTTTTAGAAATATTTATTTATTTAAAAATGGAAAAAAAAATCTTAGTGTGAATAATAAACCAAAAATATAAATGGCTAATTTTCGCTTTCTTTTTATAGTTTTTTGGATCGGTTTCTCTTATAATGAACCAACAGTGATCCCCTAACATATTTTCATCCCAATCCTTGATGTTGTTCTTCGAAAATCTTTAAATCTTGGGGAAAAAGTCCCCCTGTTCGTTATTCATACTTCCTAAGTTTTCAGGGAAAAAACTCAAATGCGAGTACAGAAAATGAATCTACAATGACATGTTCACTCTCATCTGTTAACATTTTTTTTAATAAATCAGCAACAATATCTCTATAATTTTTACTTTTTTTATTTCCCAAAAATTCTTCGACGATTATTTTGACTGATTTCCAAGCAGCTTTTTCATTAATAGGTAAAAGGCTTTCAAACTAAGGTTCTTTAACAACTTTAACGGATCTGTGGGCCAACAAATATCCCCTCCTTCGGTTTTCGTTCTTTGAAGAGGACAATGTAGAATTGTATTTTTAATAGAATAAAAAATTATAAAAAATCAGTTTCGTTACTTTATTTATAAACCTCGTATAACAATAGCCAGAATAGTAAATAACTGGCTTCTATAATGACTAAATTAAATTACGGGTTAAAAATGCATATAAGTATTGCAATTTTAAACAAACATCTCATAATGACCTTTCAATATTTATCTGAAGTATTATTCTTTATTTATAGATTATTATGTAACATTCTATGGACAGCTGTGTGAACAATTTTAATGAATATGAATTGGCTGGAATTTTTTCATTATAAAGGCCTAATCGAAATTATTCAGAAATAAGGCTAATAAGATTAATAATCTGTTTAGAAGGTGAGAGTAATTGCTGAACGTTGCCTGTCGATATTTATGAGCATATCAATCACGTTATTTTTTTTATTACCCCTAGAAGTACTGCAATCTGTCCGTGGAGACAATAAGCTAACAATTTGTCAATATATAAATGACATGTGCAGGTCGATTCAATCATCGAGCTGCATATCTATTATAATTGTAACTAAGGTACTTTTAACTCTATAATAGATTTGAAGGTAAGTAAAACTTACGCAGAAGGTTTGAAGCATATATATATATATATATATATATATATATATATATATATATATATATATATACACGCACACGCACACGCACACGCACACGCACACGCACACACACACACACACCCACGCACGCACCCACGCACGCTCGCACCTACCCGCACACGCACCCGCACCCGCACACGCACACGCACACGCACACTTTTACAGTTTTATCGATCATACAAATCCCAAAGTCTGGGTATTTTGGTGTTGATGTGACAACATTGGAACGTGAGTGCGTCATAGATTTTGATGACGTGCAATCATTGTTTTTCTGAATGAGCTGTATATATAATTTACTAATAATAATAGAACCACTTATTGTTGATTAAATTTTAGTTATAATTTTTATTGCACTAATAGATAAATATATTTATTTATTTATTTATTTTAATTGTACTAATAAATTCAAAATACATAAACCAATAAACAATGCTTTAGTCATACATAACAATAATGTCATAAACATAATTTAACAATATTTTATTTTTCCCAAAATTCTTCAGAAGTTAAACTACTCCAGCTCTGATGCTTTTTAAGAAACTAGGATTTTTTATTGAGATTTATTGGGGAAATTAACATTTTGCCGAAGGGCAATGAAATATCTTGAAACTGACTATACAGCATACAGCTGCCTGAGAGGTAAAAATCGCCATCCAAACAGCATACAAAAATTGGCTACAAGAAGGAGTAACATCTATAACTTTTCACTCTACCCTCATATAATAACCAAGTTACTTAAAGCGATAATGTAAAGGTTTAGCACAATTACAAGTCCAACTAGCAAGCTGAATCGAAAAATATCTGGTGAGTAGATATTTTCCGTCCATCAGACACTCATCTATGACAAATTATGACCTCGGTGTTTAGTATCTTTGGCCGCGAGAAACAATTTAAACGAATCTGATAGTCGTGATGCCAGGCGATAATTGAGAAAATTGCCGTATAACGCAGAAATTATGATATTAAGTGTGCAGTAATACATAAAGAAGGCACCGACTATTAGAATAATTTTATCGGAAAAAAATATCTCCAAGTCGACGTTTTGCCAACGAACACCTGCAACTTGGTGGCGATGGCCGACATCCGATAGCGCTCTCTCGAAACACATTTCGAAAAATTAAGGTTAGACTTACCGTTCATTAATACTCATATCGAAGAGAGATGCTTTCTCGCCCGAACTTTCTCTTTCCCGAATAGTTACTATACTGCTCAAAAAAAAATCAGATGCGTAAACATAAAAATAAAAAAGTAGGTAGTGTAGAAGTACAGAGACTTCACTTAACCCCGACACCCAGGTGACCTATTAATATACAACTAACGCGACAAGTTGGTAATCGTTAACATGAAATCAGTTTTTTTAAACTACGACATACGTTCATTGTTTTTTTTCACTTTTCGTATTTGTGCTGTTCGTTGTGTTATTTGAAAAAGGCACTGTGTCGAAACAATTGTTGTTTAGTTCATTCAGGATAATATTCTTTGAATATATAACTAACAGAGAAAGAGAGAGAGAAAATGTAGTAATTTAGGTCGCATCGATATTGAGATCATTTAGCGGCTATAGAATCAAATTATGAACCTATTACTCATGGGAAATATAAGGATTAGGTATATATAAGCTTAAATATAAAGTGAAAAATGTAAAATGATTCGTAATTTACAACATCATAGATGAGTTGTATCACGAGTAGGTGTATCACAGATGATTATATTACAACTGTTGTTATCACAGAAAAGTTGAATAGTTTGCTCACGATCATTGGAGTGATGAAAGCGAAACGCTTGAAATGACTATATTCTGGTAAAATAATGTATTTCTTTTAAATAAGCAAATGTGTTACACAGGTAGGCGGAGCAGTCAGCTAGAATGTGTTTGATTTTTAGAGGATCATCGCAATATTCACAGAGGGGAGGGCCTTCTTGTTTTAGCAGAAATTCATGAGAAAATCTGCAGTGGCCTATCATGAGTCTTATTCATTTAACTGTGGCTTTTCCATCCAGCAGTCGCTCTGGAGGGGATTGAAAGAATGAAGGTTTAAGCACTCTCAGTTTGTTAGGTCTCTCAGGATCATCCCAATATGACTGCATTGAGATGTGTGCAAAAGTTTTTGCAAAAGAGATATGGTCTTTTGGGTGGAAGCTGCGCATGTCCGTGCTCTATTGAGCGTTTTGTGAGTTGATCAGCTTCCTCATTACCTTTGATGATCTTATGACCAGGACACCAAATATGCAATAGCTGGATGAGAAATGAGGCGATTCTGAATCATGAGTACAGCATTTTTGGAGTCGGAGAATACAATCCAGGAATTTGCAGGGTTTAATCTTATATATGAGAAACATCTTTCTATTGTCACTAATTCAGCAGTAAGTACACTGGTTGAAGCCGGCAGTTTGAATCCTGAAGAGGTTCTATTGTGAACAAAGCCGCAGGCAACCCTTTGGTCCATCTTAGATCCATTTGTAAAAATTGATTGACATGGGGAATGAGTATCGAGTAGGAGGTTTATAATGGATTTATATATGGAAGAACTCGTTGATTCTTTATCATATTTTAATAGAGAGAAGTCTACTTGAATGGGATGTTGCAACCAAGGAAACGAAGAAGTAGGATGAATTGGAACAGGGACGTGCAGTTTTATATTTGACTCTACTGATAGTTGTTAAAAAATGATTCTGGGGTCGAGGGCCAAATTGTGAGTAGACGGAAAAGGAAGGATAGGGGGGGAATGTCTGATAGCCAGGGATAAATGGTCTCTGCCAAAGATATGTACTATAGTGTAGCGTTCACAAATTCTTGATCGCTACAGGTAGCATTCGTAAATTGTTGATCACCACTGGTAGGTTTATTTCGGACAAATTTTTAACTGAAAGAGTTCCGGTATCGTTTGGACAAGGCAAGACAGTCTAACTCCAAACCTCCAGGTGAGCGGACGTTTTCGCGCCTTACCCTTCCGATCAAGGTACGTAGGTTTGCTGGCCAAGTCACGCTTGGGTTGCTTTTCGAGATATTCTTATGAGGGTTTTACGACCCGGCAGCAGAGAATCCGATCAACAGACACCAGGCCATTGAACCACCACCTATTACAGAGCCCGACCATCGTGGAAACCTTACACCTTTTTGGGGCCACATGGCACAGTAACCGGTTTGTCAGATCGAGATTATTTCGGGACCCCCGCATAGGGATACCGGACTGCCCGCAGTCGTACTTAGTATTTTTGGACACCCAGTACCGGATAGGCAAGGATAGACCATAATCATCAGGACATAAGGCCAGATAAACACTTTTTTTATTATATTTTCATGTACCATTAAGGATTGAAGTTACCATTTATTTTTCACAAATACATATTTACCATAATTTCTTATACTGATAATGGTCACGTTATCACCTTATATTTTGTATCTATTTGCCGTCTGACCATTCTTGGTTACCCTAGCGTTATATATTTATCTTTTTACTATTGTCAGAATAGAGGAAATAACCTCTAATTTGTAAGTATAAGGGCATAGAGACCAGCTGGTCTAATTCAGAGCTGTGTATTTGATTTTTGATTTCTTTCACGGTAAGGTTTGGAGAACCACCTTCCCTAAACCTTCCCGTGTTTTTTGTTTGATAGTTTTAGTTATTCCCTTTTTTATGTGCTTTTGTAATATATATATATATATATATATATATATATATATATATATATATATATATATATATATATATATATATATATATATATATATATATATGTGTGTATAAAATTCTAGTAAACCGTTTTATTTAAGATAGGCCTCTTCCTGGTTCCAGGGTCTTTTCCAATATATGAAGTAACCGGGTGGCGCTCAACTTTTGTCGTGGCTTCATTCTGTCCTGGACCGTCTTCCCGGTGCTCCCGGCGAACAGCTGCCGTCGCTGTGATCTATATATTATTTATTCTGTTTCAAAAGAGAAAAAAATAGGTCACAATAGTTTAAGAGAAGATAGTCTCTTCTGGAGGATAAGAGCTCTAAACTCATGATACAATGTAGGCTGGGGATTGGACTGGTGGACAATGCTCCAGTTATGAGTCTTAAGGACGTGTTCTGTATGACATCCAGCCAGCGGCGGTAAGATTTAGGAGCCGTTGCGAAGATTATGCAGCGATACTCTAACTTGGATCTAATTATGGCCTTGTATAGTTTAAGTAAACAGTGGTGATTCGAACCCAAAGTATTGTTTGAGAGCATCTTAAGTATTCCCATATCCCGATCACATTTAGCTTACAAATAGTGAATGTGGTCTTTCCAAGATAGTCTATAATCAAATGTGAGACCTAAGACCTTGTGACACAGAACTGTGGGAATGATCTTGCTTGACAGAGTGATGACGTGTAAGCGTGGACAATTGCGTCTTCTGCAGAAATGAACAACTGTTGATTTTTCGGAAGCGAGTAAGATACCTGTAGAATTGGGCCATTTTCTCAGAGAAGTTAGATCTGACTGAAAGATTCTTTCGCAGACTTGAATTCGCAGATTGAATTGGGGGAAGAATACTATAGTAGGTCATCAGCCTAAAGTGTATGCGAGATCGTAGGGCTGAAGTATTTTGGGATATTATTCATTGCTATATTAAAAAGAGTGGGGCTCAGTACTGAACCTAGAGGGACACCATTTACTAGTGGGAATTGGTCAGACATATGTCCATCAATCCTGACTGCAAATAATCTATGAGCGAGGAAATTAGAAATAAATTTAGGAAGCCGTCCTCTGAAGCCCCACTTATGTAGGGTGTTCAAGATGGTGGGTCTCCATACTGTATAGAAAGCACTGGAGATATCTAAAAAAGCTGCGACTAGGTGATTTTTCCTCTGAAAGGTGCTCCAGATATAATTTTGAAAAGCCATAAGATGATCTAGGGTGGATCTTGATAGTCTGAATCCTAGTTGATGTGGATCTAGCAAATGATGGAATTCCATGAAGTGCCATGAAGATGAAGTGCCATGTAAAGCGATTATTGTCTATTCTTTCGAAGATTTTAGCTACTACTTAAGGAGCGAGGTTTACCAAATTTGTGTAAGGGAATCAGGATAGATTTTTTCCAAGCAAAATGACAGGTTCCTCTGCTCCAATATCCGTTATATAAGTCCAGTATCTTTTCCAATGCCGCTTGAGGAAGGTTGCCAATCATGGGGATTAGAACATAATCAGGGCCCGGTGCACTGTTTCTGCTTCTAGAGAGAGAATATAGAAGTTCGTCAAGACTAAAAGGGAGATTGTAATGCTGTAGCAGTTTTCAATTTGAGAGGAACTGTGATTTCGCTGAGAAAGACTTATGTGATCGTCTCCCGATACTTCAAAGGAGAATTTTGCGAAGCAATTTGCAATTTCGGCTCTGTTGGAGATCCACTTGTTGTCATATATTAAACCTTGAATTGGTTGGAGAGGTCTACCTCGGAATCTTTTAATTTTGTGTCAAAAGTTGCCGCTGCTAAGAGTTGAATTTATAAAACTGACGTAGTCAACCCAGGAAGTTCTCTTAGAATTTAAAATAATCCTGCGAGCTTTTGCACGGCATCTTTTGTAGTGGATGAGATTTTCCAGGATCGCAGATTTGCATTCATCATTCCACCAGGGGACTGGAGATTTATTATGGAATATTTGACGATGAGGGATGCTGGTATTAGCAGCAGATAAGATAGAGAAAACAAAGGATTCTAATGCTAGATCCTCATTAAGGGATTTTCAGTTAGGAAGAATGAAGTCAACGCGAAATTTGGACCAGTCTGCTTTGGAAACGTTATAGGTTTTTCTGGGCAGTTTAGAGTCGTGCCATCCAATAAGGGAGATTTTTGGTCGGAAAATGGTCACTGCCATGCAAATCCTCCATGATGTCCCATTGAAGGATAGGATAGAGGTTTGGAGAGCATAAGGAAAGGTCTAGGGATGAGAAGGATAAGAAAGATAAACATACATGTGTATGGGCTGTAGGATTAAGGAGCGAAATATTATTAGAAATTATGAAGTCCTGCAGGGTAGATCCTCTGATATCTGTTTTGACGGAGCCCAACATAATATTATGAGAATTAAATTCTCCGCACATGATGTAAGGGGGAGGTAGTTTAATTAAGATATTTTTTAGGTCTTGCAGGGAAAAGGGAGTGAATGGATAAATATACACATTACAAATGGAAACTTTCTCTATCAGGTAAGTAGAAATTGCGACAACCTCCAGATTTGAATCAATTTTGATGGTAGAGAAGTCTAAAGACTCATGTGCCAAGATGGCGACTCCACCTGATGATCGTAAGGCTTGTTCCCTAGCTTTTCTTATTATGTTGTAATTTTTGAAGCTGGAACGAGACGATTCATTGAAGTTTGTTTCTGGCAATAAGATTATGGCAGGCTTAAAATTTGAAGTGATCAATTTCAGTTCTTCAAATTAAAAAAAAACCATTAATGTTCCATTGAAGAATGGATTGATTGAAAGTGATGTGTAAAAGTTTTAATTAAGCCTTGACGAACTTGGCGTTCGAACGAGGTGTTGTACAAAAGAAAAGGTTGTTAAGGTGTTTTTTGCAAATCTATCTGCATTTCCCGCTTTCTTTTCTCAATCATCCAAAAGGTCAACTGTTCTGGAAAGTGTTGTGAAAAAGCGTCTATCCGGTGCGGCCCCTACCAGACGGAACTTTACGTCTAAGGGCCAATTCTACAAGTATAAACGGCAAACAGTTATACTCGGAATAAGTTATACAAGGTATTATTGTCAGTATATCTGGTGTTGGCCTGTTGCCTACAACGCCTTTAGTTATACCTAAAATAAGGCTGTAGTAGTTCTAAGTCAAAATAGTAGGTGGGATTGCGCCATAGTTGACAGTTGAAGGTGTAGGAATATAGCATTTTATAAGCTTAACCTAACGTGAACGGTTTGGACATAATAAAAATATTATTGATTGATTTGTCCGTTACCTTGCGATAGTTCATTTTTTAAATCGAATAAAACAATTTTATACTTTGTTATATATCACTTTTATTTTTAAATTTTAGTGACTGTAGTTTCGTAAAACGATTTACAGTACAGCGCGAAAAAGACAAAAATTAAACAATTTAGAAGCAATTGAAATTTGTAAATATAACAAAGACCCTTCTAGACAGCTATTAAATGATCAGACATATCTCTGGAATTCTCTACTATTTAAAATATTGTAAAGAAATTAACCCCAATAAAAGTGTAAAATTAGGTACATAGGATAAACAGCTGTAATACCTTAGTTTTAAAGTAGTGCTCGAGAATGTAACATCGTTTAGGAAACTATACTCACACAATTTAAAAATAAAAGGGATAGATAACAAAGTATAAAATTGTTTTATTCGATTTATAAAAATATTGTTTCATCTTATTAAAATGGAGAAAAGTGGTGCAATAATTTCACGATTGACGAAATTGTTCTGTTAGTGAATTGGGTTGAGGCAAGGAAAGAAATTGTCGGTACTTATAAAGTTGTCTTACATAGTAACAGTGCTGGTGATCCTCACATTATTCTATTCCAGAGTGCAAGAAATCTGATACCCTTTATAATAAGTTGGAATCCAATAAGTCAAATTTATGGAATCTATATCAATTATTTATTTCACTGCGATAATTAAAAATGCATAAAACTGTCGAATATAAAGAAAGGACAGGTTAGGTTTATTAATACTGACAACTGAAGCTGGCCAATAGAAAGCAAGAATAACTATATTCGGAGTATATCCGTCCAAATTCAAGCGGATAACTTATATCTGTCGATTTCTACCGAGAATAGCTTTGTTCGGCGATTGTAGAATGGGCGTTTCAAACTTTATTCCAAGTATTATACCAGGTATATACTTGCATTGTAAAACCGACTCTAAATGTGTGAATACTGTTTACATTTACAAAGAAGAATTGCAAACATGCCTTGAAGAAATTACGGACGCCGAGTCGGATAAAAATTCTATTAATCAAGCTCAGGAGTTAATATAAATTTCATTCCATTCAAAATATTAGAGACAACACAGAAATATAAATTAATCAAGAATTTGGTAACTTAACTGGTGAAGAATCTACAACAATCATAGGGAATCGCAGAAAGAAATAGAAATTTACTGACAAGGACCCCAATCCGAATGTCAGGATATTCAAGGATATCTTTGATACCTTAACCATACAGGTTCATGAACATTTTTGTTTCGATATATACCTAACTGTTGCAAATTTATTTCAAACTGAAAAAGTTGGTGAATATCGAGCCGTCTTTCCAAATGAAGACATTATATCTGACATTAACCTGTTTGCAAACGTAAATTACTTAAAATTAAAAAATAAACTCTCGGTAATGTACGCACGGGACGATTTAATGAAACACAGTGGGGCTGTGCCGCTGTTACAAATGTTTATGCAAAATAATTCATCATGTTGATAACATCAACATATAGTGAATCTGTGGAATTGCTGACTGTTTTGTGTACCGTCCTTATGACGACTGTGGAAAGCGAAAGATGTTTCTCTATCCTCAAACGAATCAAAACATTTCTAAGAAACACGATGGACTAGAAACACTTTGCTGCTCAGAAATTGAGGAGGATGGTGAGTTTCCTATGGTGAGTTTAGCAAAATTTTATTATCTAAGTACCTATTTGAAAATTTGATGTCTGACAATTACAATCGTATTAATGTCTGAATGATTTTGGCGTGTTCATATATTTTTTTCCTTTATTTGGGTTTTTCGTCACTATCTAAAACTCAAAAAATATCAAAAATACCTGTTCTTATGTAAAGAAAGAATCACTGGGTAAAAACAAAAAACCAAACGGAGACAAATTTCTCAGTGATTCTTTTTTGTAATAAATTTGCCTAACGAACAAAATTTTAAGGATATAAAAATGTTTTTAAAAATTCTACAAACTTTTATCGTTAACGTTTCGGAGGGTACTCTCCCCCCGTTTTCAAAACTAAACTAAAAAATAAATTATATTAATTTGTAATATATAAAGTAACGAGTGAAAGTAAATATATTTTTTTTGTGACTGTGAACGATACTTACATTGACAACAATGGATTTTCATGACAGTGACATACTACCAAAAAATATATATACGTAATGTTTACTGTGTGATTGTTTATTGTACTGATACAATACAGCAATTGATAGCAATACAGTTATTTTTATTTAAATTAATTATAGCGGTTTCTTTTAATCGTCTGTATTTTGTTACCGATTCTTTTAATACCGTTTTGGAATTATTCCAATTGATTTTATGACCCGATTCCCATGCGTGTTGACAAATTCTAGATTTATTAAAATCGCCCTTTCTAAGAAGGTGCTCTTTTACTCTAACATCGAACGGTCTAGATGTGTCACCTATATAGAATTTGCCACATTCACAGGGAATTTTATAAACCACATTTTTGGTATTTTGTTGTATATTGTTTGGTTTAGTCTTTGTTAATAGAGATCTAAGAGTATTTTTTGTTTTAAATGTCGTTCTTATGTTGTATCGACTCTTTTAATTGTGTCAGAAATACCGCGGATATAAGGAATTGTGAGGTTAATTGTTTGAGAGTTATTATTATTGTTATCAATTACTTGTCTGTTTTGTCTAGTATCAAAATTTTTAAACGAATTATCAATAAAATTTTTTCGAGAATTGTTTTTTATTAAAATGCCTTTTATGTGATTTGTTTCTTTTTGTAGTGTGTCACTGTCGGTACAAACAAGTTTTGCTCTGTCATATAAACTTTTAATTATTCCTATTTTGACCGATTTTGAGTGATTTGAAAAGAAATTGAGATACCTATATGTGTTTGTCGGTTTTCTGTAAACTGTAGTTTTTAATGTGTTGTTTTGTTTTAATATTAAAGTGTCTTTAATATTAAGTGATTCTTTCTTTACATAAGAACAGGTATTTTTGATATTGTTTGAGTTGTAGATAGTGGCGAAAACCCCAAATAACGAAAAAAAAATACATTCGTATTTTCGTGTGTATGATAGTAAGAAATGTAAAATTTTTGTTGCGAAGCATTTCCCTATCCCCCTTCCAAAATGTGGTTATACGTACCCCACCTGCTTTTCCTCCACGAACCGCCGCTGCCCCTGACCATAATGTAAACCAAAAAGTGACTTTCCTAACCCCAAATGCGATAATTTTTTTTATTAACAAAGACACCAATTTTAAAATGTTCTTCTGAAAAGATGATTTTTTCAGAAAAATCATCGTTTGTTCTTTATTCCAATTGACAAATGCATGACGTTTTGAATGATCCAGTGAGTTTAGTTATGTTATTTGAACTTTATATGCTCAGAGCTAAATCCTTTCGTAAAATACGTCATGTTTTCCAAATTCCAACGTCGACTAATGGAAATTTCTAAGTCTTCAGCAACACTTTCACGTACCAAATCAATATGCTTTTGAACTACCACTACGACTATACAGGGTATGCTAATAATGCCAT
The DNA here is from genome assembly GCA_031761425.1 of Cosmopolites sordidus. Taxonomy (NCBI): domain Eukaryota; kingdom Metazoa; phylum Arthropoda; class Insecta; order Coleoptera; family Curculionidae; genus Cosmopolites; species Cosmopolites sordidus. Next base: position 1,579,215 of record JARFXV010000067.1, on the reverse strand, counting down.
ATCGGTTGATATCTTGATATCATGCATAATTTAAAATTAATTTTATTTATACAGCGTAACGGGGTATAGTTTTGTTTTTTCTTATCGAACACCCTATATTCGTAAAACATGTCCCATACCTAAACCCAATGGTTTTACCGATATCCGCCATCTTATAAAAAATATCAGAGTTGCAGACTCTATTTTGCAGTGCCATATATCATTTATTTTATATGTCGGATTGTCATTTTTGGTAGGAACATTAGTAACACTTTGACTTAACTATTAATGCAAACAAAATTAATCTGCGTTAACTATGTCTAGAATAACTGAGATAAATGGAAAAAATCAAAACATCTCATTTTTTTTAAATGGAATATCTAATATTTTTGTTGTGGTTTTAATATTTGGTTTTTAATGGAATTCACCCTAGACATTTTAGTAATAACGTCATAAAATTGAATTCAAATGGCAAATATTGTTCGAGTATAGGTTTTCAACAGTTTTTATATTAGTCCGGTCAAATTAGATCGAAAAATTAGAGTGAAGGTACATAAATTCATATCAAGCTGGAAGTGACTAAAATTGTTCAAAACATAATTAAAAATAACATTTCAAAATTCCCCATCGTTCCAGTACGTGAAAAAAAATTGACTCGAGGTCAAAGTTAAAAAAAATGGGTTTTTCGCAATTTTCATCTAAGGTAAGTTTTATCGTAAAATTACCTCAGACAAAAATTGTAGACCATAGAATTACTCACAGTACCTTCACTCTTATTTTTCTGTCTAATTTGATGATTGGACTATCGTATAAATGCTAATTCATTAGCATGCTAATGCACCGAATTCTCCGGATTTGGGTCCCAATGTACTACGTGTTTGCAGACCTAAAAACAAAGCTCCAGGAAAGAGATTTGGCTCCAATGAAGAAGTGATTGCCGAAACTGAAGCCTATTTTGAGGCCAAAGTTAAATCGTTCTACACAAAAGGCATCGAAATTAAAATCGGAATCAATTTATCACTTATAAAAGAGACTATGTGGATGAGTAAAGTTAAATTTTGCCTACAAATTCTTGTTTTATTAGTCATCCTACGAACTTATTGAGTGATGTGTTATATTGTAGCTTACAACTATTTATTGTTATCAAAAATAAAATTCTGTACAGTATAAAAAAAACCATAATACTTATGGGTATACCTTACATATAAAAATAGAGTCCAAATAAATCGAAAAAATCATCTCAACTAAAGTATTACATCAAACAAAACTTCATTTGCATTCCTGCTTGTAAAATTTTAAGTGGGTATTTAACATAGTTATTAAATGTTAATGAATACGCTACACACTTTTAATTATGACTTTTCCTATTCTAAAAGCCATTGAGAAATTTATGAGAATATAGATATTGAGTGGTTCTGATAGTTCGTAGAAATTTTCCATTAGTTACTCTTTTAAAGATTGTAATCATAATTCTAAATAATCAATAATGTTTATTTACTTACACTCAGTCACAAAAAAGTTTAAATACACCATTTAGTTATATTTTTAAAAGTTTTATATATATATATATATATATATATATATATATATATATATATATATATATATATATATATATATATATATATGTTTTGATGAATGTTTTCACCGTTGTGAAATGTAATGATAGTTTCTCGGGTCTCGTGTTAGCTGAATGTCCACTGGTGGACGGTTTCGCTGACTTTTGACAATATGTGAAGAACTCCAAACACTTCGTTGAAATTATCAAAGACATCCGGCTAGAAGAAAACGGCTTATTAGTCAGCTTTGACGTCACTTCCCTGTTCACGCAAGTGCCGGTTACCGAGGCCCTGTTGATCATAAAAACGAAGTACAAGCTGCCTGAACATGTCATCAGTCTTTCGAACCACTGCCTTGCAAACATCTACTTCATAAGTGCCAAAGGTACAACAATATAGATAAATTGAAGGCGCACCGATGGGCTCCCCACTCTTTCCAGCGTTGGCCAGTATGGAAGACTTCGAAATCCGAGTACTGCAAATGTGGTTACATTATGTCGGCGTAACGTTTGTTGTATGGTAACATGGAGAGGATAATCTGAACAAATTCTGGGAACATCTGAACCAAATTCCAGAAAATGAACTTCCATTCCTAGATGTGTTAATAAAAAGGAAACGAGATGGTGTCTTATCACACACAGTTTATCGAGAATCGACACACACCAACCGATACCTTAATGCCAGCTCACACCACCATCCGGTTCAGCTATTCGCCGTTGCAAAATCTTTGGCCTATCGCTCGCAAACTCTAACGGATAAGGAACACTATCAATAAGAAATAAATATTCTACAAAATGTCCTGGCAACTAACGGATATCAACAAAAAAACTATCCGACGGGCACTCGGTGTCCCTTGCGAACGACATTGCGTCTACAACTCAACTGATTTGTCAGAGAGGGTCTTTCAAATTAAGTAGTTTTTTTAAATTGCTGAATAAAATACAGAATTTGGGTTGATTTCAAAAAACTTTTTTTAATAATTGAAGCTTAGTGTATGACATTTAAATACGAAAGGCAATATCTCCCAAATGACCACCTCTTGTAGCTCCACAGACGTCCACTTCTTTGTCAAAATTCTGGATGACATTTTGGCATAATCGTGACTCTATCTCACCCCTGACTAGAATAATTTCATCCTTTAGTTCACGAATCAATTGTGGGTTGTTCTTATAGACCTGGCTTTTCACGTAACCCCAAAGAAAATAGTCCAACGATATCAAATCATACGATCTTGGTGGCCAATTAACACTACCGTTTCTTGACCCGTCCAGAATAACCCGTCCAGCAGATTTTTCCAGTTACAGCTTGACCGGCAACATTCTGAAAGAAAAACGAAAAAAATTTCGAAATGCGGAAAATTGTTTATTGGCAATTATCAAATCAACATAACCACCAATTTCAAAATATACCTCATCTGAAAAGACGATTTTTTTTTTAGAAAAATCATCTGTTTGTTCTTTGGTCCAATTGACAAATATACGACGTTTTGAAGTTTCGTAAAATACGCCATGTTGTGGATTCACTGAGTCCAAAGTGTTGTGAACGTCGACTAATAAAAATTTCTGGATCTAACGTACCAAAATGCTCTTCTGAACGACCATTACGACTATATATTGCTCTTCTTTCCTCTTCCAACGTACTAGTTTCTTGAAATGTTTGAACAATTCTATTGATAGTGCTTTCGATAAACGATTCATTGTGTAAACTGTAAATACCATATAGTTTTCTAAAAACATTATTCAATGAACGCCCCTTTTCATAAAATAATTCAACAATTTTACGACTGCATTTATATAAATGTCACTTCTAAAATGAGACCTGGCAAATTTACAACGCCATCTTTGTTTTATCACAAAATTAAAAAACCGCTTGGAAAGACCCCTTAGTAAGAGGTAATACAATACAATTCGGGCAGGAATTTGAAGGGGATGGAACTCATATAAAGATGTAAAAACTCAGCGGTAGATATAAAACAGTTGACTTGGGCTAGCATCAAAAAGAGATTTCTAAATAAATAACACATTTCTGTGTTCGAGACAAAGAACATATATGACTAGAATATTCTATAATATAACAAGAATAAATCAGATTCTATAGAAAAATCTAGTATCTCTTAGAAATTCAAGAAGATTTCCCATCGCACTAAGAAGGACTTAAGTCTCCTCGCTACTAAGTCTCCTCTCCATCCATTCTCACCTCTCATTCCTTTTGGTTTATATCTCCGCTTAGCCTAAATATCTATCTGTCCAACTATGAGAAAGCTTCTCATTCTCTTGCCTTCTTAGAATATCAATTCTGCGACATTCTATCCGAGTTCTCTTCCTTTTGTTTAATCTTCTCTGCCAATTCTTCTTTCCCCCCTAACTTACGTATTCTCTGCTGAGATTTTTGCTCAGAAGCATCTCTTCTGAGCAAGATACCCCTTGGCTAGCTTGCAATGATTTTCTCAATTCTCTCCCCTTAATCAATATCCCATTTAGCCCTCTTATCCCCCTTAGAGTCCCACCACCATCCCCTTAATCGCGCCCCTGAGTTTATACAATTTGTGCTCTTCTCTTTTCATATTTCCAGGACATACGTGCATTAATGGTAACGAAAGAATGAACCATATGGTAAAAGATGCTATACCCTGTAGACTTTCTATCTTCAAAGCCCCTTCATACTGAAATTATTTCCTATAATCTCTGATATAATTTCTTACATGATCTAGCTTGAGTAGGACCACGTTCTTTGTCTTGAACACAGAAATGTGTTATTTATTTAGAAATCTATTTATCATGCTAGCCCAAGTCAACTGTTTTATATCTACCGCTCATGTGAATTCCATCCCCTTCAAATTCCTACCCGAATTGTATTGTATTATCATCTAGATTATCATCATATTTTTTTATCTTACTAACGGGTCTTTCCAAGCGGTTTTTTAATTCTGGGATAAAACAAAGATGGCGATGTGAATTTGCCATGACTCATTTTAGAAATTACATTTATATAAATGCAGTCGTAAAATTCTTGAATTATTTTATGAAAAGGGGCTTTCATTGAACAATGTTTTTAGAAAATTACATGGTATTTACAGTTTGCACAATCATTTATCGAAACCACTATCGATGGAATTGTTTAAACATTTCATGAAACTGGTACGTTGGAAGAGGAAAGAAGACCGATAGCGGTAGTGGTCGTTCAGAAGAGCATTTTGGTACGTGAAAGTGTTGCTGAAGACCCAGAAATTTTCATTGGTCGACTTTCACAATAATTTGGACTCAGTGAATCCACAATATGGCATATTTTACGAAACTTCAAAACGTCGTACATTTGTCAATTGGACCAAAGAACAAACGGATGTTTTTTCTCAAAAAAAATCGTCTTTTCAGATGAGGTATATTTTGAAATTGGTGGTTATGTTGATTTGATAATTGACAATAAACAATTTTCGGCATTTGGAATTTTTTTTTCGTTTTTCTTTCGGAATGTTGCCGGTCAAGCTGTAACTGGAAAAATCTGCTGGACGTGTTATTGCAAGAAACGGTAGTGTTAATTGTAGTATAATTTGATATCGCTGGACTATTTTCTTTGAGGTTACGTGAAAAGCCAGGTCTCTAAGAATAATCCACAATTGATTCGTGAACTAAAGGAAGAAATTATGCTAGTCATGGGTGAGATAGAGTCACGATTATGCTAAAATGTCATCAAGAATTTTGACGTCTGTGGGGCTACAAGAGGTAGTCATTTGGCAGATATTGTCTTTCATATTTAAATGTCATACACTAAGCTTCAATTATTAAAAAAAGTTTTTTTAAATCAACCCAAATTCTGTATTGTAACGTTCCACTATGCAGGACTAACCCTTCGTGTCGGGACGGGATATGCGAGTAAGGCTTTAGGTCTTACATAGAAACAACTGCTGATGGAGTAATTATACTATATATTACTCTAATAGCTAAATACAGTTACTAGTATGAAAAAGAAATACTTAATCGTAATAAATAAAAGAATATATCACAAGACCATATCTAAATGAATACTATGCCAGATGGCCATTTAACGGAAGTTGGGCGCCAGAGGCGGCTAATACCAACCACGATAGATATATACCTAATATCTAGATACTTACCTGCGGACAGCAGCTTGCATGTATCGGACGCTCTGTTCGGACCAAAACGTTCGGTGTACGGCAGGTGGTAAGTTGCTGCGAAAGCCTTGGTGGTGTGGCTGTTACAATGGGCTTGCAGTGGTAGAAGTAGCAGAAGCAAAATCAGAAGCAGGAGCTGACACAGACGCAGACGTAGAAATGGACGTCGAGGTAGCAATAGAAAGACTTAGAAGCAGAAATAGACATGGACTTAGAAGCAGAATAGACCCTGTACAATGGAACAACACATGGAATTACAAAAAGAGCCTTGAGCTAAAGAAAACTTACCATGGTGTAGGTACTAATGAAGAAGGGAGCACGCTACTGTTGTGTGCTAGTCGCTGATAGACATATCACCAAATGACCGGTTAATCGTCAGAGGCAGCGTTAGTCGTACCGAGACAAATGACAAGGTCAAAAAAGGGATTTTGGAAGGAATAGGGATGGCGGAATCTGCACAAAGGACGGCGTGTTTCCTGAAATGGATAAGAGAGGTAGCCGCCATGCGGATATAATCAGAAAATGAGTAAGGTCCGCCGGAGATTGGGAATCGGCAAATACGAAGGAGAACATTTGTCACGGGGGTGAAAACCCAAACGTTGCAGTATTTTATTCAGCAAATTAAAAAAACTGCTTAATTTGAAGGACCCTTTACTTAGAAACAATCATAAGCTCCAAAACAAGGTGTAATATACGAGCCTGCTCTCCGACAAATCAGTTCGAGTTGTAGACGCAATGTCGTTCGAAACTTTATCGCACCGGATTATTACGCTTATTCAGAATTATTCATAACGTTAAACACGAATGGATTTGACGCGTTTCGCCAACCATAACCATCACCAGGAGATGATTTAATCGTTTGACGTTTGGCTGACCATGTAAGCATCATCGGAAGTTGATTTCATCTGATTAAATCACTCTTCGAGTTTAGTGATTCATACCGAATGTTTTAACAGAACAGATATTCAAAAGGTCTCTATAAATCAATAAATAGAGGTAAAGTCTACCTCGCGGTAAACTGTCAGAATTCTTTTAAAACTATTGGGAATTGTAATATATGTTAAAAGCCTTGAGAGTTGTATTAAAAATGCTTTACAAGAAGTTCGAATACGGTGACATTTATTTCAAAACATGGACATTCTCGTTAGAAACAGTTCATGACTGCCTTAAACTGTCGAAGGAACAATTTACGTTTTTGAAGAACGTCTCGGTGTGTTCCTATGACCTGTAACATAACATGACACATGCTGGGCTTCAAACAAGCAATTAAAGCGATTTTCAGTTAAGGGAACCCGGTGGTCTAGCGCCCATAAATTTTTAGGTTTATTTTATGAATATAATAATATAAATATAATATAATATAAATATAAATAAAAATAATGAATAACAATAATAAAACTTTGTAGGTATATTACAATACTTAAGAAGAATACAAAAACATATTTATAATAATTTAAAAAAAAATTATAATTATTTAAAAAATGGCGCTGAAGATGACACCCTCAATAAAATGGACCTGGGTGGCGGGTGTGGTTTGACTCTTTCACTTATTTGAAAAACGAAAAATTTGAAACTTATAAATCTATATGAGGGTAGCTTTTACCGGAAGCAGAAAAAAAAGAAAAACAAAAATTTTACTTCTTGAAATTTTAGTACCGAAAACAGACTATTTTTCATTAATTTTTGAACGAAAAAAATAAAAAGTTAAAAAAATAAAATGTTGTTGGTGGTTTCGGCCATAGCTAGCGGTATACTGAATAACATATTAAAATTTGGCATAAAACGGATGAATAGTTTTTTTGTTTTACCTCCCGCCGTGCAAGAAAAAGTAGTTTTGAGATAAATGAGTTTAAAGTTTATGTATGTATATTTTCGAAAAATTTCGTTATAACCACGTACTTACAGTTAATCTGCGATAGCAGCACTATACATTATTCCTTCAGTTCGCTCATATCTGTCTGCTTCTTCTGATTTCGCTTTTTTTCGAGCTGTTCTGGTCTCTTTTGAGTCACTAGTGCTCTGACGGTCGGCTAATAAAATCCCCGGCGTCACGTTCTCGGGCAAGTTGTTCTACTTGTGGACCGATAGTAATGCCCATTACTTCCATTATTTTTAAGATACCTGCAAAACCTTCATGTACAAGCAGCACAATATGTAGTGACGTCGACGATTTTTGTGTTGGAAAACGGATGCTTGATGAAAACAGAGCTGGCAGAGAAGATTAAACAAAAGGAAGAGAACTCGGATAGAATGTCGCAGAATTGATGCAAGAGAATGGGAAGCTTTCTCATAGTTGGACAGAGAGATATTTAGGCTAGGCGGAGATATAAACCAAGGGGAATGAGTGGTGAGAATGGATGGAAAGGTAAGTAGCGAATATACAACCGGAAAATTATTAATCATCAGGATCAGAACGAATACTCGAATATATATACATTGTTACCACCATTATACACCGTTCCACTTCCCATATGTATATATATATATATATATATATATATATATATATATATATATATATATATATATATATACATATATATATATATATATATATATATATATATATATATATATATATATATATATATATACATATATATATATATATATATATATATATATATATATATATATATATATATATATATATATATATATATATATATATATATATATACATATGGGAAGTGGAACGGGGCGTTAAGTACAGCTGGCAGGTATTTGGCAAGCTCAACATGGTTAAACACGATGTTGCATCCCATAATGGATGCATTGTTTGCAAACAGAGCCTATGTGAACCTACTGGGATCCATGTATGATGAAGCTACAGCTACAATTCACATGGATGATCTTGAAGTTAATATCAACGTAGAACGAGATGTATGGCAGGGTAACTTAATATCGCCCGTTCTTTTCTCAGCCTCTTATGAGGAGGTATACCGTAATCTGTATTGGAAATAGGAAAGAATAATAATCAATGGTACATACTTAAGGAATCTTAGATTCGTAGATTATATCGTTATCCTCTCACAAGACCCAGAAGAGCTACAAAATAAAAACATACAAGAACTGCAAAGGGCGAGGGAACCATTTGACTTGAAAATATACTGAAAAAGTGTCAGGCTATGTCAACAAATTTGCTGTCAACATAATTATTTCTATATTAGGGAGCGATTTAGAAGTTGTGGACCACTATATATGTTCTTCTCCATCATATATCGATCCTGATAGATTTACATATATGTACTTTATGTACCCCTTAGGTAAGCAGTGCATCCATTATCGCATGCTTTGAGATGGAGTCAAATGCTTTTTCGTAGCCGATAAAAGCCAAGCATAGTGGCATGGTCTATTCGTTGTGCCTTTGTATGGCCTGCTGTACAACCTGGATGTGATCCATTGTACTGAATCCACTTCTGAATCCTGCTTGGATTGGTTGTGCGTCTTATCTTAGTAAAAACTTTGTACATTACTTATAGGAGGCTTATAGGATGGTAGCTCTTTAAATCTTCCTGTGCTCCTTTCTTATGTAAAAGGATCACTTCTGCATTTGTCCATAAGTCAGGTACTTTTTGTCCTTTGAGGCATTTTGAGTATAATTTTGCCAGTGTTTTATGTAACGTCAGACGACCAGCTTTTAGCATTTCGACAGTTACACTGTCCTTTCCTGCAGCCTTGTCGTTTTTCATCGATTCTATAGCATTTGTTACTTCCTCCACTAGGACATCTAGCATTTGTTCTTTCGTGAATATTGTTGTCTTTGCTTGGTTCTGATCTTCATATAATTGGGAATACATTTTTCTGACAACCTCTGATATTTGCGTACGCGCCCTGCACGCTGTGCCATCCTCACGCCTTAAGGCATATATTGCTCAGCCTCTGTTTAGCCTTGTTAATTCCTTTGTTTTCTTCTAGAGTTTTTTGCACTAGCTGCATGTTGAATCGGCGCGTGTCTTCTCTGAAACGTTTTCTTATAATTTTGCAGAGCTCACTGTACGCGACCCTGCCAAAAGGACTACCTGCATTTCTCATTGCCCGCCGTTTCTTCATTAAATCAATGGTCTCACTGGAGATTTATGTCTGTTTGGTGCATTTTTCTTCTGGTGCTATTGAAGCAGCCGTTTGAAGCACATTGTTTGCGATTTCTTCATATTGAACTGATAATTCCACCTCGTCTAGATCTTGTAAAACAGCAAACCGGTTTGACAAAGCAATCTCAAAATCGCTTCCTTTCTCCAATAGTTTCCCAGAATCCACTTTGCTCTTCTTTGATCTTAATATTGTTTTGCGTTCTCTTCGACAGTTAATCCTAACTCTTGCTCGTACCATTCGGTGGTTACTTCTAACTTTAACGTTGTTAAGTACAGTACAATTGTACGTGGGTTTTGTTTGTATTTATTGAACGTGGGTTCCGGACCATGGTCATCGGTTACCGAAAAGCCCGGTCAGCACCTCCTCGGACTATCAACCCTTGGTTTTATGCTTAACCATAAGTATCTCGAGAAGCCTACCGACTGGCGAGTGACCAACGTAGAAGACATCTCAGAAGGCATCCGGCCTTACCCAGTCTCGAACTGGCGTGACTGAGGGGTGATTTCTTGTCAGATTTACACTCTTAGAGACACTCTTACCTAGAAACATTCACAAGAATTTTAGAAATAGTCTTACTTAGAACGGGATACGAACCAGCTGCCGTATCGTAAAGCTGATGCCTTAGACACCACAGCTAAACACGGGCGTAGCCAAGGGGGGGTTTTGGCAAAATATTACCTAATATTATACCGAAAAAATACGAGGAGCGAAGAGAGTTAAATTATTACATTTGAATTGACTATATATTCGAACTAGTGGACGTTGCGCACAGTAACGCCATGTCTTGTCGAGTAGTCGAACTATTTTGTATCCTATGAAAACTTTGCGTTGTTTCTCGATTATTCGCCACGCCCCTCGGTCAAAATAATTGAAGAAATAAAGAAAGCCAAACTATTTGCGATTCTGGCTGACGAAACCACCGACATCGGACGTGTAGAACAAGTCTCGTTATGTCTTCGATATGTTGATTTTACAGATAATAAACACCATATACTTAAAGAGATGTTCCTTGAGTACATTCCAACGGTCGATGTTTCAGGATCTGGTCTCGCAAATCTTATTATTACAGCTCTGAAAAAGCATGGACTTGCATGTTCTCATGTGGTTGGTCAAGGTTACGATGGGGCTGCAGCTATGAGTGGATATTTGCACGGTGCCCAAGCTTATGTTCGCCAAGAATGTCCTCTTGCTTTTTATGTACACTGTAGTGCACACTCTCTCAACCTTGCTATTGCTGATTCATGTTCATTAGCAAATGTCCGAAATTGCATTGAGATTGTGCAGTCTATTGGTTCCTACTTTCCACATACTGCTCAACGCACTGCTTTGTTGAAAGAAAAAATTCAAGAGCTACTACCAGTCGGTAACCAAAAAAGCTTGCTCTCAATGTGTGAAATACGGTGGGTCCACAAACATGAAGCTATTATAAGATTCAGGAAAATTTATTCAGCGATTGTGAATGCTCTCGAAGAACTCCAATTTAATCACAATAAGGAAACATCGCAACAAGCCGTCCAATTGCTAAGTACGCTTCGATCTTCGGATTTTGTGATGTGTTTAGTGATTCTTCAAAAAGTTATGAGCTATACATTGTCGCTATCAAAACAATTACAGGCAATTGACATCGATCTTATCACGGCATTCAAACATGTAGATGATGTTATTAATATCTTACAACTCCTGAGAAACAACACTGACGTCGAATATCTTCATCTCTATGAAGACGCAAAGGTTTTACTGGAAGAAAATGGTGGTATACTGCGAATGCCACGCATCGTCGGAAGACAATTAAATAGACCGAACATTCCTGCATTGGATGTATGCACGTATTACAAAATTAATTTGTTCATTCCATTTTTTGTTCATACAATTCAACAATTGGTTGAAAGGTTTACCAAACATCGTAAAGTAGTATCAGCATTATCTGATGTGCTACCTTCAAATTTTACTGCCAGTTCTGAAATTGAAGAAGCAGTTTCCATGTACTCGTCACTGCTTCTCGAAAGCAACATATCAGTGGTTAAAGCAGAACTTGAACTATGGAAAACAGTGATGACAAGTATCTCGCCTACCCCGAAATCTAGTTTGGAATACCTAGATATGTGCGATAAAAACCTTTATATCCTAATATTTACACATGAACATTCACTATGAAACAGAAATTCATGCAGAAAAAAGAAGATTTGAAAGAAAAAGATTTGAAAAGAAAAAGCCGAAGATTTCTTCTTTAATGGTTTTAGATTTAGCGCAGAGGAACGAAATTAATTTAACCATTTCATTTAAAGTTAAGAACTTTATAAATATGTCGTAATTTTTCCGATGAATATATAGATATTAAATTTCATGTAAGTATATTTTTGTTGTTTTATTTACTTCAAACTGACCCCCCCCCAACCCCCCCCCCCCCCACCAACTAAATCCTGGCTACGCCCGTGCAGCTAATGTGGCTGCTATATATATATATATATATATATATATATATATATATATATATATATATATATATATATATATATATATATATATATATATATATATATATATATATATATGATCTAACCTAATCACCTGACATTTAACTATACTATAACTATACTAAAAGAAAATGTGGTGAAAACGAGAGGAAGCAAATAACCAAACATGACGATGAAAAACCAAGGCATATCATTCTCCCGACGCGTAAGCTACCAGCATAACCTTTTAAAACATTATAATAATAAACTACTTCTCTACAACGTTTATATCTACCATAAATCGCAATTAGGCACGATGTGAACGTACAATAGTAATTTAAAAAAATCGCCGATAAGAAAAAAAAACCTCAGGCAAAGGGTGCGCCCCGTTTATACGTTTTCTGAAAACAAAAAAGTCGACGCATTACAAGCCGCAATGGCAGCGCAATTTTTCTCGTCTCCCAGAGGCTTAATAATTTATCAGATAATTTTTTCCATTCTTGTAGGTGGTAACAGATTGCACATGGAGATCACATTTAACTTATGGTGGTTTACGATGTTAAATGTAGAATTATGAAATATGTTCGTTAAATGTGAACATAGTTCGGACCTTTTGTTTTATTTGATCATAAATAGCTTTCAGATGTTGTTTATCCCTTGTGTGATTTATCGATAATCTTGAATATACAAGGTGTAAGAGGCACTAAACTCAAAAAGATTTATCACTAATTATCAAATCACTTTTTTTAACGCTAACCATGTTAGAATTATCAGGAGATGATTTACTCAAATTCTCAAACCAAACTATGTTCTATTTATATGAGAACTCTAATGCTAACCCACTAGCTAGGAAGCGTACTACCCACCTAAATAAGCCAATGCCAAAAAAAGAAGAATAAAATGAACCGTGAAATTTACTGAGCCTCACATTAACAGCTAAAAAAGTTGACTGAACGGGATAGGTCCTTTATCTCGGTTCATGATTTTTTTACATTTTTCTATTTGAATACTTTTCACATGCATCCAAAGCCCTATTGTCATTTACACTTTTAACCAGTCTTAAATTACTAATATCTATATTGTCGTTATGTTCGATTGCATATTGGGCAACACAAAATTTTTCATTTCACCCATATCTAATGTTATTACTGCGTTATTTATATCTCGTTAATATGGATAAAAAAATAATAATAAAAAAGAATCACTGAAAAATTTGTCTCCGTTCGGTTTTTAGTTTTTACCTAGTGATTCTTTATTTACATAAGAACAGATATTTTTGATATTTCTTGAGTTTTAGATCGTGGCGAAAACCCCAAATAAAGAAAAAAATATATGAACACGCCACAATCATTCAGACATTACTCAGATTAGAGGTATGGGCCTGAGATTTGTTTTTTATTTAAATATTTAGAAAATAAATAGATTAAACTATAACATTCTGAAAACAGCTTAACATTTCTTTACAAATGTAAAGATTCTGATAATACCAAAAGGTTTACGTTTACATATACCATATAACATAAACAGAAGCATATATAATTTACATAGGGCTAGTTTCGCACTTTTAAGAAATTGCATTCGACATCACATATACACTAAACAACAATTAAAGACTGAAATTGATAATACATTACAACTATACGAAAAAGTAACTGAAGTAGATTATAATCACATTTATAACAGTTACATATATTATTTCAATATCCAAAAAAATACTCACATTAAGAAATTTAAAAATTTAATAATTAAAAAACATAGAACAAATACAGATACAGACAAAAATTTCATTAATAAAACTGTCAACTTTTCAAGTAAAATATTATGTGATTCTGAAAAGTATGTACTTTCTAAGTTTTAGCATTACATCGAAACATGTTAGTAAATTAGACATTATTCCCGCAGTAGAGTCTGTTGTTCAAAAATTACCTTTGGAAAGTGCAAATGAATACAGAATCAGATTAAAACTCTTAGAAAAATTAGAAATTATTTATACCATGAGGAAAGGTTAGCTATAGATTAATTAAAAAAAGACACACCTATTAAAATATTGCCATCAGATAAAGGCAACGCCACAACTATTCTGGGCACTACTTAAAACTTTAATTGATGAGGAATATTACACTAAAATACCTACACATCCAACATTAAAAATAGAGAAATAAATTTACAATACATTATATAAACACAAACATTACAGATCCAGAAAGATCACAACTTACACCATATTATAGTAAACTTCCTCATTTCTATGGTCTACCAAAACAGTATAGATTCCCCATGTTTTAAACTAGCAAAAGTTTTATTAAACATTGTAAATCCACTTTTGTGTAGAATAAATTCATATATTAAAAATACATCAGATTTTTTAGATAAAATTTCGAACATTAAAATTACAAACCAAAATTTAATGGTTAGCTTTGACGTGGTGAGTTTATTTACTAATGTACCAGTTGATAAATCACTTTTAATAATTAGAAAGAGATTAGAATATGACACAACATTAAAAGGCCTCACTAAACTAAACATAAATACATTTTTGGAATTATTAACTCTGTGCTTAAAAACCACATATTTTAAATTAGAAAATGATAATTATCAACAAAATTGCGGAATGGCAATGGGTTCTTCTCTTTCTCCTATGAGTGAGTAATGAGTAATATCTTACTGGAGGAACTCGAGAATGACATATTAAGTAAATCTCTTAAAAAGCCAATAATATGACTTAAATATGTTGATGATATTTTTGCTATATGGCAACACAGCTTTATGCAGTTTGCTATATGGTAGCCCCAGAAATTTGATGTTATTTTTCAGGTTCCTTTGGTATAATGCCAGTGATGAAATTATCAATGGCACTATATGGACCTGGTTCAACTTCCATATCCGCTTTATTTCTAACTCGAGGTCTGTCTATTTGTGTACTTTTTCTTCAGCCGTCTTTTGAATGTTGTGTGTGTTTGGAACAGCTATGTCGATTAGGAAAGCTGTTTTCTTCTTTTTGTCCACCAATACAATATCTGGCCTATTACAGTGAACGGTTTTGTCGGTCATTATTGTTCGGTCGTAATATAACCTGAAATCGCCTGAATCTAGTACCGCCTCCGGGTTGTATTTATAGTAAGGAACTCGCTCTGTTATAAGGTTATTCCGACTTGCAAGCTCCTGGTGGACTATACTGGCCACCTGGTTATAACGGTGTTTAACCAAGATATAATTCCAAACGAATATATCAAGGCTGGTATAGCAAAAGTGTATATAGCTTTTACTATATTTCTACTGTCTAGGTCAGACCTGAATGCTTTCATGTCTGAACGTGAATTCTTTAGTTAATGTTTCCTTAATGAGTTTATGCTCAACTCTCTTAGACTGTTGTATTCCCAGATATTTGTATACTTTGCCTTCCTGCATTGGCTCTATATATTCCTGTACTACAGTGACATCTCTAACTTAGATCCCTCTTTATGTTAATGGTTCTGTATTTATCTAATCCAAAGTGCGTGTTAATATCAGTTGTAAATTTCTCGACTACCTGAATGAGTTGTTGCAATTTCGGTGGCGATGATGCATATAATTTTAAATCATCCATGTACAGCAGATTAAGATACAATTTGGTTTTGGAATTTGTATCCGATTTGCCTCCTTTTAATCAGATTGGAGAATGGATTCAATGCCACGCAAAACCACAGAGGGCGCAGCGAGTCCCGCTGAAATATGCCGCTTGTCACCCTGATTTCCTCAGTCCTAGTCGCACTTCCATTTTGCGATAAATGAATAGTGGTGCACCACTGTTTTATCAGATCTTGAAGTGTGTTTATTAAAGCTGGATGAACTTTGTATATTGTTAATATCTTAATTAGCCGAGAGTGTGGAATCGAGTCGAAGGCCTTCTGAAAATCAATATAACAGCATGATATATTTCGATTTTTCTTACGAGCGTGTTTCATTATAACTGAATCTATAATAAGTTGTTCTTTACACCCCTGCTTTCCCTTTCTACAACCTTTTTGCTCTTCATTTAGTAAATCATGTTTGTGTATATGTCCTGTGAATAGTGCTGTGAAACATGATTTTAGTAGTTTATATATCGTTTGAAGGCAGGTAATTGGCCGGTATTTCGCTGGGTTATTAGAGGCGGTTACTTTGGGGAGTAAATATGTTTTGCCTTGAGTAAGAAATCTTTTTAATCTTTAAGAAGAGCTTTTTATACCAGTAATTATGGATGGTATCAGTTTCAGCGCCCTTCCAATTATGCAGGTTGCTTGTTATATTCTGTAGTACAGTTATAGTAATTTCAGGATAGGGCATTTATTCAATTGCGTTCGTATTTGCTTCTTCCTCACGCAGCCAGCTGGCATGATTGTTATATTGGCCGTGATTTGACCAAATCTTGGACCAAAATGCCTGTATATCTTGGCTGGATGGTGTTCCAGAACTCCCCACAAGATTATTGTTATTGCTTCTATCTATTAGGTTTCTATAAAATGTCCGCTCGTTTTTTCTAAAAAGACAGTTTTGTTGCTTACGCCTCATCGCTCTTTTATATCGATCTAGGCGGGAACTATATACTTTAAGTTTTTGTTTTAGGGTATCGATGACCTCTTTAACATGCTGATTTGTTGTGTCATATTTAGCATGAATTCTAAATGTTGCTAATATTCTGGTTGTTTTTATCGTCAATTTTTTGCTGGGATTGTCTCGACTGAATTCCAGTATACTTTCAATCTTGCGCTCTAATCTTTTTTGCCATCCCTGTTTAGCGTTCTGCTGTGATATTTTTTCATAAGATTGTTTAACTATGTTAGATCTATTTACAACTGCTGCAGTTTGAGCCGCGCAATATACAACTGTGTGTAGGTCTTTGTATGAGTTGAGCACGTTGCCCGTTTCGGGAAGAATTTCTTTATTTAGAATATGAACGATATTTGCCAGTCTAATAGTGGAACTTTGTTTTGGTATATAAGGCCTTGTTGTTGGGTCAGTTCCTAGATATTCCGTTAATGTAGTAGTGAACGTTTCGCGGATCAAGCGAACTAGTTTTCTATCGGATTGGGCATCATTTGAAATATATGTTTGGGCTGATGTAATATTATGGATTCAGCGCTATTCATTCATCGGATTCACCGATATTCAGCGCCGAAATTAGGCTCTGTCTAACCTGCTTTCTTTGTGTGCGTACGCTAAGACTCTTGACGTTTGACGGAGAAAAACACTGTTTTACATCGACACTGCACCCGCCCATTGTTCCCACCGTTACAATAACGAATTTGGTCAATTTATGTTACAAACTGATGTAACATCCACCCTATTTTCCCGACTTCTTTCCCTTTACAAACCTTAAAAAATCGCTAAGATCATAGCCGAAACAGATGACGATTTTGTCATGGTTCGGACAAGTTGTATTTTTTGGAAAGCTTAAATCAAATCGATTGGCGAAATTCATTGGGATAAACTACTTAGAAAAATCAACAGATTTCCGATAAAAAAAACACAATATTTTATTTTAAATAATCAAATCTTAAAGAGTGAAATGTGACGAAACTCTCTATGTCTTTGTAAAACGGGCCGTCAACATATTAAGTAAAAAATAGCAACAAGGAAACAATTTTGCTAAGGAATATTCATTCAATCACACTTAAAAAGTTTACCAACTTACATAGTGGAGTTAAACATCAAAGGGTTGTACAAAACTCACCTAAAACAAAATAAATAAGCGTTAGAACTATCTAATTAGAACAAATAAATAATTTGTTAGCATCATAACGAGATGATTGATTCAATATGATGATCAAATCAGATTGATTGAATTAACTCTGATAATTCATCCAAATTGAATCGTCTCCTGATTATGCTAACATGGTTAGCGAGACGTGCGTCGAGAAGTTTAAAAAAAGTAATTTGGTCTTTTCTAATAAAGATAAATATTTTACCGAAGGGTCCGATAGAAGAATTTATATATAATATGTAAATAAAACTGTGTTTTAGCTCCCTACTCCGACTTCCCATCGGAGACGCAGGTGTTGTGTGTTCGACATGAGATTGTGGAATCCAACGTTGAGTATATGATGACACTTGGCTACTGTTGTTTCATTGGACGCAGTCTAAGAAACTCTAACATATATACGCCATTCGACGGGAAGTCAGCAAAAACATGGGTTGTTAGCTGTGGATAGGGTCTCTCTATTCTTGATGGTATGGTATATGTCGGCGCCCTGAAGAGTCGGTACATCGAGAGACGAAACATATGCCATCCAGTTGAAATGATGGGTGGGGCTCGTTCCCGGTCAAGCACCCAAGAAAAATGTTCAATTAGGCGGAAAAGCAGATGTGTTCTACATGAGAGTGTTGAACCTAATGGCTGGGTGTATGATGACACTCAGTTACAGTTGTCTCATTGTGCGCAATCCATGAAACTGAAACATTACATTTTTAATTTTTTTATTAACGTTTCGGTTCAAACAAAGAACCATCCTCAGAATAATTCTACAATACATATAACTTTTATAAAAAACACAAACTTACATTTAAAAACATACCAATATTTAAATAAACAATTAATTTTTAATTTTTTTTTAAATAATATGTGATAATTTAAAATTAATAATTTTTTTTTAATTAATTATTTTAATTTAATAATAATTTTTTTAAATGACATGTTTGACTGAATGAAAAAATCAATCTGGGAGATAAATTATTTAGTTTATAAATGAAACCGCGAGGTGGCGTTACATTCAACAATAGTTTTTTTGAAGTTTTGTTCAGTTTTTTCAAATGGAATGGTACAGCTTTTATTGCATTGCTAGAAAGATAATTTAAAAAGGAATCATCCAGTGAAAACCCGAAATCGATATCTCTGACATGTCAAGAGATATTTCGATTTTTCTGAAAAAATCAGTTATTTCACTACTACCTGCATTAAGTTAAAAAAATATTAACCTAATGTTTGCCTTCCTTCACACTTTACCCAGGCTTAGGCCTGGTCCAAATTCTTCATGCCATATTAATTTGGAGCGTGTTTAAAGGCCAACGGGCCAACAACGAAGATAATAATAATAACAGTCAAATAAAATTAACAGCACAACAGTAATAATTAACAGAATCTGAACTTTAACGCCTTTCTAAATGTTCAAAAAGCCTTTCATCCTTAGAAATGCAAATATTTATTTTTCGATGAGTACTAAAAACGGCAGCTTCAATTTCCGCTCTTGAAATGCTGGTTATTGAATTTTGAATTATTTCAATCATGTTTTCTCGTGTGGTAGGACGAGTTTGAAAAACAAGGTCTTTTAGTCTTCCCCACAAGTAAAAATCGAGGTGCCAAATCCGGTGAGCGCGCCGGCCACGAAAATAAACTACCCCGTCCTATCCAACGATTTGGAAACGAAGCATCCAAGATGTTTCGAACCACCTGCGAGAAGTGGGCAGGGCATCCATCATGCTGGTACCACATTTGTCTTCTTGTTTCCAATGAAACATCTTCCATTAGTTCTGGCAGTCCATTTTGTAAAAAATTTAAATATGTTTAAATACCACCAAAATAGATGGAGTGTGAACGTATGGTGTGGTGTTTTGGGAGACAAAATTATTGGTCTCTTTATCTTTAATGGACATTTGAATAGTGAAAAATTTGAATTTGAAAAATAATTCATCTCATCTCAAATTATCTGATTGTCCCAGCAATTGCCTTTTAAATGAATCCAAATTGAGGAAAATCGGTTTAGGCAAACGGACATTAGACAACTTTTTATCTCAATAGGTAAAACTCCCCTCCACCCCTCTATTCGTGAAATTACGAGAAAATGTCATAAAACAAAGTTGTAGGAGACAGTTTGCTAATTATAACTGAGAATTTTTCTTACTCGGTTAACACTAGAAAATACACAAAAAAAATTATTTTTAAAAACGTTTAGTTCGTCACGCCCTCTTGCGGTCGTTTTAGAAGCTTAAAAATTTTTTTGGTGAATTTCCCATGATCATTTTTACTACAATTTTTTTTTCCCCAAAGCTGTGGTACAAATAGTTTTCAAGATACGGCCGCGATCCATCCTTAACGGGACACCAGGTACAGTGAAAAATATTTTTTTTATATATATATATATATATATATATATATATATATATATATATATATATATATATATATATATATATAACCAAAATATTTTTGATTCATAAAATATTCGAAAATCGTTATATCACGGCGTTTCGATGCTGGGAGGGCGTATAATTAACTGAAATTATTTAAATTCATTATTAATTTATATTAATTAAACATTCATTAAAAAAAATAAATATTATTTAAAACTACAAAATCTACAAATAGGCGCTCTATTGACTGATTTGCGAACTAGAGAACTGGCATCTGATTGGTGGCTCGGCGGTCCGCGAAAGTCTTTCTCGTTGGCCTCGCTCATAATCTGGATGGCTCTAACTCAGACATACGTACAATTTTTAGTGCAGATGAATATTGTTTGTGACGTAATCGTCAGGTTTCCTGAATCGGACTGTAATATTTTATATATTATTTGCTGCTAGTATAATATTACTGCCAATATATAATTACTTCTTCAAGTCTAATTGATTACGGATAATTAACATTAAAAGTGGCATGTTAAAAAACGATGTTCACACACATACATTATCGAAAATATAGATATCTGCTCTTCCCACGGTTATCGGCGAATAAACAAAATTTTAATGAGGAAAGTTAATTATATCTATTACGGTTCGTCTCTGTTCGGACAAGGTTCGTAATCAATCGTCGATATTTTATATTTCCATTTGGGAAAAGGAAATATACACTCTGTGTCAAAATGTCAGAAACACCATCGAAAATTCAAAAACCAAATTAAGTAATATTTTTCCTTTTTAGTTTTTTTATTTGTTTTAAATACAGATTAAAATATTGGAAAAGGGAAAAAGTTTAAAAAAAGTTAGACACATTGGTTTATATTTAAGATTTCTTAATCCTCTAGAGGAAACGTCTCCAAACTACAACCCGCGAGCCAAATTCGGCCACGTTTAGGGCGCGTACTCAGCGACTAGTTTAGAAATTACAGATAATGACAGGGAAATTAAAACGGTTTTGTCACTTAGAATTTACTCCAGTAATCAGTATGAGCCTAAGGCTCGAAAGTTTGGAGACCCTTGCTCTAGAGGTTTTATCACAATTTATATCAATTGAGTTTAGTTATTGTTTAATTTAGTCTCGTGGCTTTGTGTAAAAATTGTGATTCATTATGGGAAAAAAATAATTGTTCTTTCAGAAGACGAAAGACGATTCATTTTTTTGGAACACGCAGGCTGTATGAGTTGTAGGGAGATAGAATGTGGATTAAAACGAGTTTTTCATCGATTACCAAGTTGATTCGGTTCAGCAAGAAATACGGAACTCATCATTCAGCTGGAAGGTCATCTGCTCTGTTAAAAAAAAAACGAAAAAAACTCATCTTAAGAATTGCTGTCGAATTCCTGATCGGCTCCAAGATCAATTGCTAGGGAAGCTAATGTATAAACAAGACTTGCAATGTCCAAAGATTACACATGTCAACATATTTAAACATTTTTGAGGTGAACATTGGTGAAAATAGGTGTATATAAAGTATTTTGTAGTCCTGAAGCCGAAAATGACAAGCTAAGTACTGCAACATATACTATCGACTATTCGCTAGAACATAATTTAGTTTTAGAATTAGATTTGATCATCTCCTGATGACGCTAATATGGTTAGTGAAACGTACGTCCGGAAGTTTAAAAAGTGATGTGATGTTTAGTGGTAAATCTTTTCGAGTTTAGTGTTTCACACCGAAGAATTGAAGTTTATCATTGTTTATATTTTTTGGTGTATAATTTCTGCCGGGTTCCCCAGCTCAACCGGACCTTACCTATTTTTCTGATAAAAATAAATGAAATATCAGCGTATTTTTAAAATACAGGATAACACAAAATAAGATACCTATTTTTGAAAAATAATAACTTTAAATACGCAAAAAATAATATCTAAAAATTTCCACTATATTTAAAATTGTATGTATAACAATTGTTTCGACACACAGTGCGTTTTTCAAATACAAACTATACTAAACTAACAGTGAGAAAAGTAATTACAACCTAAAGTGCCAGACCCACGGGAATACCTCGTAATGGCCGTTCAATTACAAACATTGAACGAGTTCGAGAGAATGTTGCAGATCAACCCCAAATAATCGACCAGAAGACGTTCTATCGCTCCCTACAGCGAATTCTAAGAATAGATTTGAAACTCTTTTCCTACAAGATTCAGTTAGTCCAAGCCTTTATGATAGGCTACTTCGTCTTGAATACTCCCGTGCCCCACCACGCAGAATATGATGAAGAACTCATCAGAGCCCCTGCATTCAGCTGGCGTACGGTTTAGTGTACCACAACAACTTAATGAATCACTGGGCCTTATTGTTCTAAAAATGTTGTTCAGACGGTCAATGGAGAGGGCTATAGAGCAATGATTAATAATTTTTTGTTGCAGCAGCTACTAGAAAGCCACAATATGTGATTTCAACAGGATAGTGCCAGGGTTCATATCGCCTGAGCCACGATGGATCTTCTAACGCAACATGTCCTGAACCGCATCATATAGAAAAACCGTGATGTGAGATATTCACCTCGCTCACCGGATCTGACCGTCCCAGCCTTTTTTCTATGGGGCTCTCTCAAGGACAGGGTATAAGCCAACAACGCTCCAAACATCGACGTCCTAAATGACAACATCCCGCCATAATATCTCCTGAAATGCTGAGAAAAGTCTTTGAAAACGCTGTGAGAAGAGCACATGTTTGCGAGCAGGAGAACGGCGGTCATTTGGTCGATGTGATTTTTCATGTGAAATAAAAATTATAATATCTAGAAACTTTCATTTGTTGTGCAGGTGGTTTTAACGGAGTTTAAATTTTACAGAGCGAACAAAATATAAACCTTATTTTGCGCCACCCTATATATATTCAAGTATAACATTTTGACGCTGAGTGTAGATCTTCGGTTACTTTCAGTCGCATCAATATACAATTATGGCACATAAAAATTGATTGAATCTGAATACGTTCTCAATACAGTCATACTAAGAAGCAGAACTAATCAATCTGTTTATAATAATAGACAGTAAGCCATGATTTGCTTAAAAACGGTTTTAAGCGCTACTTTATCGAACCAGTGGGAATCTTGTTGCCCCTTAACAAAATAGATTGATTCGAAAGTATTGTAAAAATGCGATAAAAAAGAATGTTATAAAGTTTATTTGTTTATTTAATGTAAAATAGATGTGAAATCAAATCATTCAATTTCCTGTACAACGGTAAAAACTACTTATTGAAAGGAAACGTTTTAAAATACAACTATTATAATATTTATTAGATATACACAGACAATGTAATATTATTTAACTTCTGTTAGGTGAAAAACTTTTCTTGTCTAACTTCCACTCTAGAATATTTAACAAATCGGTCAATAAGCCCCCGATCTGACATATAGATGGCGTCACTTACGGTTGAGTGTGCCAAGCTTCATACGTCATACGTCAAAATTGCATGACAATCTGTCTAGTACTTTCTGAGTTGTTGTTATTTTCCAAACAATGGAAATTAATTTCATGTATTGATTAAACATTGCTTTTTGATGAAGAAAAATTCCGTTGAAGCAAAATAATGGCCTCATAAATTTTACCCGGACTTACCCGTCCCAGGAAAATCAACCATAATCGGTATGCTAAGTTCAAACGTGGCCGTACAAGTACCGATTATGCTGTACGCTCTGGACGTCCAAATGAGGTCAGACAACATTGGAAAAAATCACAAAATGATTTCGCAAAACCGTATATGAAGACATCGAAAGGAAGTCTTTACACCATTCTGCATGAACATTTGGGAATGCGTAAATTGCTATCGAAATGGGTACTGCATTTGCTCACAGCGAACCAAAAACAATAACATACTGGTGACCCTGAGCAATGTTTGGAGGTGTTTAAAAGGTTTTTTCCATTCGGTATGTAACAATGGATTAAACATGGATCCATCACTACAGTTCGGAGTCAAATCGGCAGTCAGCTGAGTGAACAGCAGCCGGTGAGAGCCGTCCAAAGCGACCAAAAAAAAGGCAAGGTTATATATATATATATATATATATATATATATATATATATATATATATATATATATATATATATATATACGATATATATATATATATATACGAAGTACGTTGTATTATTTGTATTTATTGCAGTATTTACGAAAGTACTACAATAAGTTTGAATAAAAGCATAATTTTAAAAAAATACTTGAATACTTTCTTCTGCCATTCGGGCCCAATATACTTAATAATATCATCAATCCATCGTATTTTCGGTCTTCTCCGTGGACGTTTACGATCAAGTGGTATCTAGTCCAGGACTGCCCTGGTCCATCTTTTGTCCCATCGTCTCGCTATATGGCCTGCCCACTTCCATTTCAATTGCTTTATTCTTCAAATGATGTCACTCACTTTCGATTGTTCTCTAATCCATGTGCAGGTCTTTCTATGCCATCTAGTAATGCCAAAGCATACATCTTTTCATTCCCCTCTGTGCTACTCGAAGTTTTTGAACTGACTGTGATGTGACTGTCCAGGTCTCACTTCCGTATGTCATAACGAGCAGGACTCACTGATCAAAGACTTATATTTTCAAGCAAAGTGGTAAAAACTTGCTCTTAAACGTTATGTTGAGCCTTCCAAATGCCTGCCACCCCCATTTAACATACCGTTCCACCTCCCGGACTGTATCCCCTTCCATTGAAAACCTTTGCCCAAGATATATATATATATATATATATATATATATATATATATATATATATATATATATATATATATATATATCATCATCATCATCATCATCATCATCAGCCCGTATCGATCTACTGCAGGATGAAGGCCTCTTTAGCATGCTTCCAACCTTCACGGTCCTGGGCTTTCCTCTGCCACTCGGGTCCAATATACTTAACGATGTTATCAATCCATCGTGCTTTCGGTCTTCTTCGCGGACGTTTGCGATCAAGCGGTATCCACTCCAGGATTGCCTTGGTCCATCTGTCGTCTCATCGCCTCGCTATATGGCCTGCCCATCTCCACTTCAATTGTTTTACTCTTCCAATGATGTCACAGACTTTTGTTTGTTCCCTGATCCATGCGCAGGACTTTCTGTCCCGTCTTGTAATGCCAAGCATACATCTTTCCATTCCCCTCTGTGCCACCCGAAGTTTTTGAATAGATTGCGATGTGAGTGTCCAGGTTTCACTTCCGTATGCCATATATATATATATATATATATATATATATATATATATATATATATATATATATATATATATATATATATTTACTATATACTATTATTTAAATAAGAACAGGTATTTTTGATATTTTTTGAGTTTTAGATAGTGGCGAAAAACCCAAATAAATAAAAAAAAATGATCTTGATCCCGAATTGTCAAGTTCCTATGTTAATAAAAAAGAAGAAAGTTCCTATGTTTATGAAAGGATAATGGTGATGGGGATAAATAATATAAATATTAACAAACTGAGGGCGCATTCTGTATTTACCTTGTGAATAAATATAAAATCAAAGAAATAATCTAATTATTCAGAACTTCTAGAAAGCTGTTGATCAGGAATCACAGAAATGATAATACCACAGGATCTTAGTGATCTTGACTCTAATCTATACAAGAAAATTGGCAGAAAATAATATGTAAGCACAACAACAAATGACGGAGAGGTTAAATGTTAGTAGCCGAATCATTTGTGATCGTCTTCATGCCATAGAAAAGCCGCAAAAGGGAGGAAAATGGCTACCACATCAGCTGAATGACAGACAGATGGAAAAATGAAAAACAACGTGCAAAGTTTTTTTTCAATGAAGGATTTGATTGCCAAATTAGCCACGTAACTCAAGCTTAGGCCCATTGCTGTAATAAAGCGTGTATCTGCCGTTCCGAACGACGCTTGGGCGACTTCGTTCAAAGAGCGAGAACTAAAGCCAAGGAACAGCAATAGGCTTTGCAGAATTTTTTTGAGGAGACTGAAGGTTAATTTTATCGACCAGGCATAGCAGATTAAGGATGAGTTAAAATTTTATTGGTGATAATCGTATTTGTACCTTTAAAGGTGTTTTTCTCAAAACTGTATTTTCCAAACTGGTGATCACGATATCTCGAAATCTATCGAACGAATCACTTTGAAATTTGATTGACTTATTCAGTACTTATGTAAACACTTTGCAAACTACGACAATTCTGATTCATCAAGCCTTTTTTTTCATGTTGAATGAAAAACGCCAAAATTCACGACAAAATGCCAAAAATTTATCTTTCAACATTTTTTAATAATCCTAGTTCAAAAACTAGTTCATACTTCACAAATGAAAATGTCGTTTAATTTTTTTTTGTTTCAGATAAGCGTAACCACAAAAAACTGTTTTTTGAACACGAGTGGCTACGTTGCCATGTACTTCAGCAAGGAGCGACGATTTCGTGCTGAAAAAATTTTAAGTGTGCTTAAAATATGAGTAAATATGTGCTGAAAAGTTCACAATTCACAGTATGTTTATTGAAATTCCCAAAAAAGCGAAAAAGAGCCTTCAGACGAGGTGACTGCCTCAACAACTTTGCAATTATTATTTGAAGAAAACATTAGGTTATAACCCTTGTTGTAAGGAACATTTTTCATTCAAATGATGTGAACAATTGTTGATTAACTTTACGAAAGTTATTTCTCTTACACCGGGTATATGAATTTACGGTAAAAATTATGAAACCAAAAAATTGAAAAAAAAGAACTTAATATCAAAATATAATTTGAATAAATTCTTTGTTTTTAATTATACCTGATACACAGGCTGTAGTAGGTAGATGAATTACGGCATTCAATGAATATGTCAGATGTTATAACATTTATAAAAGCAGCATTTTAATTCGAACTGGCCAGAAAAGATATTATAATTCGCACCTCGACCGGCAAATGGTATCTCGCAATCTCGGATGTGATTAAAGCTGTCAGATTCACGTCGAAGGTAATCTCCACACCTAGATCGCGAGATATGGTATTATTTCAAATTTCGCGCATTTCGAAAAGTAAATAGTTCCCACAAGAAAGTAGTCTCATCGTGTCGTAACCCAAACTACACGAAATATTGTTTGGTTTTTATCGAAAATCTCGCTCAATAATTTTCGAATTTTTTATGCCTTAGTAGGATTTGTCGAACTCTGCAGAGTAGTCCTCCGTTTCGGCGATGAACTCTTCATTTCAATAAATTTCCTTCCAACCAGCAATGTTTTCATGTTTGAAAAGACCACCAAGTCTCGAGAATAAGGTGGACGCGCCATCAATTGCAACGGTGTAATCTTTGTCGTGACAGAATTCAGCAAACAAAGATATTTATAGCAAAAAATTTAAATTAGTTAGCGAGGTGTCCGATGGGAATGGTTCTAATAACGGGTCTTTCAAATTAGGCGGTTTTTTCTCGAATTCTTGAATAAAACACAGATGGCGTTGTGAATTTGTCTGGGTCTAGTCACATTTCAGAAGTGTTATGTATGGCATTTATAAAAATAGTCGTACACAATACGACAACGCATTAAAATTGTTGAATTATTTTATGAAAATTGACGTACCAGGTGTTCCATTAAGGATGGATCGCGGCCGTATCTTGAAAACTATTTATCCCACAGCTTTGGCGAAAAAAAATTGTACTAAAAATGATCATGAGAAATTCATCAAAAATATTTTTAAGCTTCTAAAACGACCGCAAGAGGGCGTGACGAGCTAAACATTTTTCTAAACAAATAGCTCGACCCTCTTGCGGTCGTTTTAGAAGCTTAAAAATATTTTTGGTGAATTTCTCATGATCATTTTTTTTCCTCAAAGCTGTAGGATAAATAGTTTTCAAGATACGGCCGCGATCCATCCTTAATGGGACACCTGGTACAGTGAAAAATATTTTTTTTCTAAAATCGTTTGCACTATCGTCCATCAGAAACACACAATTAATCGAACTAGTGAAAAATCGACACTGGATCGGTGGAACATACAAGAAAAGCAATAGTCGTAGTGATCGTTCACAAGAGCATGTTGATTGACGTGAAAGTGTCGCTGAAGACACAGAAATGTCCATCACTCGACTTTTATATAAGTCACTGTTATGCATTATGACCACGATGTATAATTGATTTTAATCACAAGATTGTTTCGGAGTACATCCCCTTAACAATAATATGTATGAAGCAAAATTGTTTTCAGCTTATTAACAGCTTTTACGAACAACAAGAAGGAACGGCAATTGAGCTTTTGAACAATTTTTTTTGTCATAAATGGAAAGATCATATATACGTTTTATAACAAAACTATTTTTATTTTTCCTTATAATTAAAAAGTTATATCAAATTGAAAATACATTTTTAAACCTAGTACCGATGACATGCCGACAATTCCCGAAAACAATCGGAGCAATATGTGACCTCACAGAATGTACCGCCAATCGCTTCGGCTCAGGGCAATTCGGTTACTCGAAATTTTCTTTCATCCTGTTTCTGAACAGACGTTCCGAAAGAATCGGAGTTTCGGATAAATAAAACAATTTATCGATCTTTAGTCATTGTTCTATAGGTTTAACATATATCTTTGACTGTTTTTGTTGGTTTGCGATCGATTTGAAAATATACTTCTTTTTATTTGTTATCTAGGCTTTCGGTGCTGTTTTCGACGTTATTCTCATATATATATATATATATATATATATATATATATATATATATATATATATATATATATATATATATATATATATATATATATACATACATACATACATACATACATATATATATATATATATATATATATATATATATATATATATATATATATATATATATATATATATATATATATATATATATGGAGGCTCAAAGGTAAGTTCAGAATGAAATCAGATTAGGGTTCCTTTTGTTTTTATAACTTTTATTTATATTTTTTAATTCATGTAGGAATAACAAATTAACGTGCCAAATTTACAACCGACCAATCGAATACAACCGAGGGTAGTAACAATAAAAAAGACTTACAGGATCGTCAATTTTGTAGGATAGGATTAATAATATTCAAGAATTGGACAAGAACAAGCAAGAACAAAATTCGACTACTGATTTAGAAGGTCTGATATGAAAAGTATTATATTTATGAAAGTTTTACAGGATAATCTAATTAGTACAGAATGTGTGATTAGTTGGATGAACACTAACTAGTTAAATTAAGGACTGGCAAAGCAGTTTTCCATAGAATCAAAACAAACATCTGAAGGAGTATGCAAAAAAAAAAATAGAAATGCAAACCTACTATCCAAACAAAAAGTAAAGAAAATGGTATATGTATATTCTAAAAAAAAAAACAAAACAGTTAAAGTATTTTGTGTTTTTCAAGATTTTGGTACATTTCATCTATTGATTGAATATATTCATTTCATAGGGTATGTTTAAACATAGATTAGAAACTTATTCAGTGGTTCCAGGATATGTTGTGGTACATAGTGATTTTCTAGTGGGTAGACCTTAACAGGAGAGTTCCACAATTCGACTATAAGTTTTCCACTCATTCCACTCAAAAACAAAAAGGTTTAGGTGCCTTCTCTTATTTAGGAAATCGCTGGCTGGTTATGCATTAGAGTTAGTTAGCAGCCACATTTATTTATATTTGCAATTATTATTAAAACAATAGTCTAATGTGGTGGTTTGTAAAACATGTAAGGCGAAAAATCGATATGGTTTTAAAAATACTGAAAACTTTAATTAAAACAATAATGTAGTATGGGTGGATTTTTTTTGAGAATATTGTTAATAGAGTTTTAGTGTGGTGGTTTGAAGAATTGGTGTAGTTTTAAAAGGATTACAAACTTCAATGAAAGCAATCAAATAAATATGTAAATCATTTTGGATAGTGATTGTTTTTATTCTGAATTGATTATTAATGTAGTTTACATATTATAATCTACTGTAATATATTATCCTAGTTGGGGGAAGTTTTTCTATGTATATTTAACAGTGTATTTTTTATTGAAATAAAATTAGAGATTTAAACAGTATGTATGTGTTTTGTTTTTCTAATTATGCTTTATATTGTTTTTTCGCTCAAAAAATAATTACAAAACTAGAAAATATCTTTTGGTTATTCAATATTTAACATTTTTCATTATTTTTGTAAACCAATATTACAAATATATAACATATAATTTTTTTTGTTTGAGTATTTATTATCTATTGAAGCTGCACAATCGTGACATTAGACTGTCTTGAACTTTTCTTCATTTTTCATTAGTAGTCAAGGTAACTATATAAGCTTTAGTTCGAACTTTATGTGCTGGACATGCATGTACTTTTACAATGCAAATACCATTTTTCGGTTAAGTTGAACAAAATCTATAGCCTTGCCAGCGTAACTCTCTCGTGACACCCTACAAATATTTTGTTTCTTATTTACATTTACATTATTGTTTTTTAAAAACTTACATCGATGCTTAAGCACCTCAAACTTCAGCTGAATTGAACCAAATGTCACTTTTCAGAAAATCTGTGACCATAAAAATATCCACTGCAGGTATATTATTAGAATTAGCCTTTATGAACCCTTTGTCACTTAACCAACAATAATTTTGACAGTATATATGAATAAAAGACGTCACAAACATAGCAGCCAATCGTGGCGCGTTCGTAGTCACGTGATTTTTATTTAAATTTTATACATTTTAATTCAATTATAATTAATTGTAATTGTAAGTTTTTAAAAAGTTTTTCGCATCGATTATAAATATTATTTATGATACAAGTTTTAAAATAAAGTAAAAAGATCGATAATTATTTTTTATTCTAAAGCCTAATTATTTATGATTCTCCAGGCTGTTTTCGATTTTTTGTTTGACTCAAAATACAATCCTGCGTTAAACATCTATTTTGCTACCCTTATTACATTTCTGTATATGTTTTGATACCTCTTATAATAATTTTTGTCATATTCAGCATTTGTTTTAATCCTTTTTTAAATAAATCTTTCAGTTTCGCAGCAGACATTCTTATACCCGTGGTGATCCAAGGCTTCGATCCACTCTTATTAGAGAATTTGATCATTTGAAAGGGAAATGAAACGTCAATGTAAAATTTCAGACAGTTCAAAAACACCTCAAAACCCTGATCCACACTTGAAGCTTGAAAAACATCATACCAAGTCTCCATACTCAGACGTGATTCAAATGTTTTAAAACTCACTTCTGTAAAATATTTTTTATATTTAACGCTCTGGTATTCAATTTGTTTATATAATATGTGAGCATAGTGATCCGATAAGCAATTGGGCCAGACGGAACAGCTCGAATAATCTTTAAAGTTTGTACAAATATAATCAATCATTGTGATTGAATGTTCCGTTACTTGAGTTGCTCCATCAGCAACGTTATTTAAATGATAACAAAGTATAGAATCATAGAAGAATCAGAACTCATAGAATATATTCAAATCACTATTAGGTGCTCTGTATATGTTTATAAGACAATAATTAGTTTGTAAATAATTAATAGTAACACCACGTACTTCAAATATAGAGTCACAACTGTATTTTTTCACGATTTCTATATTTTTAATAGAAATATTTAGTACACCGTTGTACACAACCATTTCACCGCCACCATTCGCATTCTGTCGGCAGAAAAAACTAGCCAGTTCACTTCGGCGTCCGATAACCAATGCTCTGTTATACACGCAATGTCTATTTGTTTTGATTTTAAAATATATTCAACATTATCAATCTTATTTCTAAGGCACTGTACATTTTGGTGAAAGAAGCTGAAGCTTTGCGGATCAGGTTCACTCTGTTTAGTAGTTAATTGCTACTGCTCAACAGTATAGTTTATCTTTCTTTTTTCCAATTCTCGTTTTTTTATGTAAACAGGACAATCAATGTCAAATGTAGAATGAAAAGTATCATAAGACGTGTTTTGGGAATCATTGGCCTCTATGCGGTTTATGAATTCATATTTTTTACTTACGCTTTTAGTGTCCTTGTGATTGTTACCGCTACATTTCAAAGACTTTGTATCATAATTACACTAACTCGATCTGTGGTCATATCTGCTACAGTTAAAACAACGAAATACCGAAACGTATTCAAAAACTCGACATGTAGGAAAACCTATACACAATTTACGTTTAGATTCCATTATAGACCAAAATGTTTTTGCGTCACATTCCACTATAGCCATATAATTAGTTTTCTTTTTCTTGATGGCTTGTATCTCAATACGTGTATTTTCTTGAATAGCAAACTTACTCTGTTTTGACAAGTAATCTTTTATTTCTTCTTTCGTGCAGTTTTCTTCAATATCTAGTATTTTTACTTTGGGATGTTTCATTTCAAGGGTTTTTACATCATATTTGCCTTTTAGTTTTTTATCAGCCGTTTTTTTCAGCTTTCTTTAGTGTCACATTTTATTAAGATACCACCTTCTTTAATATTTTTCTTTCTGTAAGATTCCAGTTTCCAGATTTGTAGGATTAATTACACTCTTAAGGGCTTCTTTAGTTTTTTTTATTGTCTAGTTTAGATTTGGGCTTTATTATGAGAACCTACCCTTTTCGTTCTTTGCTTACATCAGCTTAAGTTTTAGCTACAGTTTTTTGTTTGGTTTAATTTATCATAGTATCTTCTTGTTTAGAAATTTTTCCCAATTCCATTTTAACTGAATGCTTAAAATCCTCAAACTCGCTCTTTAAATTAACGGTTGAATTGAAATCCTCCACACAACTGCGACAGAACAATTTTAGACCGGAAATACCAGATCAATTCCAGATTCTGTTTTCCAATACCAACACAGTCCGAATGGAAAGTGATTTTGCAAACACCCGCACACTTGACAATATTGGCATCGTTTCTTTTAAATCTTTGACCGCATGTTTCACGTTTCCGGCCGAGAGTTCACAAACGTAGGTTCCAACTGTCCACAAGGTCGCCGTTCTTATCAGTCGCGTGAGTTATATTGAAGGAAATACCTTTTTGTTTACATTTTCGATACCTTAAAATAGACCCTTTTTATTTAGACAGATATCTTAAATACGGCTATTTTATTAGTTTTAAGTACACTTTGATAGTTTACTTTCTTGTTAAAGCAGTAATTATGTTAATTTAGTCATTAGTTTTATTAACTGTGTAATCTCAATTAAAAATAAAGTTATATTTTTTTGAGTGAAACCGTGTTTTAAAAGGTAACTGGTGCAGTCGGTAGGTTTTCCATAAGGCCCTTTTTGATGAAGCTGTAAAGAAGGCATTGTGCAACCCCTCACTGAAGCTACCAAAAGAGTCGTCAGTTTCAACTGTTTGATTGGAAGCCAACGAACCTCTACGAGAACAAGGTAGGATAAGTAATTTATCAGTACTCCCTTACAATTGTTCACCCCTATCCTCTATATTTTCTGAAAACTACAGTTTTGAAGACATAATTAGGAAAATATTAGAATATAATTAGATTCACCGATTCACACCCACAAATTCGCACTGCTTTGAGAGAGAAATTTAGCGACCACATCGGGCGACAAGTATTACAACAACAACTCATATTTATGAACAAAAATACAGGAGAAAGTATATTTGATTTCATCGAAAGAATTAAAATGCCCAAATCCAAAGTGAATCTAAAAATCTATACAGATAGTAGCCTTGAATCAGCTATGATCACCCAGAACGATTTAACAGCAGTCACAGTTTTAATGGGTAACGTAAGTTCAGAATTAAGAACATTGCTAATGTTACGCAACCCTCAGAAAATCGAAGACGCCGCTGGACTAGTTGAAATCATAGTTTTTTCGAGCAACAGATAACGATCTGACAAGATCCGATGCAAAACTCAACACAACCGAATAACAGTCAACGATTCCCAAAACTACTACCGCCCAAGACACCTTAGTATCAACAGCCACAATTTCAATCGACACCGTATAGACAGTCGATTTTCTACCAGACAAATCCCACACCACCAAAGCAATTTTGGCCTAACCAGCCAATAAATATACGACCTCAGTATGTCCCACGCCGTTATCCAACAAACAAAGAAGTGTTTGGAAAACCCAAGAATGTATTTGCCCCCAGTGAATCAAACAAGCCAACTGGCAGACCAGAGCCTATGTCAATATTTACAAGAGTAAGCTCGAAGCAGATACCGTCTTAAAACTTTTCACCTGGGCTACCATCACGAAATCCCAACGACATTACAAACAAGAGTCAATATCCGGCAGGCATGATTGAAGAATTACATAACGTAGAACGGAATTCAAACTCACCTTATTTGGAAAACCAACACCAGTACGATCAATACTGTCAAGACCAATACGAACAAGGCAGCCAATATTATCAATATTCCGAATTCCCAAATAGAGACCAAGAAGAACAGTATCGTTATTATATCCGACCGGAACCGGAATCATGTTCCAGTATAGAGCAAGACACCCAATATCCAGAGCTGCAGTATCAATTAGATCCTCAGGCAAATTTTCGAGAAGAAGCCTCAAGAAACGATGCACTATAGACTTAAATAATTTACAACCAAATTCTTTACCCTACATTCAATTTCACATTCAATTAGTGGACACAGTATGTTACAATCTCGTCCCGTAATTGCAGAAACGTTTTTTCCAGAAACAATATATAAATCAGATACTTCAGTTATTACATGTACTGGTCAAACTACTGCGAATTATAAAGCGAACATAAAATTATTTAACCACCCTCTTCTGAATGAAAAAACGGAATTCTCACTGTTTCCCTTCCATGAATATTTCGATGACATTATAGGTATTCGTGACCTGCAAAAATTAAAACTGAACATAGATCTACAAAAATCAGCGTTGTATAATGAAGAAATAGAAATTCCACTTAAATACAGAAGTGATTTTGAAACACAAGTAATAGAAATACCACCTTTTTATAGTGTCCTCAAAACAATAAATTCAAAAATACCGAAAAATCAAGAGATTATTTTACCATTATACAAGAAAGGATCTTTAGAAATTCCCGTCTGTTTAACAAAAATACAAAACGGTACAGCTGTAATAGAATTAAGGAACAATAGACCGAAAAGCGCTACGCTAACCTTTAACTCAAATTCGTTAAATAACACAGCCATACCACACGATCCAATAAACTATGCATGTGTTACCTACGATACATTTCTACAGAAATAAGAAGAGACACGCCTTGCCAAATTAGATTTTTCCTTGCTAAGATTAGGCCACCTGAACTCTGAAGAGCGACAAGGCTTAAAGAGACTCTTAAGTAAATTTCCTGAAATACCAGTCCATATTCGTTCATACAGATATCCCTACATACACAAAAAGGAAGTACAGAAACAAATGGAACAAATGTTAAATGACGGAATCATTCAACCATCTTCCAGCCCGTGGTCGTCGCCAAAAAAAATGGAAGCATCTGGTAAATCCAAATGGAGAGTCGCTATCGACTACCGCAAAGTCAACGAAAAGACCATTGATGACAGGTATCCAATACCCAATATAACGGAAATTCTCGACAAATTAGGACGCTGTCAATACTTCACCACATTAGATCTTGCATCTGATTTTCATTAGATCGAAATGGACGAGAAAACAACAACTAAAACAATATCATCCTATTATCCCGTACTGCTAATAGAAAATCCATGTTGAAATAGGGTTCGTAGGAACTGCTTCAAGATAATAAACCAACCCCATAGACGACTTCGTAGAAGACCCCGCAACGCAGGACCATTCCCGGAAAATATCAACCCTTCGGAAACAATATTTTCCGATCTTAAGGAGGAAGGAGTTATATTGAAGGAAATACATTTTTTAAACCGTGTTTTAAAATGTAACTCGTGCACGGGATAACTCTCAAAATATCCATTATAAGTTGTTTTGACTAAGAATTTGCAATACTATTATAACTATTTTCACAATAATTAGTTAACTGAACTCTTTTGAGAATTTATGTCACTTAAATACCATCAAATTCAAGATTAATCGGATCGGCAAAATAAACTGTTCTCAAGACACACAGATACAAACGTATTCGCAAGACACACAGATACACAATTAGTACCAAGAGTAGTACTGGGTCTGAAATAGAGTAGTTTTGGGGAGTAGTATAGAGACTAGAAATGGGTCTGTAGGTTTCCAATACCTTTCTATTACCACCCTTATAAAGATAAATAATTATAGCTTTCTTAAAATCAGATGGAAATTTGCCTTTAGTGATACAGAGATTGAAAATTGTCGTTATCGACACAACAATATAATTTTTTAGTTCGATTAAAACTTTATTAGTAAGTTCATGCTCAACAAAGCTATTGGACTTTTTTAATTTATGCACCAAGGAAATAATTTTAGTATTGCTAATTGGAGTCAAAAATGTAGATTCATACACTGTTAATCCTTCATTAGTCACACACTCATTTCCACAATCCACTTTCTTACTTTTATTATTGTTTAAAATGTTTTCTTTGATTATGTTACCAACATTAGAGAAGTGAGAATTAAATTTACTTGCAATATCATTCTTATCAAAAATATCACCATTTTCATCGGCAATACAATATATGTTATTATCAACATAACTATTATTAGAAGTTTTATTAATTACAGTCCAAATTTTCTTAGGATTAGATCGACAATCTTTTATCTCATTTTTAATATGAATTGGTTTAGCTAGCTTAATTACACAATTAAATATGCTAAATATTAAATTTAGCTCTACTCCTATTTTCATACAATTCGACTATTTGTCTAATTAGCCTACTATTTATTTGTTTGGAGCCTAAGATTATGATTTTTCTTTCCTTCTTTTCAATGTCCTCGATGTCTCTCTTTCTATTCAAAATGAGCGTTTCTGCCCCATATAGACATTCTGGCTTAATAACTGTGTTGTAATGTCTCAGTTTTGTGTTTTTAGATATGTATTTTTTGTTGTCAATATTTTGTGTAAGTCTCAATGCCGTTTCCATTTTTTGACATCTATCCTTATTGCTCGCTTTTTCCAACCTATTTTCCATGATTATTTCACCCAAATATTTGAATTGAGAGACTCGTCTGATGTTACCATATTTTGTTTTTAGAAATGGCGTTCTTAGTCTGTTGCAAGTCATATATCGTGTCTTTTCAAAGGAAATTTGGAGTCCTATCTTTTTTGCTGTTTCTTTTAGGATTTCAATCTGTTTTCGTGCCGTTAATATATCTTGAGCCAAAATTGCTAGATCATCAGCAAACGCCAGACAATCAATTTTGATGTTGGTTCTCCCCAGTTTAATGGGCTGATCAATATTCAGGGCCGACTTTTTCTCACGCCACTCCTGTATTACTTTTTCTAGAACACAGTTAAATAAGAGTGGCAAGAGTCCATCCCCTTGTATTACTCCAGTTTTAATTTCGAAGAACTCTGAGATGTCACCCATGAATTTAACTTTTGACCATGTGTTAGTTATGGTTGCCTTAATAATTACCAGTGTTTTCAGATCTATTCCTCGTTCTTTCAAGATTTGGAATAAAGATTCGCGGTCAATAGAATCATATACTTTTTGAAATCCACAAATGTACAGACGACATTTTTATTGTACAGTTATTGATGTCTTAGGATCAACTTTAGATTCAGGATTTGTTCAGGGCAGGATCTGCCCGGTAGAAAACCTGCTTGATAGTCACCAATTTTAGGTTCTAACTGTCCCTGTGCGCTGTCTAGTAGACATTGAGATATAATCTTGTAACAAACTGGGAGAAGAGATATCCCTGTGTAGTTGTTTACATCCGTTCTATTTCCTTTCTTGTATAGTGGATGGATTAGAGCATCTTTCCAATCTTCTGGAATCCGTTCGGTTCGCCAAACTTCTGGTAGAATTTTGGTTATTTCCTTGTTCAAAATATATTGAAAGAATCTTCCACTTTTCAAAAGGATCAGAACAAAAATAAATTCATGGAAATACGGTTTGATGTTCAATTAACATGAGGATTAAACAAAATTTTGAAGTACAAGCCATATGATAAATTAACAAAAGTCGCGGGTAATACAAAGGGTAGAATAGATTAGCATGATTAGTTATCAAGAATGTGGTCGAAGGTATAATAGGTAAACAAAAAGAAAGAAGGACCTATTCAGTTCAATCAATTTTTTCAATTATTAATGTAAGGCTCAGTAAACTTCACGGTTCATGATGTGTACACGTTTGTTTAGGTAAAATTATCATATAAATATAACACAGTGTAGTTTTAGAATTAGATTAAATCATCTCCTGATGATGCTATGCGTGGTTAGCGAAACGTGCATCGAAAGTTTAAAAAAGTTATTTTAGTGGTAAATCTCTTCGAGTACAATTCGATTCGATTCGATTCCAGTACTTCCAATACAAGAATTGAATAACGATGTAGATTGAAACTGCATTAACTCTTAAATAAAATAAAATTTCGTACAGTATCAAAAAATTATTAGGCATTCCCGATGAGTACACCTAATAAAGAATACGAAGCAATATAAAATAACGAAACATTTACTTACTTTTTCAAAAAAAATAATAACAATAATTAAGTCAAATTTCAGCATATTTTTTAACATATTCAAATACCAATTGCTAATTAGCGTCTTCATTGTATCATTGTTTTCTCGCTTCACATCATTAGGTGGGAGAAAGCGACGCATATACATTGTTATTATGTAAATTGTATTTTTATTAATTGTTTCGAAAGTTTGTTTTTTGTTTTCCTGTATTCTTCGTACAATGCTGGGCTATTAATGACGTGTTTTATCGGTCTATTTATTTTACTTATAAGACCGAAATTTTATTATAAGTTTCACAATCAGTATGTTTTCTACAAGGTGTCCGAAACGAAAGTTTCTTTTTGATACAGTGAAATGATTAAAAGAGAGACGTCCATCAAAAAACATTTATTAATTATATAGGGTCAACAAATTTAAACTTCGTTGAGGTAACATTAAAGAAAATGCGTGTATATAAACTACTTTGTAAATGGTAACCTAATGAGTGTAACACGTACAGTTTTTTGTTACAGTAGTGGGGAAAAAAGGGGACGACATATTTTTACAACCTAATATTTATTTAATATAAACATGTAAACGTATCTGATCTATGTAAATATATTACAGAGAATTATGTGAATAAAAAATATATTACATGAGATGTCAATACAGCGACAAAAACTTTCCCTGCTTCCTCATGTATTCGGTAGTATCATCTATTTTTAAAAACCAGCAGTACTGGTCCAACACAGATAGGTTCCAACATCCCTGGTATCTTACTTCCAACGTCCTGATATCCTGGTGTAACCTCTCTCCTTGATCATCCCTTACTGCACTCATTTTTAAGGATATGCTATACCATAGTATTTCATAGGCTTTCAAGAGTTCATCTATGAAGTTTTTTGAGTTCTCATCTTTTTTGTTGCCCAGAAATCATCTCACTACACTTGCAAAACAATTCCTATGTGCCAATTCCTTTTCACATAATCTTGTTGAAAACGGAAATCAACTAGAAGCTTCCTTATTTGAGGTTCAATAAATATGCCTTATTTTAGTTTTGCAACACTTAACTGAGGAAATATTTCTTTTAGATACTTTAGAAACTTGAAATGGCTTTGACAAAGTTTTTCATTAGTTCAAATTTAATAGAGAGGCGGAAAAAAGCACTGTTTTTGCGTTAACAAGGGGGGTATATTTTATGTTTGAAGTACCAGGTTCAAAAGGAGTTCTATCAAGCCAATATTTCTTACTGTGGAGTTCTTTTGTTGCCCTGCTGTCCCATAGACACAAAAACCAGCAATACTTTGTACCAAAGTATTCCGTACCTTTCTCAGGTACAACTAATTTCATTCCAAGATTCAAACTAAATCATATCCTGATGATGCTAGCATGATTAACGAAACGCGCGTCGTTAAGTTTAAAAAAGTGATTTGGTGTTTAGTACGTACGTACGATTCCAAAGTTGAGATTTTTTTTTAAAAGCGTATAAAAATGGATATAATAAAGATTTTTCCTGTTGCTATTTTTCAAAAACCTGAAGATACGGTATTAATTTCGAAAACTCCGATTTTCGATCGCCGATCCGTTCCACGTAAAGTTGGACGCGACTTATCAAAGAGTCGGTGAATGCGCGAAATAGTGAACCAACATCAATCCACGCCGAAGCAGAAATGCAAGGGCGACCAGAAAGAAACTGTCGACCAGACGGTTCAAAATCTAACACAAGCCAAGACACTGTCGGGGCTTGCCAGGAAACTTCAGAGAATTTTGAGTCTATTCCAGTCGCAATTGGAAGGACCACTCCTTCAAACAAACGTCCAGTAATAATACTAGACACCAAAAATCCAGCACCGATGAGAACACGACATCAAACTAAACACCTTTTCTGTAGAAGAAAGAAAACGAAGCCAGCCGAAGAAAATCGCGATTTTCGTCGCGCCAGCTCGTCCGATTTCAGGCCTCTCGAACTGGATCTAGAAAAATCTTTTTATAAACCTCCCGGAATCTTTTAGATTCTTATCTCCACTATTAAATCAGTATCACCGGGCTAGCAAGAAGCCCCCAACCATCAATACCCTTCATGTCAAAATAAGGGAACATCAATAGAAACAGACAAGAGCCAGAAAGGCTAACCTAAAACCCTGGTAATTAAGCAGAAGCAGAAGCAAAAGAGTGATAAAGGTCTTCCCCTAATAGTCCCACCAGCTTGTTCCATGTGATCAATAAGTTCTTCATTTGCATTAAATGATGTTTCAAAAACTATGCTTTTCATGTAACCCCATAACAAAAATTACAAGGGTTAAAATCTGGTGACCTAATTGACCACGTAACTGGCCCTCCACAAACAAATATATATATTCGCCAAGGTCACACTTGGCATTCTCAATATTTGTCTGAAGACTGAAAGCTTTTTCGCGTTTCGCGCCCTCCATCCACCCGAGATTATTTTCTAAAATAATCCCGTATCTGCACTATTTGGTAGATGGGATAAGGTTTCCGTAGTCGAAAGCTACTCACAAAACCGTTATCTTCTCTTCCATTGGTGTTTCCGCTGCTTGGCCGCCGACGGGGTGGGCCAAGCGCTTCGCACCACACCCCTCTGGGGGACAAGTACCAGAGGGGGGTGTTATCTTAAGTATTTATTTTCCGATCACACTGATGGTGTTTCGGCCAAATGTATATCTCTTACCTTTTTACCTGAAAATGAGAAAAACTTCACTTCACTGCACATCGCCAATTTCTTTCCTTTTTTCCCAAACGGGGACATAGTCCCATCCCGCGTTGGGCAACAGTCAACCTAATCCTCCAAGAGTTGGAGTTTCGGTCTTCTGCGCCGTCGACCACCCAAAGCTGCGATGTCTTCCGGACGATAGTCCGTTAACCTTCGCAGTTCTTGATTTGGGTGGTCCCGTATCTTCAGAAAGGCTTTCTCTGCCTTTTCTTGCATGCACTGCCTAAAGGGAGTCCACATCATCTCTCTGTGTATCTGTACATTGGAGATGTACCAAGGGGCATCGAGAGCTAGTCTCACTAGCTTGTTCTCGTAACTTTCCAATTGCTTGATGTAGGATTTTGCCGCGTAGCCCCACGCGATCGATCCATACATCATAACGCTTCTCACTAATGATCTGATCATTAGGATCTTTAGCTTCACGTCTAATTTGCTTGTTCTGCAAATTAGCGGGTAAGCTATCTTCACAACAGACACGGCTTTACACCGTGCGTTCTTCGCATGTTGCCTCCATGACATCGTCTTGTCGAAGGTGACACCTAGATACTTTACAGTATCCTTCCATGCCACTCTTTCGCCTTCTATTTCCAGTTGATGACCGGGTCTGCTCTTTCTCTGCGAGACGTGTATAGCCTGTGTCTTGGCGATATTCACCTTGATCTTCCAGGCTATCAACCACTCCATCAGATCGTCCAGGTGTTCCTGGACGAATCCGACGGCGCGGTCCGGTCGTTTGTGTCTTGCCATAATGGCCGTGTCGTCTGCATACAGGGCTATCCTAGTGTTGTTCCTCCGCGGAATATCACTGGTGTATACATTGTAGAGGTGGGGCGCTAGCACCGCTCCTTGCGGTACTCCTGCCTCCACCCATCTTCTGGCCGATTTGACTGCACCCATTTTCACAGAGAAACTTCGTTCTCTTAGGTATGAGTCAATCAGCTCGGTGATCCATTCTGGGAAACCCAGTTCGATCATCTTATGTATCAGACCATCGTGCCATACCCTGTCGAAAGCTCTTTCAACATCGAGTAGGACGATGGCCGCGCCTTGTCTTCTGTCCAGGGTTTCTGTTATGTATTCAGTGACACATAACAGTTGTTCTTCTGACGAGTGGTTTTTTCTGAACCCGAATTGTTCGGGTGGAAGGATGCTATTGTCTTCGAGCACCTTCGCAAATCTCTTTAGAACCACTCGCTCCACGACCTTGCTTATTGCAGGCAATAAGCTAATCGGTCGGTAATTTTGTGGGAACTTTTTGTCCTTCCCTGGCTTCGGTATCATTCTCACCACTGCGTATTTCCATCTATCCGGGAAATACCGCAGTCTGATGACTGCGTTTGCAATGGCGGTGATGGCGGCAATTCCTTTTCTCGGCAGCTTTTTCAGCATGCGATTGGTTACCCCATCGCACCCTGGAGCTTTCTTGAGCCGTATCTTCTGGATTATACCCTTGACCTCCTTCGGAGTTGCAAACTCCGGAGGCGGCCTGGGCCCAATCCTCTCGCGGAAGTTCTTTACCGTTTTCTTGACTAACCTCTC
Organism: Cosmopolites sordidus; assembly: GCA_031761425.1. Taxonomy (NCBI): domain Eukaryota; kingdom Metazoa; phylum Arthropoda; class Insecta; order Coleoptera; family Curculionidae; genus Cosmopolites; species Cosmopolites sordidus. The sequence goes on along the minus strand of JARFXV010000067.1, from coordinate 1,536,144 downwards.
GAGGTTTTCGTCATCGTCGTCGTGAGAGTTGATAACACACTCTCTTTCTAGCGCGTCCGCCATGGCTTCAGATTTTTCTGCATCCGTGTAGACCAATCCATTTCTTCCGTGTATCGTCTTTACATCCGGATCTCTCTTGAGCGCCCTGTAGACTCCCCATAGTGTGCCATCCGTGTTTCCTAACTCGGTCAAGCGGTCAGCCCACCTCTTTTCATTGAGATTCTTCAGTGCCTCTCTCAGGACATTTGTGGATCTAGTCAACTCCCTGGCTAGGTCCACCGTCCTATGGGCACGATATCTTCTCTTCAGCGCCCTACGCCTTCTGATCATCCTCCGAATAAACTGAGGAACAGGTCCGTAGGGATGCTGCGTTGGCCTTTCTTCCGTCCTCGTCGTGCATTCTTCAGCTGCACTGACGATGGCCTTTTCCAGAATCTCCACTTCTTTTTCCAACTCTTCCGTTGTACTAATCTTCGGGATTTGGATTTTGGAGTGGAGTTTCTCCGGGAACAAGTCCCAGTTCATCCACCTCCTCACCTTTAAATCCCTTTGTCCGTCACCAGAACCCAACTTTAGAAAAATTGGGTTATGGTCGGAGGTCCCGTCGTATACGGTCTCAATGTCGATATCCACGGGGATATCCTTGATGACCGCGATGTCCAGTACATCTGGTAGTCCATTTAATGGCTGATACGTGGGCTCTTCAGGGGCAATGACGATTGCACCCATAGCCTCCACGTAGCTCTCCAGTTTCCTTCCATTGGAGTTATACATCCTGCTATGCCAGCCTGGTGACTTACAGTTGTAATCTCCAATGAGTACTTTTCCTGCATTTCCCTGCAGGAGTTCCTCAATGTCTTCTCTTAGCAGCTGTTCAGGCCTGCCAGGATGGTAGACGGACTGCACCTCAATGGGTGCTTGTGCCATCTCTACCTTAATTCCAATAGCTTCAATTTCGCCATCGTTATCTCTGAGTGGCTCAGATTCCAGACTTCGTTTAACCAGGATGGCTACGCCACCACCAGCTGGATTCGGTCTGTCGAATCTGTATGTCCGATAGTTCAGGAAATTAATCCTGTACCCGGACGGACACCTTGTTTCCTGCAGTGCAAGAATGTCCGGTTCATATTCCTCTAGAAGTTGTTCTACTTCCATCTTCTTTCCTCTGATCCCGTTCACATTCCAGGATCCTATCTTCAGCGTGAAGGGTTTTCGTCCTTTACTTGGCATTCTGTGCATTCAAGATTGCGCGGACTGACTGCTCGACCGCGAGGCGGATGATTTCCTCCATATCCGGTTTCTTACTTTTGTCATTTCTCACTGGCGTAGGCTCTTGCCTATTCTTGCTCTTCCCACCTTTGGTGGGGGCAGACTTGCAACCCATGTAGGATGCGGGGTGTTTGCCTCCGCAATTAACACAGGTCGCGTCCTCTTCCTTTGACCGTTTGCATTCGGAGCTCCTGTGCTCCTCTCCGCAACTCACGCAGCGTACCGGGTAACCGCAGTTACCCTGCACGTGTCCAAAGCGCTGGCACCGGTAACACTGTACCGGTCTGTCGTTCTTTGCTTTTTTCTCCGTCTTCACGACCAACCTATCTAGGTATTTGATCGAGAAGACCTTGTCACTTTTACTTTTCACCAAGACCATGGGGAGCTCACGGCCTTTGGTGCCCGCTTTTCTAGATCGCAATCTTGCGACCTCTACATCGTCGAAACCCTGATTCACCAAGGTTTCTTTTATCTCTGCGATAGGAGTGCTTTCAGGCACTCCTTTCAGCACCACCTGGTGCTTCTTATCTTCGTGCAGCTTGTACGTGAAGAAGCTCACCTTCTTCTGATCACAGAGCTTCACCATAGCCCTGTGATCTGCTGCAGATTGAGGGGTCACTCTTATGCCCTCTCTAGTCATCTTTGCCTTGGTGTAATTTATCCTCTTTTCACCAAGGCACTTGGAGAACCCTGACCAGTCCTGACACACAATGGTGACAGGTGGTAGGGCCTTTTTCTCGTTTTCTTGCTGGACTGGCCTTTCAGGCACTGTTTTCGTCTTCTTTGCCGGTTGCTTTCTGATCTTACCGGCTTCTTCTAACGTCGGAAAATCATTGTCCGACGTGTCCTCGTCAGAAGACCGTATAGGTCTCTTTTTTGCCGTCTTGGCATTTGGGGCACTTGAAGTGCCGGACGTACCGGCAACTGCCTCCGCTAACGTCTTCTTGGGAGCTTTTACTTCCTCCCCGTCGGTGAATTTTTTCACCAACTCCTCCAGGGCCTTGATTCTTCCCTGAAGGTCGTCTATCTGTGCGCGCTGCTTATCCAACAGCGCGTCTCTCTCCGTCAGTTGGTTTTCTAACCATCTGACTTTCTGCCGTTTTGTATGCGCCTCCTGCGCCTCAGAGGTCTTCTTTTCCTGTTTTCCCATCGTCCTGATAGGAAAACACTTCGCACAAACTTTCACTTGATTCACGCCACTGAAAAAGTGTCGATCGCCGACCGGCAGTTCCGAAAAAACGGAACTGCCCACTTTCCGCGTTGAAAAACCGCGATAAGTTTTGATCGGAAATTTTTCAAAATTTTTGCCGGTCGACTAAGTCAAAACGACTAGTCTGTACCGCTATCTCGAGCCGAAAAAGTTTCAAAAACCGATCGCGATTCGCCGTCGGTCTCACCCACCGACGACGAGGTTTGCGGTTAGCACCTCCCACAAAAATGGGCGGTACCAAACACGCCGGTCGCTTTCTGCTGCTAGCTGCTCGGTCGGACGTCGATCCGTAGGACCAACTTCCAATTTTCACCACCAGGATCGCTTCTCTCTGAAACACTCGAAGAACACGTCTGCACTCCTCGAATACTAGTCAAAGACTGACTGAAAGCTGTGCAAAATGTCTCTTAATATGTATATTCTTCTGGGTCGCAGATTGTGATGGTGCGTACTTCTTATTGGTTCTGGTGTTGGCTCCGCCCCCTCGGACGATGTTTGGGGTGTCACAGTGGTAGTCAGTTGCTCTCCCGACTGCAGCCGGTAAGCTTCGGTCTGTCTCTCTCAATGACATTCTCAATGCTTGTCTGAAGATCGAAAATATATATATATATATATATATATATATATATATATATATATATATATATATATATATATATATATATATATATATATATATATAGATATATATAGATAGATATATATAAATATATAGATAGATATATATAAATATATAAATATATACTTAAGCCACATTAGATGTGCAGATGATATCTTTCTCTTGTCACCAAACCCAGTGTACAAAAACAGAAGCTGCACTGGTGATAGTAGAGATCAAAATAAGAAAATTTAGTCAATAAAAGTGTTGGCAAATGTGAATTATTAAAAAGAAATCACTATATATATATATATATATATATATATATATATATATATATATATATATATATATATATATATATATATATATATATATATATATATATATATATATATATATATATATATATATATATATATATATATATATATATATATATATATATATATATATATATATATATATATATATATATATATATATATATATATATATATATATATATATATATATATATATATATATATATATATATATATATATATATATATATATATATATATATATATATATATATATATATATATATATATATATATATATATATATATATATATATATATATATATATATATATATATATATATATATATATATATATATATATATATATATATATATATATATAGGAAACTGCTGGAGAGAGGAAGCGATTGTTAGATTGCTTTGTCAAATCGGTTTGCTGTGCTGCAAGATTCGGAGAAAGTGGAACTATCAGTGAAGAAATCGCCAACAATGTGCTTCAAACGGCTGCTTCAATAGCACCAGAAAAAAATGTCTCAAACAGACAAAAATCTCCAGTAAGATCATTAATTTAATGAGAAAACGGCGGGCAATGAGAAATGCAGGTAGTCCTTTTGGCAGGGTCTAGTACACTGAGCTCTGCAAAACTATAATGAAACGTATCAGAGAGGACACGTACCAATTCAACATGCAGCTAGTGCAAAAAACCATGGAAGAAAACAAAGGAATTAACAAGGCTAAACAGAAGCCGAGAAACAAAAGAACGCAAATATATGCCTTAAGGCGTGAGGATGGCACAGTATGCTGGGCGCGTACGCAAATGTTAGAGGTTGTCAGAAAATGTTATTCCCAGTTATCAGAAAAAATCAAAAACAACAATTCGCACGGAAGAACAAATGCCAGATATTCTAGTGGAGGAAGTAACACACACATAGCGTGCAGGGCGCGTACGCAAATATCAGAGGTTGTCAGAAAAATGTATTCCCAATTATATGAAGATCAGAACCAAGCAAAGACAACAATATTCACGAAAGAACAAATGCTAGATGTCCTAGTGGAGGAAGTAACAAATGCTATAGAATCGATGAAAAACGGCAAGGCTCCAAGAAAGAACAGTGTAACTGTCGAAATTTTAAAGGCTGGTGGTTGGACGTTACATAAAATACTGACAAAATTATACTCAAAATGCCTCAAAGAACAAAAAGTACCTGACTTATGGATAAATGCAGAAGTGATTCTTTTAACATAAAAAGGGAGCACAGAAAGATTTAAAGAACTATCGTCCAATAAGCCTCCTATCAGTAATGTACAAGTTTTCACTAAGACAATTTCTAAAAGAATATTGAAAAAACTGAATGACGCCCAACCAAGAGAACACGCAGGAATCAGAAGTGGATTCAGTATAATGGATCACATCCAGGTTGTACAGCAGGTCATAGAATGGCACAACAAATACACCATGCCACTGTGCTTGGCTTTTATCGACTACGAAAAAGCATTTCACTCCATCTCAAAGCATGCAACAATAAATGCACTGCTTAGCCAAGGGGTAGATAAAGCATATGTAAATCTATTAGGACCGATATATGATGGAGCTACAGCCACAATTCACTTTGATGGCCTTAAAGTGGGAATTAATGCAAAACGAGGTGTACGGCAGGGTGACGCCATATCACCTATTCTTTTCTCGGCTGGCCTTGAAGAAGTATTCCGTAAACTGGATTGGGAACAGGATGGTGTAAAGATCAATGGTGTAAACTTAAGTCATCTTAGATTTGCAGATGACACCGTTCTCGTTTCACAAGCCCCAGAGGAGCTGCAAAGACGAATACAACTGCAAAGAACTCCAAAGGGCTGGCGAACCATTTAGCTTGAAAATAAACCTGATAAAGAGTCAGGTTATGTTCAATAACTTCGCTCAGGACAGAAGGATTTCAGTTTTAGGAAGGGATTTGGAGATTGTGGACAGCTTTATATATCTTGGGCAGAGGATTTAAATGGAGGGGAATACCGCCCGGGAAGTCGAACGGTGTGTTAAATGTGGTTGGCAGGCATATGGCAGGCTCAACATTGTGTTTAAGAGCAAACTCCCCCTTTGCCTGAAACGAAAAGTCTTTGATCAGTGCGTTCTACTCGTTATAACATACGGAAGTGAAACCTGGATACTCACATCCCAATCAATTCATTAACTTCTTAACTAAAGACTACTTAATAATTACTTACTTAATAACTTAACTACAGATGTATGCTTGGCATTACAAGACGAGACAGAAAGTCCTGCGCAAGGATCAGGGAACAAACGAAAGTTTGTGACATCATTGGAAGAGTAAAGCGATTGAAATGGAGATGGGTAGGCCATATAGCGAGGCGATGGGATGACAGATGGACCAAGGCAATCCTGGAGTGGATTGATCTTCTTGATCGCAAGCGTCCGCGAAGAAGACCGAAAGCACGATGGATTGATGACATCGTTAAGTATATTGGACCAGAGTGGCAGAGGAAAGCCCAGGACCTTAAAAGTTGGAAGCATGCAGAAGAGGCCTTCATCCTGCAGTGGATCGACATGGGCTGATGATGATGATGATGATGATGATGATGATAATATATATCAGAACAACAGAAAAAAAATCCACCCGCTTATCCACCCGCTGCACAAGAAAGGAGACAGAACAGATGTGAACAACTACAGAGGAATCTCCTTACTACAAGTCACTTACAAAATCCTCTCAGCATGCCTTCTCCAGAGAACACAAGAACAATTAGAACACAAAATTGGCGAGTACCAGGCAGGTTTTCGCCCTGGTTGCTCATGTACTAAACAAATATTTAACTTAAAAAGAATACTCAAATAAAAATGTATCAGGAACGTCCCAATCATCTGCACGTTCGTGGACTTCAAGAAAGCATACGACTGCATCGAACGAAAATCTCTGTTCAGCATCCTAGAAGAACGAGGACTCGATCCCAAAACACTACGATTGATCAAGCAGACAATGACTGACACAACCTCTAAAATAAAATGTATGGGAGAAATTTTCGAATCATTCCTGATTAAAACTGCGGTACGCCAAGGAGATGGGGTTATCCCCACTCCTTCAACCTCTTCAACCTGGTCCAGGACAAAGTCATAAGAGACCATTCCTTTATATATCTTCCCATGAAAGAGAACTGAAAAATAAAGGAAACTGGAAACCAATACGACTCGGACGATCCAAAAACAGCATAGAAATAACGCCGCTGGCCTTCGCAGATGACCTAGCCATACTCACAGACACTGAAAAAAGGGTAACCAAACAGATCGAAGTCCTCAAGGAATGTGCAGAGAAAGTCGGCCTACAAATCTCCTTTCAAAAAACCGAATTATTCTGCTCAAAATTAGATGTCCAAAATTTGAACACTAAATACGGCAAAATAAATAGAGTCATTTACTTCAAATACCTGGGCGAGATCCTCGAACCCACAGGAGGAGAGAAGATAGCACAGAAGTCTCGATTACAGAAGATGAAGAGGGCATACGGCAAGACACACAATATCTACAACAAGAAATGCCTATCCACACACGCAAAAATAAGACACTACAACACAGTAATCAAACCAGAGGTACTATACGCAAGCGAGACACTTTCACTTCATACAAAAAGCGGCATAGAAAACATACTAAAAGAAGAACGCAAAATTATGAGAAAAATTCTCGGCCCAAAACTGACAGAGGAAGGATACAGACTACATTCTCGAAAGACCACAGAGAGAATGTCCAACGTAGCGGCGGATATAAGAAAAAGAAAAAGAAGACTCACCAACAGAATTCGTACATTCATACAAGGAGTCAAGTCAACAGTACCATGGATCACACAAGTTAGAGTTGATCTGGGAAAGGCACAAATGGGACCGACAGAGATTGAGAATAGAAGAACGTACAGGAACAAAATACATATGTGGAACGTTGCATCAGAGAGCGAAGTTTCGAGGAGATCGGGAACAAAGTGGACGGAGGAGGGAAAGAGAATCCACGGAGAAAGGATGAGAGAGGTGTGGAGGATCAGAAAGAACACTCGAAAATGAGTCAGAATGCTTTGCGTGATCCAACCCGGCCTATACGCATCTAATAATAATATATATATATATATATATATATATATATATATATATATATATATATATATATATATATATATATATATATATATATATATATATATATACATTGAAATATAAATTCTGTCAATGTTTCTAAAATCTGAGAAATAAAAAACGACATTACTTACGAATACACCTAATAAATTAATGATAGGAAGGAGATCACTCAAATAAAATCAGACGAACGGCATCAATTGGGGTCACTCAGGAAATTGCCATTTTACTTTAACGGATTTTCAATCATTATCCCCAAACCAATACCAAACTGCGAATTGACAACTTGTGGGAATATAGGACAAATAAATTACACAGAACATCGTTAGAACTGATGAATAAACATGCGGGCTCAGCTTCAACCAGATAAAGTCAGATAAATAGAAGTAATTCACTTTGAAACAGACACTTTAATCAAATTATTATTGGCTATGTAATCGATCATCTTTACAACGCTCATTAACAACATTTAATTGAACAAATTCATTTCCTGCAATAGTAGTTTAATAGTTATTACCTTTTAAACTACTATATTAAAATGACAAGAGTTTTATGGTGTTAATTACGTTTATACTGTAAAGATGATTTTTGTAAATGATTTATTTACTGGTTCATCACCATCATCATCATCATAATCTATACTCGTTTACCGGCCATTGTCAGTGTCGAGTTAAGGTTTCTTAATTGCCTGTCACTCTCTTCCTCCACTCCCCTATTTCCCATGCAAGTTCCTCGGCCCCACCCCAATCCAGTCCCACCTCCTTAAGATACTTGTCAGTCTCATCGCTCTATTTCTTTCGTGGTCTACCCTTCGTATTCCTTTCAGTTTTTCCTTTTTTCCACACTCTCTTGGTTAGTCTTGTGCAAGGCATTCTGCATACATATCCAGCCCATCGCAGTGCATTTTCCCTTATCCTTTATTTCACAAATTTATCCCCACAATCTCCTCCTAATTTCCTTAATACGCGATCCCTCAGAGTTAGTCGTATAATTCTTCTCAATACTCCCGTCTCACAGGCTTGTATTTTTTCTCTCTGATTTCACTTAGCTTTCACATTTCAGAGCCATATGTCAAAGTTGGGATGTATAGCGCTTTATGTAGGGGAAGAGTGGCATGTAAGAGACAAATTTTGAAAGAGCCTCTATGATTTACGCTGTGGTTTTCGAACGAGTGATGCAGGAATTATAATTTTAAGTTGGCAACACTTCCCAGCTGTCATCCACAAACATGGGCAATTCCCAACAGCAATATGTTTATATTATAGTTTTAGGGATATATTAGGCCTTTTAATAACATATATATTTCGCAGACAAAGCTTAAATTTTGTACTAATTGTTACTGATAATTAACATACTAATTGTTAGTGATAAAATTATGGGAGATCAAGCGAAAGGTTGCTCAACTAACTTCGCTCTACCCTACCGTTAGAACCAGCATAACAAGAATATTGAAAAATCGTTTTAGTCTCTTGCGGCACTAAATCCTCTGTAGACTTGTGATATCGTTTTATGAGGCGTCAAAAGAACTCAATATAAACTCAAAAGAACTCAAAAAACGAGCAAAACTGGCTCGTCTGGACTGCACAACAGTAAAACCCAAACTGTTATAAATATAACACAAACAAAAATGGTGCCAAAACAAAATCGTGGTGTCATATTTACCCCACCTATTATTTCTCTATCCGTGTCATTAACTAGCAGGATTGCATCTCGTAGTGAAAAATCAACGATTTTTTTCAAATTTGCATATTGATACTTTTTTTAATTTGTTTCAGATTTTTCTGTTTCCTTTGCGCATAGATCATTTTAGCAAAGATTCTTATTGGTTATCCGTGTCGTTAAAACAGCCGTAAATACCTTCTCATACGAAAAAATCGTAAAAAACAATTAACACTCCACCTTTCACATACAGAGGTGCTATAGGGAAGTGCATCTCCGTTTTTTTTAATATGTTTTTTTCTCCTGCGCGGTCAAGAACGTAATATAAATGGTAAGACTCGAAACTGTCGTCGTAAATAACGATTTTGCGGCGTGTGCAAGATTAAATCTACCCGCAAAGGACAAAACAAAACGTGATTTCTCATAACGTTCTCTCACATGTGAGGTGAAATTAGCGATGGTGGTTAAAAGTTGATGTAGATGCAACGTGACATATCATTCAGTTTGGTTTGTTGATGTCTCCGAAGTAATGCACAAAGACCGTGGGTAAATTCGGTTCAACTATAACGTCAATACAATAAAAAATTATACAAAATAATGATTAGGATAATTAAAAATAATGGTTTTTATTATTTTTAGCTGCTGAAATTTCATCCAACTGGTAAAAAATATAACAAGGGTATCTTCATCGACAAAAACAAAATGTATAAACTTTTCCAAGGAGTCGATAAGGTAGAAAATGGAGGTAGATAACACACCAATTGAACAATTGAAAAATATCATGACTTACCACCCATATCCCAAGGTACAGTAAGTAAAGTTGACAAACAATTTAGAGAACTGGGACACGTGAGACAAATTAAGAAGGAAGCAGTGTCGTTGACCGATAACAAAAAATTGGATGTAATGCTTGCATTCCAAGACAATCCGCATACCTCAACTCGACAAGTTGCCTTGGAAAACAATGTTGGTCGCTCTTCGGTTGCCAGAATATTGAAAGAGAATAAAATGCATCGGTATAAGCTACAGCCTACTCAAGAGCTTAGTGAAGACGACTTCGACAGGAGAGTGGAGTTTTGCGAACAAATGATGCACAAAATACACAACAACCTTCTGAGAGTGGAAAACGTTTTATTTTCTGATGAATCTACATTTACTCTTCATGGGCATGTCAATCGCCAGAACTGTCGTTATTGGTCGAGAGAAAATCCTCACTGGATGCGGGAAATTCACACACAAAGACCTGAAAAGATTAATGTCTGGGCAGGTATTATAGGAGATGAAATAATTGGTCCAATATTTTTCGATCAAAATTTAAATGGGGTAAATTACTTAGATTTTCTCCGAAATCAGCTCATTCCAAATCTTATAAATTTGTACCCTAATAGAAGAAATCCTCATTTGCTAGCCGACACAATTTGGTTCCAACAAGATGGAGCACCCCCCCCCCCCCCCCCATTATCAAGTCAATGTGCGGCAGTACCTCGATAATGTGTTTCCAAATCGATGGATTGGGAGGAGAGGGCCACTAGAATGGCCACCAAGGTCCCCGGACTTCACTCCGTTGAATTTTTTTTTATGGGGATATCTCAAAAGCGTCGTATACAAAACCAAGCCACAAGATCTGAATGATTTAAGAGGACGCATTACCGACAGCATTAGGTCAATTACGCCACAAACATTAAATAATGGCAGGAATTAGTGAACTTTTATACAGGGTGTGTCATGTAACAGAGGCCAATACCATCTTTCTATTGTGTGTTGTAGCGAATTTCTGTAATCATATAATTTTCAAAAAGAAAATCAAAAAAAACAGTTAATTTTTGCAAAAAATCTGAAAACACTTAATATTTCCGAAACAGTTGAAGATAAGTCTAGGATATTTTACATGAAACATGTCTAGAATTTCCTGAAGAATCCAAAAATTAAATAATATACAGGGTGTTGTATTTAAAATAAGAAAGTTGGTATAGGCCACTGTTACATGACATACCCTGTATAAAAAATGTTTGTTGAAATAAATGCGTATCTAAAAATACCAATCGACGTATTCGAGCGTTTTTTCGAACACGCCCCCATTTATTTATTAACGAATTTATTCCATTTGGTTGGGACTCTCGGTATATATATATATATATATATATATATATATATATATATATATATATATAGGGTGTCCGGTAATAACGTCGAAATATTTTGGGAGGTGACTCTAGGGATTAAAACATAAAAAAGGTTCCTATAAAAACACCCCAAAAATTGCTTCTCAAAGGGGCTAGAGCCACTTAAAAGAGGAACTCTAAAGATGGTTTTTTCGCAATATTTTCGAAACGATTTATGCTAAAATCGTGAAACTCGGTATACTTCAATAAGTTGGAATGGAAAAACGTTTTTTGTGTTAATAATTGAATATTTTACTCAGGGCGTCGCATACAGGGGCGTCTCCTTGGTAAATGCTGCCATAAGTTTTTTGTTTGTGGTGTTTTTTTAATTATTTAAATCAAATTATTGAATCACAAAGGTTTTTAGGTAAATAAGGTCGTCTTATTTCATCTCGTTAAAATAGACCGTTTCCGAGTAAACTGAATTTTTTTAAATCGATGCATGATTACATGAATATAGAAATGCATCTCAATAACAAAGTAGGCGGCTATCATTGTTAACCTTTGTCTTTGATGTTTCGTAAAACTAGACCATTTACGCAAGAAAACGTAAAAAAGTCTAAAGGCAAGAAAGTCTATTAATTTTTAAACTGTAAAAAGTTCCTTCTTTACTTAAATTTATAGGAAATTGAACGATCTACAAAAAAGATCGAATAACATTTTTCGATAAAATTGATAGTTTCGTCGAAAAATTCAAAAACTATAAAAAATTATTATGTATTCCACTTTAGCCTCGAATAACTTTTGAAAAAGTATATTTATCGAAAATTTATAAGATACCTTTTTTGAAGAACGTTCAATTTCCTACAAAGATCTGTAACAGCCTTTCCACGGTAATGTTCCGCTGAAGAGCTAGGAAATTCCAAATTTAAAAAAAGCCTTTGTTATTTAAATGCGAAATTGAAATTTTGCCCTTCTTTGACCTTACCACTCTTTCGCGTTCTCTTCGACAGTTAATCTTAACTTTTGCTCGTGCTCGATGGTCAGTTCCAATATTAAAATTGTTAAGGACAGTACAATTGCAAAATATTATTTTATCGTTGGTCATGATGTAATCTACTTCACTTGTGAGTCCAGGCGGGCTTTCCCATGTTCATTTTCTGCTGATATTTTTCTTATAGAACGAATTCATAATATAAAGCTCTTGTCCTTCCAGCAAAAACAACCAATATGTTCCCACTATTGTCTCGCTGACCAGTTCCATATGGGCCAGTAGTATTTTCATCAGTTCTTATTGTTCCAATTCTGGCATCACGATTTTGTACCTACATTTCTCCTTGAATAAAAGCTGGACCGCACCATCATAAAATTCTTCAATTTCCTCATCCCTACGGCTTATAGTTGATGTATAAGCTTGAACGATTTGATGCCTAAACTTTTTATTCAGCTGAATGACGCATTGGGCTAGTCGGTCAGATGTACTTTCAAATTTTACTACACTGTCCTTCAGCTTTCGATTGATGAGGAATCCAATTCCGCCACATCGTTCATCATACTTGATCGAAAGCCTTTTGTTTTTGTCGAAAACTTTTTTTTTAACAACGATTTTTTTAACAATAAACTTTTTTTGCCTTACAGACCTCAAAATTATACAATAAAACAATACTGAGCCAAGACGAAAACTTTAAACGCGTTTTTCTCAAAACCAAAACTATGTTTTCGAAGACGGTGACCACTGTAATTCAAGAACCACCCGATGGATTTGAATAAAAATTATACAGCTTATTAAAATGAAAAAAAAAAACTAGTACTTGATCGAAATATTTTTGATTTTGGTTGAAAATTTGGGTGTTCGTTAACTCAACCAACTTTAGTTTATGGGGGTTTACCATAGATTGTTGGAAAATTTACCTTTTGTGATTTATAACGTGTGTAGAGACAATGATGTAATTTGTTAACAGAACAACGCTACGGACTTGCGATGAAGATTTCAGCTAGCTTCCAGTCCAGATCCTAATCCCAATGAAAATTTGTGGGAAGTTTTAGACAGGAGTGTTTGTTTACGACTCACACAGACCAGAAATTTCAACAACCGGGGATCTTAAAAAAGAACATCAAAAGCCTGAAGTAAACTATAATTAATTTAAGAAACAGTGTTCCTAGAAGGTTACTGTCTTTAATAAGCAAAGACGTGGAATGACAACAAAATAATAACTGTTTCGTAGGCAATTTTAGACGGTTGTATTAATATTAATTTTATCATTTTTCACGAAGTGATTTTTAATTTTTTTATTTGGAATAGCATAAAACAAAAAAGATGGCCACGCCAAAAGATTATGTTGGAATTGTCAGATGTAAAAAGTAATATCGTAAAGTAAAGAATTAGTCACTCCGTATCAACATCACATACATTTTTTCGTGCGTTTTTTTCAAGTTTTGTGCCGAATAAGTGTCATTTGCGGGAACCTTTGATTTGCTTCTTTAATTTGAAGAAATCTGCAGCTGAGGGGCATCGATTGCTTGTGGAAGCATATGGTGAGGCTGTTTTAAGCGAGATGTCGTGAGTGGTTTCAAAAGTTTAAAAACGGTGAGTTTGACGTGGAAGAGAAAGAACGCAGTGGAAGGCCGAAAGTGTACGAAGACGCGGAATTGGGAGTATTATTGGAGGAAGATTCGTCCCAAACGCAAAGAACTTGCACTTATATTAAAAGTGACTCAACAAGCAATTTCACGTCGCTTAAAATCGTTGGGAATGATTCAAAAAACAATCCATCCATAAGAACTGAAGCCGAGAGATATTGAACGCCGATTTTACATGAGTGAAATGCTGCTTGCCAGGCATAATTTTTTTTACATCGTATGGTCACTGGTGATGAAAAGTAGATCCACTACGATAACCCAAAGAATCGAAAATCATGGGGACCACTTGGCCATGCTTCAACATCGACAGCCAAACCGAATATTCATGGAAAAAAAGTCATGCTGTATATTTGGGGGGATCAGCTTGGGGGCCTGTATTATGAATTACTCAAACTGAGCGAAACCAATACTGGAGCTCTCTACCGAAAACAACTAATGATATTGAGCCAAGCGCTCAAGGAAAAATACGCCTATTACTACTCCATACACGACGAAATTATTCTCCTACAAACACTTAATTGGGAAGTCCTACCCCACCCGCCGTGTTCACCAGACCCTTATTGCCCCTTATTATCACTTGTTCCGGTCGATGGCACTGTCTGAGCAACGCTCAATCATATGAAGGTACCTAAAATTGTGTCGATTCGAGGATAGCCTCACAAGATGAAAAATTCTTCCGACGTGGCATTCGAAGGCTGCCAGAAAGATGGGAAAAAGTATTGGCGTGTGATGGACAAATTCCTAATTTTTGATAGAAAATGGCGGAAACTTATTTGTACCTTTTATATAATTAATTTAATTAGGAAGAATAACGCCCTAATAATTTAACTTTTATTTGTAGTACTTGTTAATATCGATATTTACATTAATAAACATTAATTTCAAAAGATCTTTTGATTTTTTTCCCAGCACTATATAAATAATTAATTCATAAGTTGATTTAATATTTATTCAAAGCCATCCTTTTCATTCGGAATATAGAGTGACGCCAAAAATACATCTTGAAATAAAAATTAACCCATTTTAAAAAACGGTATCATATAAATAATTTACTGTGTATTGCTGATGTAGGTCAAATACAAACTGCAATACAAATCACAACGATACCATAAAAACGCATTACATAAATATTAGAACAAAATATTGCGTAATATATTACATCACATTATATATTGTTTTTATTCTTCGCTAATGTGCAGTTAAAGAAGTCGATGAACTGAGATTATGCGAACAGATCTTGATCGTGTTGTAAAATCGAGATTTTATGTATACGGCACGAGTTTTGCGTTGGGCAATTCACCGTCACCTCTTAATAGCTCACTACGATATGATTTTAAAGTCAAATGTATTAAATAAATAAAATCCATTTATTTACTCGTAAGTCAATTTTAACAAATTATTAGAGACTTGTTATATAAGATAAGTGAATAAACCGTTTCATGCAATGGCGTGCGCCATGATCACTTCACTTTATTAAAATGTATGTATTTATTTATTTATTTATTTATTTATTATTTATTCATATGACACCATGCAGCGTATAAGACATCAGTCAATAAGTCCCCGATCTGACATATAGATGTGGTAACTTACAAAAAATCCTTAACAGTGGTCGATTGTGCCAATCTTTAAACGTCATGTCAAAATTTCATGACAATCTGTCTACTAGTTTCTGAGTTGTTGTGATTTAAGTGATGTTACTATAATTATTATTAAAACAACGGAAAAAATATCTATTTATATTTGAATTAACTTATAATTAAGCCTTAAGAGAAGCATTTTAATGGATACCCAGGGGTGAATTAAAACTGTTTTTCCCTTATAAATAGCCATGTTGAGGAGATGACTTTGAGTGGGAGAAAACATTTTACTATACCCACTATAGATCCCCCACCACAGCCATCTTAAGATGTGAATGCTAACAAAAGTCAGTCTATGGGTATACGCCACCCAGTGTTGTGTCAGTGTTTTGTCAATAAATAAAAACCGTTATGTAATCTTTTTTCGATCTTGACACAGTTTGTGGTAAGTAAACCATAAATATTATATTTTCTATATTTTTATTGAAAACTTTGATTTTAAATTTTTTTCATTTTCTATTTAGGTTTCTTTCATATTCTATTTAGGTTCAATTCATATTTTTCGTTTCTTCCATATCTGAAAGTAGTTAGGGGTATCTGAAAGTAGTTAGAATAGGTAGTAGGTATCTGAAAGTAGTTAGAATAAAGTTTTTATCTATTAATTTCGCCGAGATATAACAGTTTGAACAGATCACCTCATTTTAACATTTATTTTTATTTTTGCTGATTTTTTCGATGGTATTAGGAATACTATTATTGTTTGGAACATTCTATAAATATAGTCTTTTTCTATACTGATTGAGGTTTAAATTTAAAAAATATATTAAATTGGATAATTTAATCAAAAGATATTAATAATCAAAGACATACAAGAACAAACAATAAACATAAAAATAAACATAAAACAATAAACATAAAAATAAAAAACAAAAAACAATAAACAAAGACATACAATCAAAGACATATCCATGTGCTCCTGAATCGCACACAAGGGCTTCTCTTGGGGGTTAAAAAGTTAAAATTGAAAATATATTTTTAAACCTAGTCCGGATGATGAGCCGACAATTCCCGAAAAAAATCCCGAACGTATGTGAGCTCGCAATAGTAACGAAATTTTCTTTCGCACTCTTTCCGAGAATCGGAGTCCCGGGCAAATAAAACAATTTATGGATCTTAGTCATTGTTCTATAGGTTTAACCTATATTTTTGACTGCATTTGTTGGTTTGCTAGCGATTTGAAAATATATTTGCTTTTAATTGTTATTTAACAGTGGCAGATCGTGGTTTTTTAAAGTGAGAGGGCATAGAAGAAAATAGAGAGCTGAAGAATTTTTTTGCTGTGAAAAATTGTTTACTGTGATAAATGTTGGAGAGGCGGCGCCCTAACGCCCTCCTTCACGAGCCGCCACTGTTATTTAGGCTGTCGGTACTATTTTCGACATTATACTCATATATCTTTACATAAGATTCATATCTCAAAGGCTCATATCTCAAGATATATATCTCGAAGGTTTCCATAGGCTCAAAGGTAAGTTCAAAATAAAATATTGAAATTAGATTAGAATTCCTTTGTTGTTTGCATTCGTTTTTATAACTTATATTTATATTATTTAATTCATGTAGGGAAAACAAATTAATGCGCCAAATTTATAAGAAGGAATATTCCTGGGTGTCCGCAAATAATCTACATATAGCAACATAACTGAGGGTAGTAAGAATGTAAAAGCCCTACAGGATCGTCTATTTTGTAGGATACGAGTAATAATATACAAGGAAGCGCGAATAGACAAGAACAAAATTCCGACTACCAATTTAAAATGTAATTGTATATGAAAAGTCTTATATTTATGAAAGTTTTACAGGATAATCTAATTTGTAGATGGTAGAAAAGTACAGAAATGTGTGTGATTAGTTGTATGAATATCAACTAGTTAAATTAAGGACTGGCAAAACAGTTTTCCATGTAATCAAAACAAACATCGGAACAAGAATGCAAAAAAAAGAAATTGAAAAGCAAACCTATTATCTAAACAAAAAGTAAAGAAAGTGGTATATTTCTATTCTAAATAAAACAAAAGAGTTAAAATATTGAGTGTTTTTCAAAATGTTAGTACATTTAATCTATTGATTGAACATACTCATTTGATAGGATATGTTTAAACGTAGATTAGGAATTTATTATAGGCATTGAAGACTGATGGTTAGGCTGACAGTGGTTCCAGGATATGTTGTGGTACAGTGAGTAGATCTTAACAGGAGAGTCCCACACTTCGTCTATAAAAGTTTTTCCACTCAAAAAAAAATGGTTTAGGTGCCTCTTATTTGGATATCTCTGGCTGGTCATACATTAGATTTAGTAGCCAGATTTATTTATATTTGCCAATTGTATTAAATAAAGAGTCGAATGTGATGTTCTGCGAAAAATTGCCATCTTTTTAAAAATACTGAAAACCTTAATTAAAGCAATAATGTAGTATGAGTGGATTTTTTGGAACAATAATTTTGATAGAATATATACAGGTAGAAACCGTTGACAGTACTGACGTGAAAACACTTTACTATTATGACGTCACAAACATGGCAGTCAATCGCGGAGCGTTCATAATCACGAGATTTTTTTTTTAATTTTATAAATTTTAATTCAATCATAATTAATTGTAACAAATTTTTAAAATGTTTCTCGCATGGATTATTAATATTATTTATGATAAAGTTTTAAAATAAAGTAAAAATCGATAATTATTTTTTATTCAAAAATCCAATTGATTGGTATGCTGAATTCAAACGTACAGGCACCGATGATACTGAACGCTCTAGACGTCCGAATGAGGCGGTTACACCAGGCAACATTAGAAAAACCGTAAAGTAACGCTGCAGGAGATAGTTGATATCATGGAAATATCGAAAGGAAGTATTTATATCATTTTGCATCAAAATGGGTAAAGTGTTTGCTCACAGCAGACCAAAAACAACAACGTATTGATGATTCTGAGTAATGTTTAAATGGGGTATAGCGGAGTCTCCGAGTTGTGACTGTGATGCCCTGAAACTATCCATCAGATATATCAGTGGAGAGTGCCTCCTATAATCCTATCAGGACAGATGGAACGATTTCATGAGGGCCGATTCTGCAGCGATGGGATGGATTGGAAACCTAGATATTAATGTATTAAGTTCAATGTCATATACTCAAATGGTGAATATTTCGAACATTTAATTTATTATAACACTTAATCAGGCGTTTCTTAATTTTACGGTGGGTCTGCAATGCCTGCCTTTCCTCGGAGGGTTACTCATCTAAGTATTAATCTCATAAAATGACTGTGGTGGTGCTGTTCGACCTCCGAGTATTATTTCTATTCCTCAAAACAGGAAAAAAAACTTAATATTAATACTTTCACATTTATATTACCCCACAATTAAGTAAACTTAACTACAAAGCTACTTTTTTATAAACAAAACTAGGGCTGCTATTTATGATTCCGGAATTGGCAACAATGGGTTGCTAGGCGCCATAGTTTGACATTGTCGACTGTTTTCGTACTCAGAATATTCTGTTATACTGAAACTATTTGTGTTGTTTAGTGACTTGAAAATTTCATCTCAGTCAAAAAATGGAATTAAATCGTGCGATGATTTACTACGACTTTCGACGTGGATTATCTCAACAACACTGCATCGATCAATTCAATTCGAATTTTGGCGATGAGCACAATCTAAAAAAACTGTATATGACTGGTTTAGTAAATTCAATAGTGGCCGTCGTACCCTCACGGACGAATTTAAAGAAGGTCGTCTAAAATCGGTTATTGTGCGAGAAAACATCGATACGGTGCGCGAAGCGCGATAAGAGCCATGGTTAGATATTTACAGCCTTCCTGTGATGTTGTGAACATAAGGAAGAGGATATAAAACTATAAGAACTAAAAGGAAGAGGATATAAAATCAGAGTTCAGTAGTTCAGAAACTAAAAAAAAATAAGCAGAAAAGGTGAACAGCCATCTTATTTTCCTCTATATATATGGTAACATTTGAGCACACACAATAAATAAAATCTACAACATACAATACTTCAATAGGATGAAAGTAAAAGTAGAAGGAATGAAAACAAATAAGCTAACTGCACAGTGTAAAAAATGCCAAAGAAATGGTCACACTCAAAAATTTTCTAATCATCCACATACATGTGTGAGATGTTCCCGTAATCATCCAACAGCAAAATGCACGAGACCAAGGAATGTTCCCGCTGAGTGCGTTAACTGTAATAAAGCACATGCTGCTAATTACAGACGATGCATAATAGCCAAGAAGCTACAAAAAATAAGGGATAACATCATTAAGAATCGAACGCTTGCTAGTCAGCCAAAAACTTTTATTTCTAATATAGTGAGAACCGGCATATCTCACTCACAAACTACCGAAAGCCAACAAGAGAATACTGCAGTACAAAACCCGGAAACATTCATGTTGCAGATAGTACAAGATGTGATGAAAAAGCTGGATAGAATAAATGAAAGATTGGATAGCTTAAAAGCCAGAAACGCTGGCGTTATCTCGAAGAGAAAATAAAATATTGCCACCTGGAATGCCAATGGCATTCTGAACAAAAAATCTCAATTAGAGATATTTTTGAAGATGCAACAAACTGATGAGTGTCTCATTTCAGAAACACATCTCACAATACAGTCATATTTAAGAATAAAAGGATATAACACACCATACACCCAGATAACAAAGCTAGGGGGGATAGTGCAGTTATCGTTAAAGAATCTATTAATCATTATGAAGAATGTCATATGCAAAATGAAAAAATTCGACTAACTCTGGTTGTTATTAGATCCACAAAGCAAAGTTTAATAGTAGGAGCAGTATATTGTCCACCTCGATATAATCTTAAGATGGAAGACTACATATCCCTTCTAGAGCATTCTGGCGAGAGGTTCATACTTGATGTAGATCTCAACGCCAAACACGTGGATTGGGGATTCAGACTGACCACTACCAAAGGCCGTGAATTAAGGGGTTTGGTGGGTTTGAAATTTTCAAAAAATCGATTTTTTTGTCTTATTAAATAGTACAATATGTTTAAAATATTCTCCTAAAATTTCAAATCGATCCGAGTAAAATTCTAAGAGATAGACCCTTCGGAAGTTCCGCCCATCAGGCCACGTCAGTGCAGCGCTTCGCAGGTATACGGAAGCAGCTGCATAGCTATTGTTGGTCGGCCTTTCTCACTTTCTTTTACAATTCAAGGGCAACTCTAATTAGTTTTTAATATTTTAGTTGATTGTTGCTGCTTGAGCCAACAGGTTGATTTGAGGTTATAAGTGTTCGTGAATTTTTACTATAAGTGTTTATAAATTTGTATTTATAAAATATGAGTAAAGTTACAAGATCTGATCGAACAACTAGCGGTCGAAGAAAAGATAGATCAAAGAAAAGGAAACAATCATTTAATCCGAAAACAGCTGAGATAGACGACGAATATTTCACCGGCACGTCGGCGAAAAAAACTCAAAAGCCAAGATGAAAAACACGTGCCAGAGGACGTGCGTATTCTGCAGTATGGAATCATCGATTTTTTTTTAGTTTTTTCAACACTATCTACTTTTGTGAAGTGTTCTAATGTAATAAATGAGAATGTGTGAAATGTGTGAAATTTGTCTTTGGTTTCAAAATTCTCGTAGAGTGTGAAAAATGTCAGCCTAGATACATTTTATCGTGTCAAAAAATTGATAAATCATATAAAATAAATCGTAGGTTTATATTTGTGATGCGAATATTAGGCTTAAGACTTGCCGGATGTAAAAAATTCTGTGACTTGATGGATATAAGTTGTTATTTTTTGAATACGTCAACATATGATTTTTATGTTCAGAAAATTCATGAATGTGTTCAGATGGTTGCTGAACCACTTTTTTCATCGGCTGCAAAAGAAGAAAAACAATTAACGTGTGATGAAAGTGGTATTGATGATACGACAGATGTAACTGTATCAGGTGATGGAACTTGGAAAAAGCGCGGTTTTTCATCATTATACGGTGTGTCTACGTTAATTGGGTATTATAGCGGAAAAGTTTTGGATATTTTTTTTAAATGTTCATATTGTAAATTATGTGAAGTTTGGAAAAAAAACTCAACACAACAGAATTTGAAGAGTGGCAGGAAGATCATTTTGGAAAAAACGAATGTAGTTCCAATCACCAAGGATCAGGTGATAATATGGAAGTTTCATCAATCGTTGCAATGTTTCAACGCTCTTTTGAAAAATGCGGCCTAAGGTACTCAAATAATATTGGTGACGAGGACTCCAAAACATATTCCGGAGTTCTTAATGCCAAACCTTATGGCGACGATTTTATTATAAATAAAAAAGAATGCGTAGGACATGTGCAGAAGAGGATGGGCAAGCGCTTACGTGATTTGGTCAATAAAACTTTTGAAGAAAAAAAAACAAGACCGGTAAAACAATTAGACAAAAAACTCTGTCTGGCAAAGGCAAACTTACTAAATATGAGAGACGCTATATGGGCAACTTATTTTCATTATATCTCCATAGACAAAAATCCACAGCACGATAAATGTCCAAAGAACCCTAACTCATGGTGCACTTGGCAGTGTGCTTCAGCAATGAACACTTCTTTCACACTCTTTCATCATACAAACACGGCTACGTTCCATTACAAAGTGAGGTTTCATCAGCTATCAAGCCTATTTATGAAGAACTGAGCAAAGAAGAGCTCTTGGAGAGGTGTGTTGGTGGCTTCACGCAAAACAACAATAAAAGTTTGAACCAGTTAATTTGGAAAATTACTCCAAAAATACTTCCTGCTGGTTCAAAAATAGTAGAGATTGCTGCATTTGTCGCTGCTGGTACTTTTAACGAAGGAGTCTCAGCTTTGTTGCTTTTTATGCATGGCATGGACTTGAAACTTGAAACGAAAAGAAGATGAGAACCGCATATTCATTGCCGAAAAGAAAGCTGACGCTGCGACTCGTGAAGCAAGAATTCGTCACAAGCAAGAGCAAAAGGATGCCCTGGATATTGCTGCAGCAGCAGGTAATTTGCTTTATGGTGCCGGAATCGGTGATTCTATGTTAAGTAAAAAAAAATTGTTTGCATGTTATTTCAATTTAAAACTTTAAACGCGTTTATCTCAAAACTCAATTTTTTAAGTCGGTGGACCGATTTCTCGAAAAGTTATGAAGGGATTTTGTTCAAATTTTGCACACATCTTTGAAATAACATGATCTAGTCATTAAACGAAGGATTTTTTTTATTACAACTAATTTTTTCGAGTCAATACATGGTGAAAATTTGACCAAAAAAAGTGTTTTTTTTGTTCAAAGTCTGTCAAAAATTCAAATTTTAATTTTTTTCCTTCGTCCAATAACGAGATTTATCCATGTACTAACGAAATATTTTTGGTTTTTTAATTTTAGATGAACCAATAATGAGTTATGCTGTCCACGGCAAGAGCATTTTTTTTTGAGACAACAAGCGAAATGAGGTACCAACGGCTGAGTTTTCGGAATTTTTAAATAAAAATTTCACAAAATACTGTTTAAATATGTATCTTTGATATGCTGAATTGTTTAAATAAAATATATGATTGTATATATTTAAAAAAAAATAGTAAAAATTCCCCTTTTTTGAACCTCTGAAACCCACCTAACCCCTTAAGAAAAGCTATAAGAAAAAGACGCTGTAATTTTCATTTCACTGGTAAACCTACATACTCGCCGACCGACTCTAACAAAGTACCTGATGTATTGGACTTCTTTATCACAAGAAAAGCTTCAGCAAACTTTATTAAAATAGAAGAAAACTTCGACTTAGATTCTGATCATTCACCAGTTATAATAACACTGAGTAACCGAATTATCAAAAAGGAAGCTCGACCCTTAATATGGGTCGAGCTTCCAATAAAACTACCGACTGGGAAAGCTTTAACATAGAACTGCAAAAAAACATTAATCTCAATATGGAATTAATAACAATAGATCAATTAAAAAAACAAGCTGACAAATTCACAACTATAATACAAACAGCAGCTTATAACAACACAAAAGAAATTACTCATGTAACTAAAGGAGTTAACTATCCTATAAAAATCAGAGAAATTGTCAAAGAAAAAAAAGGCACCAGTCGGGAGATCCAGATGTCAAAAACATTTTAAATCACATAACTCAAACACTCCAAAAAAACAAAGATAAATCGGTCTGTAAATACCTACAAAATCTAGCGGGGGATGACGAAACGGACTACTCGTTATGGAAAGCAACAAATAAGATCAAAAGACCTATAACTTCAACCCCACCGATCAGAAAAGAGATGGGACCATGGGCACGTGATAATAAACCAAAAGCGAAAGTATTTTCAGAACATCTGATGGATATATTTTACTCCTAACAAAATCAACGAAGATACTAGACTGGAAGCAATAGACAGCCTAAGAACTAAAAATATAGGTTCTGTTACTCCAAAAGAAGTAATCAAAGAAATAGTCTAATTTAAATTACAAAAAAAGCACCTGGGTTTGATTTAATCACAGGTGAAATACTCAAACAGCTGCCCAGAAAAGGCACATTTCTGCTCACATACCTGTTCAATGCAGCCTTCCGACTGAGAGGTATCCCCGCAAGCTGGAAACTAGCCGAAATAATCACGATACCAAAGCCAGGCAAACCACACAACAATATCAACTTCAATAGGCCTATATCATTGTTGCCAATTATCACAAAGTTATTTGAAAAGCTGCTGTTAAAACGGTTTAAGTCACTCATAGAAGACAATAAGTTGTTACCAGATTACCAATTTGGTTTCAGATCTAAACATTAAACCATTGATCAAGTTCACCGAGTCACTGAGAAAATAGAACGTGCACTGGAAGAAAAACAGATATGCTCTGCAGTCTACTTAGACGTGGCTCAGGCCTTTGATAAAGTGTGGCACGAAGGCCTAATATACAAGTTAAACAAAATGCTGCCTAAAGAATATGTACAGATACTGACATCATATATATATATCGGACACATTTTTCAGAATAATGTAAAAAGACGAATACTCTGACTTGAAAGAAATAAGAGAGGGAGTTCCTCAAGGACGCGTTCTTGGGCCCATCATTATCGATTATATACTACCGATCTACCAGCTCTGAAAGACACTACAATAGCTACATTTGCTGACGATACTGTTCTACTAAGATTGGACCAAAATATAGAAACCTCAACTAGAAAACTACAATCAGGAAGCGATAAACTTGTAAATTGGACCAAAAAATGGAAAATTAAGCTCAATGAACTGAAACCTGTCATGTCAACTTTACCAACAAGAAAACAACAGAGCAGCTCCCTCTACATATAAATAGTACAACCGTTCAGTATGTGTTAAATGCCAAATATCTCGGCACGACTCTTGATGCCAAACTAAGGTGGAAAGAGCATGTAAAAAAACGCTATTGAAAAAGATTCTATTGACTTATAGGAAGAAATTCTAAGATGACCATAAATAACACTGTGGAACAGCAATTTTGTTGACTTGGATCTGTGACTTGTTTTTGGCTCATTTTTCATCTCTGAATTCAAAAATATTCACAGTTTTTCTCTATCACGTCGAGTTCTTAAGCTACAGCATACCCCTCATTTTAGCTTAAAATTGCATTACATACGAAAGAAAATAAGGTGAGATCTGACTAAATAGATTAGAATATTTTACTTATACAGAGGTTAACATATTATTAAAAGTTAAATTGTGTTTATACAAAAAATAAATAAAAGATATTAGGTAAAAATTTCTTCTCACAGCTTTTCCTGGAGTGTTCAGTTTGTGGACATTCTCGCTTGATGCTCCAACAGTAGTCAGCCATCATACTGACATCCCATCTACCTTGATACCGCGCTTCCATAACCTTTAGATCTTGGTGGAATCGCTCGCCCTGTTTATCACTAACAGCACCAAGATTTTCTGGGAAGTTAGCAAGATACCTATGTAAGAAATGCAGTTTGATGCTCATGTTGCAACCAAGCTTTTTAAAGCTCTCCAAGAGTGGTTGAACAATTTCAACTCGTGTATTTCCAAGAAAGTCTTTAACAATATTTTTAAAAGCCAACCAAGCATTCCTTTCAAGTTCGGTCATTGTTTCAGTGAAATTTTCGTCTTTAACGAGTTGCCGAATCTGTGGACCATCAAACACACCAGCCTTTAGCTTTTCGGCTAGGGAATACCGAAATGATATACTTAAAGCAGTCTCCTTCAATTGACAAAGCCTTGCATTGCAAAGCATTGCTTCATGAGACCTAGTTTTATATGCAAAGGAGGAAATACAATGTCTTTTCTGCCGACAAGTGTCTGATTTAAAATGTCTGGATCACCAAGTCTTAGGTCAGATCTTGGCGGCCAGTTCGATTGCACCCAATGCTTCTCACGAGCTCTGCTGTCCCGCATGCACAAAAAACAGGGATACTTGGTATACCCGCGTTGCTGGCCAAGAAGGAAACAGGCCATTTTAAGGTCAACACAGATGATCCATTGATGCATGTTATAATGCAACAAGTCAATGACTTTCTTTATGTCGCCATATGCTTCACGCAAAGAAACTGAATGACCTATTGGGATTGAACCGTATAAATTTCCATTATGTAGGAGAACACACTTCCAGCTACAGTTTGAGCTATCTATAAACAATCGCCATTCAGTTGCGTTATAGTTAGAAATGGCCAATTCTTTCATTAAACCTTCTACGTTCTGACAATATACAAATTCGTCATTATTTCTGAAGTACTACCTAAATATACTTTTTCTGGATCGATAGTAAGTGACTTTAGCTCCTTTTTCAAACAAATTTTTTCCGTGCAGTCTTGATGCTAATAATTCCGATGCTTTTTTGGATAGTCCCAAATCTGGTGCTATATCGTTTAATTTGTTGAGTGCATCCTTTACGAACAGAATCATTGGAAACTTTGAATTCTTCGTCGGTGGAATCACTTCGATCTTCACTTGATTCACATTCTTGTATTTCTAAAGAAGGTAATTCTTGAAAAACTGACACTGGAATTTCAGCTGAATGAGGCACAGGGCGTATGGCTGACAGTAAACTAGGGTATTCAATTTTATGTTTATTTTTTTTGTTGAAGTTTTCACTATGCAAAAGTAGCAATCATTTAAGTGATCTTGGGGCTCTCGCCAAACCATTGGTATACCAAACGAAAGTTTATTACGTGTTCTCTTCGTCCACATTCGTAAACTCTCTACACACTGCTTGCACACTTTATGAGGGGCCCATGATTTATCTTGGTCACCTATTTTCACTTTAAAATAAGCAAAATAGGCTTGCATGACAAATGTACTAATATTAGTCCGTTGAATGGGGATGGTAAAACTGCCACATATATAACAAAATGAATCCGGGCTGTTTAAGTACTTACGACGAGAACTACGAGAGGCAGCCATAACGAAAATCTGTAGTTGTGTTTGTATACTTTGACTTCTTTGACTTTCTTTGACTTTGACTTGATATCAGAGCGACACAGACCCGCGTACTTTAGCATATCATGCGTAACTGACAGAACTAGATTTGGATGACGCAACGTCACTCACGCCCCCACTCCTAGGTTGAAGAAGGTTCGCCGGTAGGAGAGCAGTAGTGACTTCTGTGATTCGTCAAGCTTAGGCGGATACGCCCCAATAGTAGAAAAAAATCTTGACGTGATAGAAAAAAACTAAATAAGGTTTTGGAATTAGCATGTCAATTTACGTATAAAACAGCTTAAATATCGAACTCAACAGAAATTATTTTTCAAATTGTTCCCCAGAGTAATAATATACTGATTTATAATCAAATCCTAAAACCAGTGTGGCTGTATGGCATTCAGTTGTGGGGATGTGCCAGCGATAGTAATATTAAAACAATACAAATATTCCAAAACAAGCTGTTGCGAAATATAGTTAATGCACCATGGAATATCCGTACCTCCGATCTTCATCCGAGATCTTGGAATTCCAACGATCAAGGAGAGAATAAGGAGGTTTGCAGGCCAAGGAGGTTGAAGCCAGAAGCTCTTCAATTGCTGGATAATCAAAATCATGTCCGAAGACTAAAGAGAACCTCGTGACCTCGCGTAGTGTGTTGTTTGCAAAAGCAGAGCATAGTGCGCGAGTGGAGTAACATAATCATTAAAACAATCTAAAGGACATTAATGGATTAACTTTAGCCGATAATTAAAGATTTGTTAAAGAAAAATTAATGGTTAGTCTTTTTGACTAGTTTTAATCTGGTAAAAATCTGGTAAACTAAAGGGTATTCTATTAAGAGGTTTCGAATGTTGGTAACGAATAAAAGGAACGTTTCTTAACATACCTGAAAGTTATTTATGGCAGTGCGAAGCTGGATAGTGTACAATTATACGTGGAATACAACATCTGTCAAATGACCGCCACGACTTCTCTGGCAGCTCACAATTCTTTTGTTGAAATTCTCGATTACCGCTGAACACATTTGCGGAGTTATGTCACGAATTATTCACCTAATTTCTTCTTTCAACTGTTGAAAGGTTTGCGGATTATTTTCGTAAGCTTTGCTCTTCACATAGCCCCACAAAAAATAGTCTAGCGGTGTCAAGTCGCATGGCCTTGGTGGCTAATTTACGTCCCCATTCCGGAGGATCAGCCTCCCTCCAAACTGTGTACGCAATAAAGTCAATGTTGCACGTGCTGTATGATATGTCTCACCATCTTGTTGGAACCACATATTCTCTAAATCCAAACATTCGAAACCTCTTAATGGAATACCCATTAAGTATTTAGTAAAAATCTGGCATACCGTAAGATTGAGGCATCCCTGGGCAATAGTATGGCAGGCATACATAAGATTTTAAGTGAAAAAGATTTGTGTGGGATGGATTCCACATAATTTGATAATCGCTCAAAAAAGACTCCTGTCGATTGGTACAAAGAAATGCTTAAAAATACAATAGTGTTGGATCAAAAGTGATGCATAACATCTATACAGGTGACAAATCTTGGTTATATACGTATAAGCCCGAAAGTAAACAGCAATGGACTGTATGGGCCTTACAAAATAAGTAAACCCAACAAAAGTTGTTCACGCAAGAGGCATTTCGAAGCAAATAGACGCCTGTTTTTTTGAGATAAACGGGCATGAGGCTACAGTGCCACTAGAGAATCGTAGGACTGTCAATTCCCAACGCATACACACGCACGATCGTTTTTTACCATGACAACGCGAGTTCTCACACTAGAACCGAACAACCCAATATGTGGCCGATCAAAACATCAAATTAATGGGTCATCCCGTATCAATGATTTCTTTTCACTCGCATCCGTGAAGATGGAACTACATGGTCAGCGATGTTCGACAGCTGAAGTGGTGGATGCGTTCAAAATGTATATTTTGGAGATACCTCAATGGAAATAGAAAAAGGGTTATGAAAATTGGTCCAAACATATGCAAAATAATATTTTGAAAAATAATAAAATCATTTTCAACGATAAATAGCAACTCTCGTATAACCCCATACTAAGGATCTGTAAAACTACGACACTAATAACTATTCAGGATTTTTTGTACGATTTAATCATGGAAAGAACGAAATGAAATAAGACACCCAATCAAAATAGATTCACAAAACATCCCATTATTGTGCCACATTCGTACACTAATTCGACGATTCGGTGAATTGATTATTTAATTCTGAACAAGATGGACGAGAAAAAAAATCATCAAAAAATTGAATATTAATTCGATAGGAATCGTGACTGCGAAGCTTAAAAAATTGTCCAATTACGAACGAGATATCTGACATTGAAGTAGGACTTTAACATGTGAGTGTTGCTGAACTATCGAAAAAAAAAACATATTGCGAAAGCCTTGACTTTGGATTGTTATTGTGGTCGACTATTTAAACAATAAAAAAATATTGATGAAACGTTTAATAGATGGAGCAATAGGGAGCTACAATCTTTTAACGATAACGTTAATTAAAAGAACCGAGATTTATGTCTACATTTCCAATATATTTAAAAATCGTCGATTATTAAATATCGAAATTTCGTTCCTTTTCAAATTCTCAAATGAATAATTGCATACAGGCTAAAACAATTTAAATAGAGTGATAGTAATGTCTGAATGATTAATATTAATAATTTAATTTATAAATGACAGTAGAGTCTGTTACACAAAAATTACCTTTGGAAAGTACAAATGAATACAGAATCAGATTAAAACTTATCTTAGAAAAATCATTTAAAATCAATTCAAATTTATACCATGCGGAAAGGTTAGCTATAGATAAATTAAAAAAAGACATATCAGATAAAGGTAACGCTACGGTTATTCTGGACACTACAGAATATAATAACAACATTAAAACTTTAATTGATTTAATTACACAAAAATACCTACAGATTCAACATTAAAAATAGAGAGACAAATTTACAATACATTATATAAACACAAACGTGAATTTACAGATCTAGAAACAACACAACTTCACCACATTATAGAAAACCACCTCATTTCTATGGTCTACTAAAAATACGCAAAACTAATATACCACTTCGCCCAATAGTTAGTAGTATAGATTCCCCATGTTATAAACTAGGAAAAATTTTGTTAAACCTTTTAAATCCACTTTCGGGTAGAACAAATTCATATATTAAAAATACTTCAGATTTTTTAGATAAAATTTCGAAAATTAAAATTACAAACCAAAATTTAATAGATAGTTTTGACGTGGTGAGTTTATGTACTAATGTAGCAGTTGATAAATCACTTTTAATAATTAGAAAGAGATTAGAACATAACACAACATTAAAAGACCGCAGTAAACTAAATATGAATACAATTTTGGAATTATTAACTCTGTGCTTAAAAACCACATATTTTCAATTAGAAAATAATTATTATCAACAAAATTTCGGAATGGCAATGGGTTCTTCTCTTTCTCCTTTGATGAGTAATATCTTTATGGAGGAACTCGAGAATGACATATTAAGCAAATTTCTTAAAAATCCAATAATCTGGTTTAGATATGTTAATGATATTTTTGCTATATGGCAACATAGCATTGATGATCTAAATATTTTTTTACAAGACATAAATTCTCGAGAGCCTACAATTAAGTTTATTTTAGAAATGGAGAGGGAGAATAATTTGCCATTCCTCCACACTAATATTAAAACAAAACAACACATTAAAAACTATAGTTTACAGAAAATCGACAAACACAGATAGGTATCTCAATTTCCTTTCCAATCACTTAAAAATCAGTCAAAATAGGAGTAATTAAAAGTTTATATGACAGAGCAAAAGTTGTTTGTACTGACAGTGATACACTATAAAAAGAAACAAATCACATCAAAGACATTTTAACAAAGGGTTAAAGTAGGAAAGTAAATACAATAAAAAATAAATACAAGATAAGAACATTTAAAACAAAAAATACTCTTAGATCTATATTAACAAAAACCAAACCAAACAACACACAACGGAATACTAAAAATGTGGTTTATAAAATTCCCTGCGAATGTGGCAAATCTTATAGAGATGTTAGAATTTAGAAGTTAGATGTTACAATAAAATAACATAATAACTTTCTTAGAAGGGGCGATTTTAATAAATCTAGAATTTGTCAACAGGTATGGGAATCGGGACATAAAATTAAAGAATCGGTAACAAAATACAGAAGATTAAAAGAAACCGCTATAATTAATTTAAATAAAAATAATTGTACTGCTATGCCTTCGGTAGATATAAAGAGTACAATTAAAAACATTTAAATATTTCAATACACAATCAGTACACTAAACAATCGCACAGTAAACTTCACCTATATATTTTTTTTTGGTGGTATGTCACTGTCATTAAAAACTATTATTGTCAATATAAGTATCATTGACATACACAAAAAATATGTTTAATTCCTATTTTTCATTAAATATAGAAATTAATCATAATATTATAAATTAATTTATTATTAAATTATTTATAAATTAATATAATGATAATGTCAGAGTCATTATGTTAGAGCATCGTCTCTCAACCTTGGAGTGCGACCCCTAGGGGGTCGTAAACAAGAGTTAGAAAATTAAAAGAATGTAAAAAAAATTAACAAGTGTTAAAAAATTAAAAATATGTTATTACCAGGTAATAACAACATAATAAAATAAACTTGAATAAAGTAAAGTAAAGTTTTTGGGGTTAGAGGCGCATCAGCAACTGAGGAGGCTATTTAGCGACTGGACCTACAGTTTAACGTGGGTTCCGAACCACGGTCAACAGCTACCGAAAACCCCGGTTAGCACCCCCCTCGGGCTATCAACCCTTGGTTGTGTGCTTAACCGAAAGTATCTCGAGAAGCCTACCGACTGGCGAGTGACTAACGTAGAAAACCTCTCAGGAGGCATCCGGCCTTACCCAGCCTCGAACTGGCGTGACTGAGAACCCGCTCCGCATTAACTGCCGTGTTGTAAGGCTGACTCCTTAGAGACCACAGCTAATGTGGCTCTTTAAACTTAAATAAAGTAATAGCCAAAGTTGTTTGAAATAATAATTTAATGGGACGGTTGATTTTAATCTTCACTTAAAAGTTTTTCTATACTTACTTCATCATAGCAAGCGCACATAAGCAAATTATTTTCCAGTGATAATAGACAATTTTTATATTTAGTTTTTAAATCCACCAAGCAAGAAATCGCGAAGGAGTTCAATATTTTCAAAGCTTCCGTTACTAGGATTCCGTATTCACATCGTCGTGTAAGCCAAAACTTATCTAAATATTGAGTTTAAAAAGTTTTGTCGGGCGATATTTCAATAAGTTGGTTGTGAATATCAATAAGTAATTGAACATCTTTAACAACATATTTATCAGACAGATTACGAACCCATCTATTATTTTCTATATATAACCCATCTATATTTTTGGTAACATAATCCGAAGTTAAAGTAAATGCATCAAAATTGCGTCTTTCAAGGCGTATAATCCAAATACAAAGCATCTTGATGAAGATATTAACTTGTAAACTCGTATTCAAGTCATTCAAATGTGAAAATATATCACTCAAGTAAGCCAACAATGATAAAGTTTCTACATTTTATAAAAGCTCTAAAAATGAGCTATTTTTTTTATAAAAAACATTTTCAATTCAACTCGCATTTCAAAAAGCCTCATTAGAACTTTTCCTCGCGACAACCATCTGTCTTCAGTATCGAAAAGCAATGAGTCGAGTTCGAACAAAATCAAATTTCAATTCAAACAGCGAATATAAAATGATTATATTACTGTTTCATTTGAAGTTCCTAACACGAAATATGAAGAAAATGATTAATACAACAATGACAATAGCTCTCTATAAATTGACTAAAACCTACAATAGATGGCACGCGTTTGTTTTATTATTCACAATGATGCTTACTAAGGAAAGAAAAATATCACATGTTTGATTTACCATTGTAAATCGTTATTAATGACCGTTAAAACGCTTGTTCGGCGTGGGTTTTAATTATAAAATCAATCTTAACTTTGGTAATAACATCAAAAAGAACATGGAAACATTATTATTCGCAATGTAGGAAGTTTAAAAAATTGATGCAAAATATACATATATTGTCTAAAGATAATCTGAAGCACTGTTGTAGGAAAGAAAATTAGATTAAAGCATTCAGATAAATTCATTCTCAATATCAATCTAGGACATATCCTTAACAAGACACGGGAAACAGTTCTAGAAAATGAAGCTGGATGAACGGAGTAAATGGTTAAACAAATGCCTGTTTTAAAACTTTAAACGTTATAAAAAATATTGTAACTATTAATATAATAAATGCCGGGGGGCTACGGGCCGCAGGATGGCCGCAGGAGTCTGGTGTGCTCAGGTAAGTTTAAAGATTTCGACCAATTTCGATCTAATTTTATTATAATTTGAAATTAGTATCGTTCAAAAAACGATATGGTGGATATTCATTCAGTGCATCGATGACGATTTTATGGCAAGTACTGTCACAGAACAAGAAAATCCAGAATATTCTGCAAGAAACACGGTAGAAACGACTAGCCAGGCCACTGTTACATCACAAGATCCTCATTCAAACAAAGAAGTGACTGATCAGACTGAAAATTATTCTCAATCCATCAGGACTGAACCATAAATGGTGTTTGAAACTCGTACAGTCACGGTTTACCTGAAACAAACTTTTCAACATCAAATGAAGCCATAGCCAAAATCCTGCAATGTCTTATAGTATGACCACGAAAGATTTAAGGACACTTGCTGATGAATTCCGTGAAAAAACCATATTTCACATCGGTTCGATCAAGAAACAGAGACTGCAGGTAAAGAATGGCTAGTGTCATTCAAGTATCTACGTTCCATCCTAGCCAAAGCAACCACCTTTGATGCCCAATTTCCCCAATAGAGTCTATGCACGAATTTTGATTATATTATAACTACAAATACGGATATAATGCAACCTTCTACATCAACAAATATAGAATGGTCACACGATGTGCCCATCTTTGATAAAATACAAAATATTAAACCTTTCCCTAAATCTCAGACAAAACGATGCACTAAAAGAAAACGCATGAAATCTGAAATAATTAGTAGTTTACCTTATAAATCCCAATTAGAAGAAGCATGTAAGTAGAAAGCTGAACCAAAACCCAAAAAGCCGAAGAAGCCTTTGAAAGCACCGAAGAAAAGTAAAACAAACGTGGTTTGAATGTGTCTTGGATGTCAAGATATATTTAAAGAACCCATTACGCCATCTTATCGGCTTTGCTGCGCCAACTTACCCATACGCATTTCAATTCGCACCGTCAACCACCTCAACTTACGCATGCGCAAAGTATTCGTAACCTAATTACAGAAAAAAAATTAACTGAGGTAGCTGATACTTGATGGAAATTCATTATAATAAATAAACAATATAATTTATAAATATAATGGAAATTTTTAGGCATAAATCTTTGCGTATTTAAGTGAAGAAAAAACTGTTCTTAAACCTACATGTAGTTTATATGTAGGCACTTACAGTTTAATTTTCATTTCCAGGACAGCATGTAACTTTGAATTCGTTACATGAGCAATTACAAGAGAAATAACTGTTTGATGTATACCGTATGTCATTGTGCAACATATTGAAAGAAGTAGGTTTTAAATGGAAAAAAAAAGATGATTCAAGACGAGAATTCATGGAGCTTCCCAATGTTGCCCTAATACTTACTAGATTTTTGAGTGGTTATATGAATAAAAGAAAAATAGCTTTGATCAAGAAAAAAAGAATCAAGCTTACAGAAAATTAAATAATGAAATGGTATGACAGAGAGCATATACTTGATAGAAAATTAATGATTATATTAATGAAAATATAAGTTATTAATAAATGTCATTGGTAATGATATATTCTTTTTATTTTAATAACCATTCAAATATTAAAAATGTCGATGATTTTTGAACGAAACATTTTACATATGCTGAATCTATCTAGAGATACTAAATGGACGACACTTGCAAGGCTTTCAACATTTATTATAATTTGGTTAGTTACTTTGTAATTCGCATTTAATTGGGAGTTGATTTTTTTAACTGTTGTTGAAGTTAAATTGTAAAAACGATTCGCTAAAGTAAGGTTATGATGCTTAATCGCAATCTGGCAACAGGGCAGCCGAATTGTTGATCACGTGCTTAATGACTACTCACGTGATAATAGTTTTAATTTTGTACGAGCTATATATCATGTTGTATCTCTTTCTCCGAGACAGCTTTTATTGCCATGTCGTCTGCCATTGCCATATCCCAACTTTAAGGTTTTTATCTAGTTTTTCGGTTGGTTTATAGCTCCGTATTTTTTTATTAGTAATATAATGCTTAGAAATATCCCCTACATCCCCCATTCTCTATCGACAACCGATCGTTACCAAATTAACAGAGTGTGCTCAAACGCAAACGCTTTTCTAACACTCAGTCACCCATGCTGGTTTATTCATTTCGCACTTCAACTTTCACCGCCGGTGCCGGGCGTTTATTCTCGGAGGTGGCGTTTCAATTAGACGTCGTTCAATCGTAATCGATGCAAATGTGTGTCAGAGACGATTACGGCACAGGAAAGCGTTCCAACATTTTGCAGGGGACGCCCCATCCGCAACGAGATTGATTGCGTTCATTACCCGAAAGGCCGATATTAATTTATTGTTTGGCAATTAATTACGCCAAGACATGACGGAACACCACAAATTAGTAGGATAAGAGGCGGTTCGGTTTATCTAGGCTTTAAAACTGTGACATGTTATCCGGACTAATACCGGACGTACCATTCAGTAAATATAAAATGTTTAATTATTACAAAAGAAGCAAAAATTAATACTGTCAGTCTTACCAATCGGCATTCTTTTTATTCCGTTCCGGTTTAGTTCGTCAATCACTATCTCCAACGACCTAATTCCTTATTTGAAACTGTTGTCCAAATAGATTTTCATACAAAATGGTTTTCCCATAACAGAATAGTGGTAATCGAGTCATTTTTACATTATCTTGAAGAACAAAAACATATTGGTGAAAATAATTAATTACAATTTTTATTAAAATGTATATAGCTTTGCTCATGCCGTTTTTTGAAGCGATCCACGAATAGATTCCAATTTTTGAATTCTTCATAAAACCGGAAGGGCTGGTCAGCCAGGCCATGTATCATCGATCGAAACAGGTGATAGCCAGAGGGAGCAACGCCTGGAGAGTACGGCGGGTGGGGTAGGACTTTTGATCAGTTTTACAACATGGGGCCGAGCCATTGCGGCCGTTTTTCGTTCAATACTCGGTTCAAACGCATTAATTGCTTTCGATAACGATCTCCTTTGATTGTTTCGGATGCTTTTAATAGCTCATAATACATTACACGGAGCTAATCCCGCCAAACACAGAGCATGAGCGGTGAATGTTCGGTTTTGCCGTCGGCGTGGAAGCTTGACCGGGATATCCTCATGATTTTCGACGATATCCTCACGATTTTTTGCCCCCAGTCAAAATGGGATACAGAAACCGCTTTCGTTTTTGCCCTTCAAGCAACTGTTCACAAACAAACAAACGGTATTCAACATATCTCGGTTTCCTACTAATATCCTTGCTTCTGGATTATTCCCGGGTCTTTGAGGCTTTTTAAAATTGCTTGTTGAACTGTTGTTAACTTTGACACGAATCTTCATTAAGCAATGCCTCCAATTCTTCCTCTACGAAAACTTTCGCTCTTCCACCGTTACGCCGGTCTTCGACGTGAAAATCACCGCTCTTGAAGTGTTCGATCGGTCTCACCCGGAGATTTCTTAATATTAAAGAAATAGATTAACACCACCTGTAAATGACGAGAATTTGGCTCATAAACTGATATTTCAAGTCGCGAATAACTTTATGAGGTAAACACAAATCGACTGATATATATATATATATATATATATATATATATATATATATATATATATATATATATATATATATATATATATATATATATATGTATATATATATATATATATATATATATATATATATGTATATATATATATATATATATATATATATATATATATATATATATATATATATATATATATATATATATATATATATATATATATATATATATATATATATATATATATATATATATATATATATATATATATATATATGATACTGATATACTGATACTATGGGGTTGTGTTTTTACAAGATGCCCAAAGGTATTGCATGTATTGATTTCAACGACTACTTACCGCTAACGCCATCTATAGGAAAACCGGCGGAAGCAAAGTTTTTTCCCTGTTAATGGCTTTGTTACTAGGCAGTTCGCTAGCTCATTTATCCTTTGAAATTATGAATTGCACGAAATGGGCAGACATACATACAAACATCCATGCCATCACCAGGATTCTAACCCGGGACTATTGGATTGCCAGGCGAGCTACTAACCCACCAGACCACTGCGGTCGGAAAAGGAAGCAAAGTTGTATACTGCTTGCTTACTTGAGGCCACGTGAAGTAGACCTTTTGGCTTTGCTGCGGGGCAATTGCCAGCTCAGTTTGTTAGCACCCCAGAGGTTGTCTGGCACTTAGGCCATATCCAGGCCACCGACTATATACTTAACCAAGAATCTAAAGACGGGACACTGAAATACTACTTCACTGACTCGCGTCACTACTTTCTCTCGATGAAATCCGTCCAAACAAAGTAAAAATATTAAACTATTTCAAGATGCACGTGGATTTAAAACGGCGGACGACTCTCGCCTCGTTTCACACGATACGAACACCATGAAAAACGAAGCGGAAGTGTGTTCTTCAGCAGAACTTGGGTAAAACAAAAGTGTTTGTAAAGTCTGTTCCGCACACGCTGATGGAGGAGCAGAATTCATTTCCTGTCAATCATTCCAGAGATGAAACATGGTGTTTTCAATACGATCGAGAGAATAAGGGTACGCACACAAAGAAAGCAGGTTAGCCAGCGCTTATTTTTGGCATCGAATACCGGTGCCCGTTAGCCCGCTGATACGTACAGTTGAACCGCCAAGAGATTACCCATGCGTCATCAAATGACGTCATAAATTTCCTATATTATAGACATTGTCTCAATATGTTCTATTTCTTTACCGACCGAGAGAGAAGGAGATAAAGAATCAATACGTACCTCTTCGGGTAAGAGCAGTACATTTGATAGGGTACAGCAAGATAGAAAGAGAAAGTAACAAATAATTAATTGTTCGTACCAGTCTTTAAAAGTTCCTCTATTGAGTTCAGTGGTACTGTTTTGGTTGTCATTTGACTTGTTTTATTATTGTGTTTTAGAGAAATTTTATGCTGTAAAGTCCAGTTTTACTATAAAATGAGTTCTTATAATAACTACTGTTATTAATTATTTTGTTATCGGTAAGTATTCGTAAAGATTTATAAAGTTTTATTTACTTCAATAATTGGGCTTTTGAACAATTTTTTTTTGTCACAAATAGAAAGATCATATATGTTTTATATAAGTTATATTAAATTGAAAATAAATTTTTAAACTTAGTACCGATGACACGCCGACAATTCCCGTAAACAATCGGAGCAATATGTGACCTCACAGAATGTACCGCCAATCGCTTCGGCTCCGGCCCATTTCGGTTACTTAAACCCGAAATTATCTTTCGTCCTATTTCTGAACAGACGTTCCGAAAGAATTGGAGTTTCGAACAAGTTTAAAACAATTTATCGATCTTTAGTCATTGTTCTATAGGTTTAACCTATATCTAAATAAATAAATAAATAAATAAATAAATACACACTTTATTTAGCATATGCAGCTAATAGTAACAAAACAAAATCAATATACAAAAAAAAATAAAAGTAAGAAAAATCCTAAAAAATCTTAACAAAAGAAAATACAATCAAAAGGCAATAACCAACATTGTTCAAATGATAAAACACTCTATTGCTTCAAATAATAATTTAACAGTCTATTAAATACATGCACATTAGGAGCGCTCCCTATGTGGGCGAGCAAAGCATTGAAGAGACAAACACCTTCCCAAAACAATGTCTTCTGGAGAGCAGTAGTTCTCACAATTGGTACATAATAATTGTTTTTAGAACGGACATCGTAAGAATGCATATTTACTCTTTGTACCAAAAAAGTATTCAAATAATCGGGCAACAAATTATGTTTTATTTTATATATCAATGGAATGTTAGCCCCTTCAATGACCCGCGCAACTGAAAACCAATCCAATGACCGCAACATTACCTCTATCGGAGTATACCTATTACAATTCAATAGTACACGCATAGCCTTGTTCTGCTGTATTTGAAGTCTACCAATACTCTCCTTATTACATAATATCAGCACAGACATACAATAGGTAAAATGTGGTAAAACTATAGTATTATATACAAGCCTCTTGGACCATGGTGATAAATGTGACGATATACGACTAAAGAACCCTATTTTTTCCCAATCTTTCTACATAGATAACTGACATGATTACAAAATGTTAGCTGAGGTTCCAACAGTACTCCTAAGTATTTAATTTCATTTACAATTTCAATATCACAATTATTTATATTTATTTTTAACCCTAACTCATGAAATCTTTTGCAGTTTGCTTTAGACCCTATCACCATGCACCTTGTTTTCAGTTCGTTTAGTTTAAGTTTATTTTTGCATAGCCATCTAAATAGTATTGCCAGTTCACTATTTAATGTTTCAACCATCTCAGACAAATTATACCCAGACACAGATATGAGAGTATCATCTGCAAAAAGACTAATAAAACATTTATCAATATTGTAGAAATATCGTTGATATATATCAAAAACAGCAACGGGCCCAAAACACTACCCTGAGGAACTCCCCACGCACTTTCCCTCTTTGCCGACACTTTTCCCTCAACCCTCGTCCTATGATGTCTGTCTGTTAAGTAACTCTTGATCCATTTTAAGG
Source organism: Cosmopolites sordidus (assembly GCA_031761425.1). Taxonomy (NCBI): domain Eukaryota; kingdom Metazoa; phylum Arthropoda; class Insecta; order Coleoptera; family Curculionidae; genus Cosmopolites; species Cosmopolites sordidus. The sequence goes on along the minus strand of JARFXV010000067.1, from coordinate 1,496,164 downwards.
CTTTCGATCTTACACCATAAATTAATAATTTTTTACACAGTATATCCCGGTCAATAGTTTCGAATGCTCGCCTTAAATCTATAAATACACTAAGCACAGTTTTTCCGACCTTTATATCGCTCCTCCATATTGAGCAGACATACTGAATAGCCGTCTCACAAGAATGTTTTGTCCTAAACCCTGATTGAGCAGAAAATAACAATTTATTGGTTTCAAAATAAGTTTTCAACTTATTACAATATTTGGCTGCCTTTGTTGGTTTACGATCAATTTGAAAATGTACTTGCGTTAAATTGTTATCTAGGCTTTCGGTGCTGTTTTCGACGTTATTCTCACATATATGGAGGCTCAAAGTTCAGAATAAAATCAGATTAGGGTTCCTTTTGTTTATATTATTTAATTCATGTAGGGATAACAAATTAACGTGCCAAATTTATAAGAAGAAATATTCCTGTGTGTCCGAAAACAATCTAGCAACAATGTAGCAACACAACCTAGGGTAGTAACAATAAAAAAACCTTTCAGGATCGTCAATTTTGCAGGATAGGAATAATAATATTCAAGAATTGGACAAGAACAGGCAAGAACAAAATTCGACTACTGATGGACTGTACTGGAGGAAAATGCAAAAAAAGAAAATAGAAAAGCAAACCTACTATCCAAACAAAAAGTAAAGAAAATGATATATGTATATTCTAAATAAAAACAAAACCGTTAAAGTATTTTGTGTTTTTCAGAATTTTGGTACATTTCATCTATTGATTGAATATATTCATTTGATAAAGTATGTTTAAACATAGATTAGAAACTTATTCACTGGTTCCAGGATATGTTGTGGTACATAGTGGTTTTCTAGTGGGTAGACCTTAACATGAAAGTTCCACACTTCGACTATAAGTTTTCCACTCATTCCACTCAAAAACAAAAAGGTTTAGGTGCCTTCTCTTATTTAGGAAATCTCTAGTTGGCTATGCATTAGAGTTAGTTAGCAGCCACATTTATTTATATTTGCAATTATTATTAAAACAATAGTCTAATGTGGTGGTTTGTAAAACATGTAAGGCCAAAAATCGATATCGTTCTAAAAATACCGAAAACTTTAATTAAAACAATAATGTAGTATGGGTGGATTTTTTTGAGAATATTGTTAATAGAGTTTAGTGTGGTGGTTTGAAGAATCGGTGTGGTTTTAAAAGAATTGCAAACTTCAATGAAAGCAATATGTATATAGCAAATAAATATGTATATAATTTTGGATAGTGATTGTTTTCATTCTGAATTGATTATTAATGTAGTTTACATATTATAATCTACTGTAATATATTATCCTAGTTGGGGGAAGTTTTATTATGTATATTTAACAGTGTATTCTTTATTGAAATAAAATTAGAGATTTAAACAGTATGTATGTGTTTTGTTTTTCTAATTATGCTTTATATTGTTTTTTCGCTCAAAAAATAATTACAAAACTAGAAAATATCTTTTGGTTATTCAATATTTAACATTTTTCATTATTTTTGAAAACCAATATTACAAATATATAACATATAATTTTATTTTGAGTATTTATTATCTGCTGAAGCTGCACAATCGTGACATTGAGTGTCTTGAACTTTTCTTAATTTTTCATTAATAGTCAAGGTAACTATATAAAGTTTACTTCGAACTTTATGTGCCGGACATACACGTACTTTTACAATGCAAATACCATTTTTGCTGTTAAGTTGAACAAAACCTATAACTTTTTCATCGTAACTCTCTCGTGACACCCTACAAATAGTGTAATTATATTTAATAGAAATATTTTGTTTCTTATTTACATTTACATTATTATTTTTTAAAACAACTTACATCGATGCTTTAGCACCTCGAACTTCAGTTGAATTGAACCAAATGTCATTTTTCAGAAAATCTGTGACTATAAAAATATCCACTGCAGGTATATTATAACAATTAGCCTTTATGAGCCCTTTGTCACTTAACCAACAATAATTTTGACAGTATATATACGAATAAAAGCCGTTGACGACGTCACAAACATAGCAGCCAATCGTGGCGCGTTCGTAGTCACGTGATTTTTATTTAAATTTTATACATTTTAATTGAATTATAATTAATTGTAACAAGTTTTTCGCATCGATTATCAATATTATTTGTGATAAAGTTTTAAAATAAAGTAAAACATCGATAATTATTTTTTATTCAAAAGCGTAATTCTAATCTAACCAAAGGCATTTTATTACAAATGTTTAATAAAAAACAGAATTTTTATTGGTTTATTCTAAAAAAAAATACTGAAAGATAACCAACCGTTTCAAAATAATAACGGAAATATAGAAGTGGGAACTTTTAAGGTATCTTTATTTGATTAAACATTTTGTGTGATTTCAGATAATGTCGGGAAAAACATTGAAATCTCAAGCCCAACAATTTGTGCTCAATGCTTATGAGTATTTTGAAATGAAAAAAAAAGGAATAGGGGGCCGTTAGAGTCTCTTTCATTCATTCAAGAGGTAAGGAATAGTTAATTTGATCAGGTTTTAACTATTTTGCATTAATATATTTTTTAGAGAGTTGCAGCAGCATTAAAAATATCGAGGAAAACAGTGTATTCTATTAAGAAAAGAAAAGAACAGTCCAGTTATTCCATTCCATTCCAGTTATTTTTTCTCCTGAAACAAGCCGACCTCATGCGAAGACCAAAACAACAGATTTACCTGAATACATATTAATTGTTTGCAAGTTGTACCACATGTCTTTTATTTTTTCGCATTAGCAAACATTTTGGCTCTACAATTTAACAGAAAACTGTAAAATCTTGAGCTGACACCTGTCTTACTTAAATCTAGCTCAAATATTTGGCATATCATCCTACTCCTGGTAAATAATAAAATATTTAGCTATTACCAATCATTATTATAGTACCAGAAATTAATAATTTTTACCAAAACATTCCGTTACCAAAAATAAATCAGCTTGAGGTCTACTTGTATATACAGTGTACATACAAGTGTGTCGACTAAAACTAGATTATGATATAGCTTAATTTTCAACAAACAGTTTCATAAACTAAAAATACAAGTATAGCACTTATTTATGTAACTAGCTAAAAGCCTTAATATGGAGTTAAGAAGAAAGGAAATTGTAAGTATGGGACGTACATCACTCAATACTCTCTTGAAGGAGCTAGGCTTTAAGTACAAAAGGGTTGACAACAGGACATCATTAATCGAAAGAAACAATATTTCTACCTTAAGAGCTTGCTTTCTTCGCAAGTATATGGAAAATCGTAACAGCACATTCAGACGTCAAATTATATTCCTAGATGAGACCTGGATTTATTCAAAAGGCAATAAAATAAATTCTTGGCAAGACAATAGTGTTAAAAGTGTCCGTAAGCCACAAGGATATGATGGGAAACGTTTTATAATCATTCATGCCGGCTCTTTGAAAGAATTTGTTCAGGGTGCAAGTTTAATGTTCGCCACAAAATCTTTGACGTCCGATTACCATGGTGAAATGAACACCATATTTCAAAAATGGATGACAACACAGCTAATCCAAATATATATATATATATATATATATATATATATATATATATATATATATGAACTAGTAAGGGAACATGGCCATGAAATTTTAAGACTTCCACCCTATCATTGTGATTTTAATGCCATAGTTTAATGCCATTAATTTGGGCTAATGCGAAGACGTACTATAATAAACATATTGGTAGGGATGGATATAATGATGAAAAAGTACAAAATATATGGAAAGAAGCATTGGAACAGTGTAACAAAGAAGTATGGGAAAAGTCTGTAGCACATACGAGAACATCACATCGTCAATGTTGAAGTTGAGCCTATAATAATAAACGCAAATGAAACTTCCTTGTCTGAATCTGATGAAGATATGTAGTAATGTGATTGATTATGTGTAATGTGATGTGATCTATGTAGTTAATGTGATTGATTACTGAACTTATTAATATACCTAATTATTTAGATATTCGAAAAATTATAATTATTTATGTATTATTGTATTTATTTATGTATTGTATTTATGTATTAAGTACCCAGTATTTAATACTATGTTTAAACAGCTGTTTTTGTATGCTTCATATAATTATATGAAATATTTAAAGTGATATTTGTAATAAATGTGTAATGCAACTGTTGAAGGACCTTTATATTCCCATACCTTGGTAACGTTTTCATCATATAAAAATTGGTCTCGACAATAATGTTTATAGAGTAAATAAAATGATTTGGATCAATAACAAATTAATTCATTGGCTACTTCCCTAAAATTTCGTGACAACTTGAAGTTTGTCCAATTTTAACCTACAAAATTCTTCGATCGATCTATAACATGAAACTTTACCAATTTCATGACAAACACTCGAACACACAAAAAAAACACACACAAAATTTTACGTTAAAATATCGATTTATAACACGTCTTATAATCTCATATTATAGATATATACAAATAAATGTATCGTGAATTTAAATCATAAACATAAATATCCATCTTTCGAAGCAGTAGCCACGTCCATTATGAAAGTTAGCATTAACCACGTCCATTATGAAAGTGAGCACTAATTTGACTAATAATTTTTGATTTGATTCATATGGATAAAAATTGATGACGCATGGGTAATCTTTGGACGGTTCAACTTTACATTACCATTATTGCATCATTTCATTAAAGAACGCTGGTTATCTGCGAGTAAAAAAGCAGATTTCATGAAGGCAAGATGTCCAGTTCATCCTCAGATGAAGAATTTGTAAAGATAAACATAAAAATATATACAAATAGGGGCCTTAGACCGTCATAAACTTATTTTGAAATAATAAAATATATTATAAACATAAAATATTTTGAAATAATAAAGAAAAATTGAAAGAAAAATAATCAACATGTGAGTGTGGACGATTTTAAGCCGCCACATTAATAATCATTTTTCTACTGAAAATCCACGTCCGGCGCCGAAAATCAGCGACCAAGAATCAAAAATTCATTCCGGTGAAATAGTCGGTGCCGGTTTACGTTTGTTTACAAGTTCCGACACGCTTTGTTTATGTTCACGATCATTTAAAACCTACGTAAATAATCGGCTTTTATAGGTACCGACTAACAGTAAGCAGGAAACCTGCTGTCTTTGTGTGTGCACCGTAAGGACCAAAGTCTTGAATGGAAATCGAAAAACTCATCACAAGCAAAAAAAAATACACGAAAAACTCTATTAAAATTTAGGATAATTTTAATCAGATGCTTTGTAAGAGAATATCTCTTTTCTTTATAATAGATAATATATTATTTCTCTATAATATAAAATTTGCGAAAAAAAACTGTCATGAACATCTTTAAAGTAAATGGAAAAACATTCTTTTGAATGATGAAAGTAAAATAATTTATGGTATTCAGAAATACACTCAGTCATTTTCATATGATATAGTACCATACTCCCTAGTATAATATATGCTCAATTGACTTCAATGCAATAAAAATTCTGTTAAAAAAATACCGGGAATTGATCATTTGAAAAGCCCGCTTAAAGCGATTGTCAAAATTCTTTTTATCGTTAAGCACAACCGTCCTCTATATTGACGCGGAGTTTGAACATCATCTATTATTTAGTTGATTTACAGTGCTCGCTTTTGTCAGTTCATCTGGGGTGAAGTGGGATTTTTACAATGCATAAAAACATCGAACAAAGAATTGTCTTAAATTTTGCTTTGTAAATGGAATTTCGTGTACCGAGTCACTGAAAATGTTGCGGGGAAACGACTTTATCAAAAACACGTGTAGATGAGTGGTACAGTGCATTCAAAAGCGGTCGAGATGCGGTGGAAGATTTGCCTCGCTCGGGTCAGCCATCAACGTCTTCAACTGAAGTTAACATCGCTAAAGTGAAGAAAATGGTGACTGAAAATCGTCATTTAAGTTTGAGAAAGATAGCCGCTGATCTTTCTGTATCTCACGAATCAATTCGTACCATTTTAAAGGATTGTTTGGGCATGAAACGCGTTGACGCTCGACTAGTGTCGAACGACCTGAATTTTCTTCAGAAACTCAATCGCGTAAAGTTCACTGAAGAGTCAAGAGCCAGAACGAGTCAATTCCATATTCATAAAATGCATTGTAACTGGTGATGAGACATGGGTATACGAGTTTGACATGCATACCAGTGAACAAGCTTCGGAATAGAGCCTTCCAACTGAGCCGAAAAAACCACGTCAAAGTCGATCAAAAGTTAAGGTGATGTTGATTGTTTTCTTTGATTATCGCGGTGTTGTGCACTTGGAATTCTTGCCAGAAGGTCAGACAGTAAATAAAGAATATTATCTGAGCTTTATGCGACGTTTGAGAGAGCAAATTCGTCGAAAAAGGCCAGATTTGTGGAAAGAAATCTCTTGGATTTTGCATCACGACAACGTACTATCTCATATGGCCCCCGCCGACGTCTTTCTTTTTCCAAAACCCAAATTACCCGTTCGAGGTGCCCGTTTTCAGTCGATAGAAGAGATAAAAAAGAATTCGGGGAGAACTGAAGTCCGGAAAATGCGTTTAAAAAATGTTTTGACAATTGGATTATTCGTTGGCATTAGTATTATTTCGGAAGCAAGTGTAATATTTCGAAAGGGACCTAGTTTAAAGACGATACAATAAATTTGGATAAATAATAAACATTTTGTATTTTATTGACCAATTCCCGGTATTTTTTGACAGAATGTATAATTTTGAAGATGAGATTGGAACAATACGCTTCCAGAAGGAGCTAAGAGCTAAACGTATATGAGGGTAGCCCCAGAAGTATCTGTACCACGTAAAGATGGTGGTTGTTTAAAAAGAATGACTAGCAGAAAGTACCAAACTTATAAAGCTTAAGTTTAAAGTTTGACGATTTAGTATTTGTTTGGCATCCATTAATAGTGAACGCACTCAGTGAAGTTGTAAACAGGGAAAAAAATGGTCATCGTGTGATACAATACATTTATTTGAAAAACGAAAAAGCTGTGCGCAAGTTCGGTGTCGCGATTACTGATAATGGAACAAAATCAACGTCGTGAGGATATTTCAATCAAGTGTTTGGCGAAGTTTTACAGTAATAAAGCTGAGTTTTCGTATCGATTCATAACCATGGATGAAATATGGGTCCATTACCTCACACTTGAGACAAAGTAACAGTTAAAACAATGAACTAAAAGAGGAGAATCAGATCCAAAGAAGGCGGAGACAGTTGAGTCTGAAGGCAAGGTCATGGAGTCATTTTTTTGGGATGGGCGTGGGATAATATTCCTTCAGAAAGAAAAAACAATTAACGGCGAGTTTTATGCGAACGTGTTTGCGGGATGAAATCAAGAAAAAACGACTGCATTTGGCGAAAAAGAAAGTTTTGTTTCATCAAGACAATGTACCAGTTCACACATCGTTATCGCTATGGCCAGAATCATTGAGTTAAAATTAGAATTGCTCCCTCGCGCACCCTATTCTCCAGATTTCGCATCATCGGATAATTTTCTGTTTCCAAACTGGAAAAAATGACTCGGTGGGAAAAGATTTTCCAACAATGAAGAGGTGGAGTCTGCGGTTCGATTTGTGCCAAATTTGTGTTTTCTTTGTTAGATCGGGTATTTCTAGGACTACCCTTGTAGCTAACGAAACTATGAAAGATGTATTAGATAAAAAAAGGATATTGATTCTATGTTGAAATATTTGTCGGACCGAGATTTTTTTTGTAAAATATAAACGATTTGGCGCCATTTTTAGACTAAGTGATTTTTTACATTTTTATTTTCATTGACAAGACAAATTAAATTTTGAAATATCTCAAAAAAAAATTTTTTTTCTTAAACTGTAATAATTTGTGTAAACTCTCTATCGTTAATGTTTAATTCTGCGAAAACATAAAAGACTGTATTGTATAATAGAGCATTATGTGAACCTAAACTTTCAAATGTTTCAATTTTATTTTTCTGGACTGTAAGAAATATTTTTGTTTAGTATATATTTTTAAGACATAGGTTTTATCTCAAATAAAACGATAAGTCTGTCGTTTGTTTAGAAGGTCTTTTAGCATACAAATGGAAGAAATATGTTTGTTTAATTTACATCTTCCGGTCTCTTGTCCCATCTCAGGCAAAACGATAGTTTTATCACATTGGACCAGATGCCGACTACATATACTATGCCGATGTCATTTTTCGCTAAAATTGACACTGGGTTGTGTTGTGTTTATACTCAATATAAGTTCGCTTATTCTACCTAAAAGCTTCGATAACACTTAAGGGTAATTAACAGCCAGATGCTTGATAATGGTGGGGCATCTTCAGGGATGGCTTCATTTTCACTATTTGAAACCAACATTTTCATTTATACTGTGAACGAGTGAAGTTTTGTATCGTTCCCGAATAATTCCAAGGGTGAGTGTATCACTGAACTCTTTGTTATCTATTAACTTTTATTGATTGTGAGGTTTTCACTGAACATTTTGTCTTCTATTGATTTTAGTAGTTTCGAGAAGTATTTAAAGGTTACTCCTATTTATTTTTCCCACAGAATACTGTTCTGCTTATTGCCAAATCTTCAAGTATAATTGAATGAAATTTGTTAACTGTTCATTTTAAATAATATTAAAAAAAGTGTTTCTAATTTAATGATCTCATTAATATGAATATCATGATTTCTCTTTAAGTGACTATCCGAATATTTATTGAATAATGGTATCAGTATATTCATATGATTTGTAATTTAATTGAGAGAGATGTCCATGGCATTGTCGCGCGTTTTTCCCTTCAATACCATGAAGTGGGTAAATGCTGTTTAGCTGTTCTAGTATCTGGAGCGGGTACATCGTGCGTTTTTCCCTTTGTACCCATTGCACAACTCACTACTAGAGGTTACACCGTATGGTGTGATTAGATAGCCATTATGTTTTGTTTTGTTAGCTCTTTGAGTGCGTTTTTCCCTTGATACCCGGTTCATATTCGAAGCTGGTACTGTTGCGTGTTTGCCCTTCAGTATCAGGAACAGTACCCAGTTTGATATTTGATTATTAGCCGATAATAGTATCATGGTCCCAGTTATGTAGAGTGTCTCTATGTGAATACATGTTGATTGCTAACATGCATTATAACTGAGGTTATAATAAGTACCTCTCGTGAAGAGTGTGAAGAGTGTGATGTCTAGTATTAATAAATATGATTTGTATCGATGTGATAAATTTAAAGTTGCAGATAGTAAACAGACAATAGTTTGATGGAGTCGGAGTGTTCAGGGTTACTTTTGTTTCCAGGTAGTTAAAGCTGCAATGCTTGGAGACCACCACCATGCTCGTCAAACTCATGTACCCAACTAGCCGCCCAGTTAGATCAATAACCATTAAGCCATCCCAGTTAATATTAGGGAGATATGTATATCTACTTCTATATTATATACAGGGTGTTAGGTAAACATGCGGCAAAAATTAAAGGGGTTATTCCTTGACTTATTCTAAGAATATTTTGTTGTATGATGATTTTTGAAAAACCCCTTTGTTTCGAAGATACAGGGTGAACAAAATTTACGACATTAACAACATTTTATTATCAAAAAGTACGTAAAAAGTTGCTCAATCTACAATAAATGTTCGAAATGACTTCCTCCAGCCTTGCTACAAGCATTCAATTTTCTCGACATTGACTGCCGAACTCTTTCGACCACACCAGGGTCGTTTCTAATTGAGTTACACCCAGCAATTATCCGATTTCGCAAATCATCCAAATTCTTCAACGGAGTAGCGTAAACTAATGACTTCAGATATCCCCAGAAGAAATAATCCAGGGGGTTTAAGTTCGGGGATCGAGCAGGCAATGCGTGTGGCCCACTTCGACCAATCCAGCGATATCCGTACGCTGCTGTTAAAAATCATGAGTAACCAAACTGAAATGTGGTGGTACACCATCGTGCATAAACCACATTTCATGCCTTGTTGCCAATGGTACATCTTCCAGAAACTCAGGCAACGTTGCTTCCAAAAAGTTGCGATACACCTCGCCAGTAAGCCTTTGTGATAGAAATACCGATCCAATTAGATAGTCACCTACAATTCCAACCTAAACATTCAACGAGAACTGATGTTGAAAACTATCTTCGCATACCTCATGCGGATTTTCATCTGCCCACACATGGTTATTATGAAAATTCCTTATTGCGATTCTTGCGAAAGTGGCTTCATCGGTGAAATGAATTTGTGTCAGGAATAGAGGGATGCGAAGTAAAGTTTGCAATATCCATTGACATAATGCAATACGTGGAGGAAAATCAACAGGTAGTAGTGCCTGAACGCGTTGAATGTGATATGGATACAACAAATTGTCCTTAAGATTTTCCAAACTGTCCAGTGACTCAGATTCAAAGTATTTGCAATTTTTCGCATAGAACTACCAGGCTCTTCCGCTATCATGTCCAGCACATTCTGTTCCAATTGTACCGTTCCTATAGTCAGTGATCTTCCTGACCCTTCAGTTCGTTTCAATGTGCCTGTTTCACGAAAACGTCGATTAATGTTTTCAAAGATTTTTCGGTCAGGGACATTACGGGCTGGAAATCGTTCACTGTACAATCGCCTAGCTTGTAATACATTGCCATCAGCAAGTCCGTAAATGAAGTGCATGTCAGTCATCTCGGCGTTTGTGTACATTATGATAGAGGACTTCACTCACTATTTAAGACACGTCAAACAGCCAAACGTGACTCAATCTATGTAAACAAACGCGACCGATGAAATCCACTTACTAGATAAAACAGCCGTTCCAAGTGATCGAGATCGAAAAAAAAAATGTTTGTACTTGATAAACTCATTGACGTACACCCTACTTTTATTTACATTAATAATTTCAACAAATATCGAATATGGTTGTCGCAAATTTTGTTCGCCCTGTATCTTCGAAACAAAGGGGTTTTTCAAAAATCATCATAGGACAAAATATTCTTAGAATAGGAGAAGGAATAACCACTTGCATGTTTGCTGCCTAACACCCTATATATATATATATATATATATATATATATATATATATATATATATATATATATATATATATATATATATATATATATATATATATATATATATATATATATATATATATATATATATATATATATATATATATATATATATATAGCTTTTTTGCCGCATGTTTACCTAACACCCTGTATAATGTTAAAAAAAATAATCCTTTTCTTTTTTTTATCGTATCATTACAGGACATGGCACAGTCCAATTCTCAGGTGACGATATTATGTATTATTTCCAGTGTTGTATCATCGAACATTATCTAATTTTTTATTTTAATTTCGCCTTGATCCACATATGCTTTGGCCTATATTTTTTGACAAGATAGAGTATAGTTTGCAGAAATAATTTTGAAGATGTGATTGGAACCGTACGCTTTCCGAAGGAGCTAAGAGCTAAACGTATATGAGGGTAGATCCAGAAGTGCCTAGAAGTGCCTGTACCACGTAAAGATGGTGGTTGTTTAAAAAGAATAACTATGGTAGAAAGTACCAACCTAATAAAGCTTAAGTTTAAAGTTTGCTCCATATATGCTTTGTATTGTCCTAAGGATTGAATAAATTATTATCATTCTTATTATTTCCTTTTGTCGTTTTTTTGTTGGATAATTGGATTTATATTTTGACTATCTTTGTATAATGAAATCGTACGTTAAAGACGCATTTTCAGCCATATCCACATGTAATTAATCAATTAACAACGAAGATATCGAATTTCTATATTAAACACCATCGCTCATTTCAGTGAAAATACTTATGTTAATTAAAATTGCGCTTCAAATATATGTTACGATATTGACAAAGTGCTTCTACCAGCTGCATCACTGATTTATCTATTCTGGTGTATAATAACATATTAAGATTTTGACACTATTTTACTCGCAACTCGAAAAGTAGGCCACGGATAGCAACTTCAGAGAGTCAGTTGTTCGGTAATTATATTTCAGTAGTTTTTTTTTATCAGTCGTTTAATATTGATAATATTTGATGCCAAGTGGAAATCAGGGTATTTGTGTACTGAGTGGGGCAAGTATCATGTTAGCTTTTTGAATCAATTTTGTACCAATTTGTTGTATACCAATTTGTACCACTTTATACCAATTGGTACTATCTTGCACCAATTTTTACCATTTTGTAGCAAAGTTTTATTTCATGCCATTTTTTTGTTTGTAATATCTGTGTTTTTTGTAACATTTGCTCATGGAGTAACTCAGCACCATGCTCAACCTGCTCAAGGACGTCGTCTCTAAACTTTCGTAATAGATAACACCGCTAAACACAAATACAGGATAGCCATTTGGAATGGTAATGGCCTCCGGCAACGACTCCAAGGAAATAAAGCTTTCTTATATGACCAAAGCATCGACATTATGATGATATCCGAGACTCATTTCACGGAACGATACTATCTAAGAAATCCAAAATATAACAAAATATATTGTATCTATAATACAAAACAATCCGTTGCCATTTCGTACCCCAATTATAAAGAGATTTTGAATGTTCAAGTCAGGAAAGGAGCTAACATAGACACGGATCACTACTTGACTAGAATCAAACTTAGCTTAAAACCTCGAAAACATATTCAAAAGAGACTGCTAATATCAAAGTTCGACCCTACGAAAATAAAACCAACCCTAACAGAAGAGCGTGATAAACAACCAGCACAGAACTAGCAAGAATTGAAACAAACAATTGTTAAAACACCCTTAAAGTTGGTTCCTTTACAAAAAAGTAGAAATCATCTGTGGTGGGATGAAGTTTGCGAGCAAGTAGTATTAAGCCGAAGTAAAGCATTGAAAGATTCGAACAATCAACTTAATGAAATGGAAAAAGATTTCCAAAAAAATAACACCCGAAATTTTTACAAAACATTTAAAACTAAATTAACAGGCTATCAACCCCAAAGTATTTGCTTTCAAAAGGAAAACGGACAATTAGCTCTAAATAACCAAGACAATTGTAAAGAACTTGCGAACTATTTTAAACAACTGCTAAACTGTCCTGAGCCATTAAACAAATTACCAATACTAAACCCTAAACAAACAAACCCTGATTCATTACCACCGAATGAAGACGAATTAATTAGGCGAATTAAACTACTTAAAAATAACAAACCTTTTGGTGAAGATGGAATCACTGCTGAACTTCTAAAATCGGCTGGTCCAGGTACAATCACGGAAATAACCAAAATTCTACAAGAAGTTTCGCGAACCGAACGGATTTTGGAAGGTTGGAAAGATCTCTAATACTTCCACTATACAAGAAAGGAGATAGAACGGATCTAAACAACTACAGAGGCATATCTCTTCTCCCAGTTTGTTACAAGATTCTATCTCAATGTCTAATAGACAGAGCGCAGGGACAGTTAGAACCTCAAATTGGTGAATATAAAGCAGGTTTTCGACCGGGCAGATCCTGCCCCGAACAGATCCTGAATCTAAAGTTGATCCTAAGACATCAAAAACTGTAAATAAAAATCTCGTCTGTACATCTGTGGATTTCAAAAAAGCATATGATTCTATTTACCGCGAATCTTTATTCCAAATCTTGAAAGAACAAGGACTAGATCTGAAAACGCTGGCAATTATTAAAGCAACATTAACTAACACCAGGTCAAAAGTTAAAATCATGGGTGGCATCTCAGAGCCCTTCGAAATTAAATCTAGAGTGAGACAAGGGAACAGACTGTCGCCACTCTTATTTAACTGTGTTCTAGAAAAAGTAATACAGGAGTGGCGTGAAAAAAAGTCGATCCTGAATATTGACTAGCCCATTAAACTGGGGAGAACCAGCATCAAAATAGAATGACTGGCGTTTGTTGATGATCTAGCAATTTTGGCTCAAGATATATTAACGGCACAAAAACAGATTGAAATCCTAAAATAAACAGCAGAAAAGGTAGTACTCCAAATTTCCTATGAAAAAACAAAATATTGTAACATCAGACGAGTTTCTCAATTCAAATCAAGGCAGAAACGCTCATTTTGAATAGAAAGAGAGACATCGAGGACATCGAGGACAAACGATTCTAACTGAACTTCGCGTGGTCCACCAGGGACCATACGTGAAAAATAATAATAATAACAAAACATTTAGACGGTAAAGCTTATGGAGGCACTGTCATAATTATTCGAAATATTTAAAATTAAACATCATGAAAGAGAGAAATTCACCACAAATAATCTTCAGGCTATCAGTATTACTGTCGAAGACGTAAATGGGCATATAACTATGTCGGCAATATATTACCCGCCGAAACATCAAATTAAGAAGAAACATTTTGAAGACGCTTTCACTACACTTGGTAAGTAGTTTATAGCATGGGGCGATTATAATGCTAAACACCCAACATGGGGATCCAGAATAACAACTACAAAAAGCAGAGAACTGGTCAAAACAATGAAAACTAACCACCTATAGTCTCTACAAAACTAAAACAGTTGCACGTCATCGATGGCGCTATCGAAAAACAGCACAAATACCACTACATAAATAATAAAGGAATCAAATGGAATGTATTCAATAAATTGTAAATTTAGAGCTGGAATCGATTGGCAATATATGCAATCTTGTCGAGATTCAATTTTTTCTTGTTGATATTTATTGACACGTTTGGAGGTTATCCCATTTGTATCTGAGAGTTTACATTCATTTTTTACCTTACGATCGAAAACAATTCTTTTAAGAATTACCATATTAAATGGCCATGGTCATTAAAATAGTCGTTGTCAAGAGTTTTTAGGATCTCTGATACCCTATTTTTGAACAAAAATGAGACAATAATGGTCCAGTGTCACACCTTGCGGTTGTTAGATTTATATTATAATATCCACGCACAACAACCTGCGTCTCCGCGTTCAACATGATATTGTGGAACCCAACGGTCGGGGGTCTATAACTCCTGACTACTGTTGTCTCGTTGAACGCAGTCCAAAGAAGTCAAAAAACTGCATTTATAAGCCATCCGACGAAAAGTCGCCGAAAATATGGGTTGTTTGGTTGATGGAGAGGGACTACCTATTCTTGGCGAGAGAGCATTTGTCGGTACCCTGATGAGTCTAACCACCAACAAACAAAACATGTGCCCTCCAATGTAAAAGATGGGTGAGGCTTCCTCCCGGTCAAGCAACTAACCATTGCTTGAAAAAAATTTGCAACGTGAGATTGATACAAGAGCGTTCGAAAAAGCTAAAAAACTTCATGAAGAATTCTTAAATGAATTTCATAAAACCTCTGAATGGAAAGAAGTAAAGAGTCGCAAAAATAAGAGAAGTTCGCCGGAGATTATAAGAAAAGTTAAACAAAAATTAATCACAGACTACACGCATATAAATCCAAATAATCAATTCTAAGTATTAGAAAATGTCCCAGATGGCTTTGATACAAATAAACAAGAAACGAGTAAGAGTTCAGCGCCAAAAATTAACCCCCCCCCCCCCCCTATTTTTTTATAAGGAATTGTAAAAGCTGATTTACTACTTAAACCTTTAAACAGCTATGAAGGATTGAAGGATAAATATTCCCTTAAATTAATAAATGATGAAATCAAATTAATGACCGAAAATGAAGCAGCTTATAGAGTAGCATGTCAAATTCTGAAAGAAAAGGTCGTAAAGCATCATACATACATGCCAAGAGATAAACGCAGTTTTCGAGTTGTTGTTAAAGGGCTTCATTACACCATCAATATTGAGCTGCTCAAAGAAGAAATCTCTATACTCAATCATAAAGTTAGAAATGTATATAACGCAAAAAGTGGCAAGGAGAAAAAACCTCTAAATATGTTTTTCCTGGAACTGGAACCAAACGATAATAACAAAGAAATTTATCAAATAACGAATTTGCAACATTACAAAGTAAAAATTGAAACTGTAAGACAAAAAAGACAGATACCGCAATGCGGCAGATGCTGGAGGACACACTCGAAACTATTGCACCCGACAGCAGAAATGCAATAAATGTGGAAGTCTACATAGTAGCAAAAACTGCACAATAAGTGAACAAAAAGATCTTCGGTGTGCATCCTGTGGCGAAAATCACCCCGCCAATTATAAGGGTTGTAAAATTTATAAAGAACTTCAACAAAGAAACTTTCCCTCTCTTAGACCTAAAATCCAACAAGGCCAACAAAACAATAATACGAATCGTCTAATAGTAACTTTGATGTTGCAGCTGCAAACCCTAATCAATCGGAAGAAAGAATTAACAGACTAGAGAAATTAGTCGAGCAAATGGTGCAACGAATAGATACAATGATGAATATTGTGTCTAAATTGCTTGATAAACTCAATTAACGTTCATGCATTTAAAAATAGCCCTTTGGAACGCTAATGGCCTAGATAACCATGGCCCCGAAATATCAGTTTTCCTTAGTGAACATAACAGTGACGTGATGTTGATCTCTGAATCGCATTATACCAATCGAAGCTATTTAAGAATTCAAAACTATATAATATATAACACTCAACATCCGGAAGGTACAGCCCATGGTGGTAGTGCAATAATAATTAAAAAATCAATTAAACATCATGAAGCACTCAAGTTCCAGACAGCACATATTCAGGCAACTAATGTCGTAATCGAAGATAAGAGAGGTTCAATAACTTTATCTGCCCTTTATTGCCCTCCAAGTCACAATTTGAAAGACGAACATTATGCTGAGTACTTTTCCACATTAGGCAGTATATTCCTGGCTGGTGGTGATTACAATGCCAAACACTTCAGATGGGGATCAAGGTTAATAACTACTAAAGGTTGAGAGCTCAAAAAATATATCGACAAAAATAATGTAAAAGCTTCTGGTAGGCTCACATACTGGCCTAGTGATAGGAACAAACTGGCCTAGTGATAGGAACACCAGACCCTATTGAGTTCTGTATTACTAAAGGTATTCCTACTAGCAATTGTCTAGCAGAACAAAGCCTCGATCTTTCTTCGGATCATTCTCCCACAATAGTAACAGCCAGTTCAAACATCATCAATGTACAAAAACCAGCCGTACTCACTAAAAAAAAACCAAACTAGGATTTGTTT
Organism: Cosmopolites sordidus; assembly: GCA_031761425.1. Classification (NCBI taxonomy): domain Eukaryota; kingdom Metazoa; phylum Arthropoda; class Insecta; order Coleoptera; family Curculionidae; genus Cosmopolites; species Cosmopolites sordidus. Next base: position 1,479,061 of record JARFXV010000067.1, on the reverse strand, counting down.
AAACACTTGCTTGATTAAAGAATACATATTGATATCCTGTTAAAATCTCCTGAAAACATAGACAAGGCTTTAGAAGATCTAACTATTACAATACAACAAGGCGCCTGGGATGTAACTCCTGAAATGAGTACTCAAATCCAGAAGCAGAATTGCTCTGTTAAAAAATTACTCAGATGTGAAAAATGAGGCAATTCAAAATTACCTTGAAGGTCTTACTCCCACTGAAGCTAATGATTACTCTCTGTCGAAAGCTAGAATAAAAATCAATAAAACACAAGAGAGCATACCACCAATCAGAAAACAGAATGGAACTTGAGCGAAAACAGATGCTGATAAGGCTGAAACTTTTGCAATACATCTAGCTAATGTTTATCAGCCATTTCCAATGAAAACTTTAGGAAAAGAAGAGGAAGAAATAACTTCATACCTTGAAACACCATTCCAAATGGCACTTCCCATTAAAGCCATAAAAATTAGTGAAGTTAAGGCTATGATTCACAGAAACCTCAACCCAAAGAAAAGTTCAGGATCTGACCTTATAACTGGGCAAGTCGTTAAACAATACCGGAAAAAGCATTAGTTGTCCTTACCTAAATTTATAATGCAATACTTAGAGTCGGTCATTTTCCATCACAGTGGAAAGTAGAACAAATCATATTGATTCCAAAACCTGGTAAACCGACGAAGGAAGCATCATCATATAGACCCATTACACTTTTGCCTGTCTTATCAAAGCTTTTTGAGAAATTGTTCCTAAAGAGGCTGAAGCATGTGCTTGACGAACTAAATATCATTCCAGAACACCAATTCGGATTTCGCGAAAGACACGCAACAATCGAACAAGTGCACAGGCTAGTGAAAATTATTAATAACGCCTTTGAAGATAAAAAGTACTGCTCGGCTACATTCTTGGATATTACACAAGCCTTCGATAGTCTGGCATTCAGGCTTACTATACAAACTTAAATCAAAACTTCCTACACCATACTATTAGGTACTGTTATCATACTTGACGAACAGATACTTCGCTGTCAAATATAAAGAAGAAAAATAACATATATCCGATAAAATCAGGAGTACCTCAAGGTAGGGTCTTGGGTCCCACACTTTTTCAAATCTTCACTGCTGACCTACTAACTACGCCAAACACGTCTATAGTCACCTTTGCAGATGATACCACAGTTATGGCAATAAGCAGGGTACCAAGATATGCATCTGGGAAGCTTCAGGAAGCTCTTGATAAGATAGAAGAATGGAAAAAAATGGCGTCCAAAAATCAATGAGGCAAAATCTCAGTAAGTCACCTTTACCTTAAGAAAGGAGTCATGCCCGAGTGTAACACTTAATGGACATCAACTCCCCCAGGCAGACTGTGCAAAATATCTTAGAATGAAACTTGACCGAAGACTAAACTGGAAACAACACATTTTTATGTAGAGGAAACAACTTGACTTAAAATTATCCAAACTCTACTGGTTAATAGGTATAAACTCCAAATTATCGTTGGTTAATAAGTTAACCATCTACAAAGTGATCCTCAAACCCGTATGGAGTTATGGCATACAACTGTGGGGAACCACGAGTGTATCCAACATAGAAATACTTCAAAGATTCCAGTCCAAAACCCTCAGAATAATTACTGATGCTCCTTGGTTCTTGACAAATCAAACTTTGCACCGTGATCTAAAAATAAAGCCTGTGCTAGAAGAAGCCAAGTGCGCGAGTGCGAAGTATCTATCGCGGCTTAAACTGCACCCCAACTCCCTTGCTGTCAGCCTCCTGGATAATAGCCAAAAGCCGCATAGACTGAAACGCTGTGATCCTTTAGAGATAAGCTATAGAATTTAAGATATAATTAAGATATTCCATTATTGTAGTTATAAAGAACCAAAGTCCCTGTATATGTTAGCCTTTTAATGTAAGCGCCATAACTTCTGATGCTTGGTAATTCTTTGCATTGCCCTTAATGTTGTAACAGTTGCTTATTACCTTTGGGTAGATTGCAAATATATGGGAGATTAAAAAAAAAATTTAATTCTTCTGTCCGTCTTACTTCCTACCCTTCACACACACTTATATACACTCATATATACACACACATATCCACACCTAAATGTCTGTGATTGTTTCTAGGCAATAATGTAAAATCTGACAAAGAATTACCCCTCAGTCACGCAAGTTAAAGGCTGGGTAAGGCCGTATGCCTTCTGAGAAGTGTTCTACGTTGGTCACTCGCTAGTCGGTAGGTTTCCTGATAGACTTATGGGTAGGCATATAACCAAGGGCTTGATAGCCTGAGGGGTGTGCTGACCTGGGTTTGTCGGTAGCTAATGACCGTGGTTCGGAACCCACGTTAAGCGTAGGTCCAGTCGCTAAATAGGCCTTAGATGTTGATGCGCCTCTAACCATAAATCTTTTCCTTTCCTTTTTCTTTTGTAAAATTTACATGATTTGGCGCCATTTTTAGACTAAGTAATTTTTACATTTTTATTTTCATTACGTCAAGACAAATCAAAGTTTGCAATATCTCAAAAAAAAAATGTTTTTCTTAAACTGTAATTTTTTTTTAACTTTCTATCGTTAATGTTTAACACCGGGAAATAATAAAAGACTGTATAATAGAGACATTATATGAACATAAACTTTCAAATCTTTCAATTTAATCTTTCTGATGTTTCTGAACGATATTATGTATTATTTCCAGTGTTGTATCATTGAACGTTATCTAAATTTTGATTTTGATTTCGCCTTTATTGATCAATGCAAAAAAAGCTTTTATTTTCTGTCTGGCAAGTAAAATTTAATATGGAGCCCATTTTCCTTCCTTCTGGGTCTTTCGCAATGCATATAGACGTTCGGAAATGATGGATGGGGTAACACTGAATGCTTCTGCCAATTGTTTCAACGTATGTTTTCAACGTATATACCCTTTTGTATCAAAATCACCACTTTTAAGGCATTTAAAACATCGTTCACAAGTTTTTTGTGTTAGACCATGTTCACTATAACCTTCAACCAACAATCGATAACTTTCAGCAGTCGTTTTCTTCGAATGAAAGAAGATTATCAAACTTCCCCGCAAAAGGTCTTTTTCTGGTACATAATTCGACATATTCAAAGCTACGAAAAACTACATTTTTTACTCAATGACAATTAATAACGAATTGATATCTGATGGCGTATGTTTACCTTACAACACGCTTTTAGTTTATAACAATAAACGTATTAGTAACGCCACCTCTTAGCAAAATCAAGCAAGCAAGTTCTGACCTAAATATGCAAGAACGGGGGGACATTACCTCTTAATTATATCACAAAATGTACATCGTTAATGTCATCAAGTCGTGCAGCAGCGTCCTGCTTACGCACCAGACATTGTGGCACACCTGCCCGAACAAATAAGGCGAATAAGTGACTGTTCTCGCTACTCTAGTCACCTCGATGCGACATCGTTTACTATAATGATATCGCCATAGTTAAACCATCTTATTTAGTTCATCAGACTCTGTTATTGATCATTCTGTATTTACGACGGCAGTTTTTATATTTGGGCTACTTAAATGAGAGGAACAGCAATACAGTTAAAATAATTTAGTTTGATCGTCTTATATTGGGTTGATGATACAGTTCCTTTCATTATTTTTAGAAAAATTGAAGAATAATGAATAAGTATTTCGAGTTAATAATGACAATTTTGATAAGAGATGGCATTACTAATACATTTGATGGTATATACTAAAGACGTCTATGGCGTGTTGGAGGGTAACCATATGACATTAAAAGCGAATTCGTTATAATATGTGACTGTGCAAAAAAACATAGTTCTTCATATCATTGAATATGTCGAATTATATATTACAGAAAAACGTTTTAAGAGAAAGTTTAAGGTAGTTCCAGCTTGGTATAGTATAACCAGAGCATTTACTATTATCGGAAATGCGAAGTCTCGGCAACCAGATATTCACGCATACTAATCGCGGACAGATCAAGGCAGAGGCCTTAGACTAACATGATCCAAAATCTGCCAACTCGCATTGGATCAGCGTGGCAGATTAAGGTCCATGCCTTCAACATGACAGTACAACTTCAAACACGGCCCTCATTCTCCGGAGGCCAAGGGGCAACTACTTACGGCAACGGGAAGACCTGCCCCAGGGCAGAGAGGGTGCTAAGAATTACCGGGTTAGATCAGGCTGCCATTAGACTTTAGACATTGCTACGCTTAATATACGGACTATGAAAACGGAAACCAGACTGCAAGAACTATTAATCGAACTTGACAACATACATTGGAATAATCTTAGATTCGCAATGATATCGTTCTTCTTTCACAAGACCCAGAGGAGCTGCAAAAACACGAAGTAAAGTTTGTAATATCCATTGACATACGTGCAATGCGTGGAGGAAAATCAACAGGTAGTAGTGCCTGAATGTGTTGAATGTGGTATGGATACAACAAATTGTCCTTAAGAATTTTCCATAGAGCTGCAAAGGGCTGGGGAACCTCAGGTCAGGTCATGTTCAATAAATTTGCTGAGGGCAAAAGGATTTCTATTTTAGGAACGGATTTGGAAGTTGTGGATCACTATAAATATATATATATATATATATATATATATATATATATATATATATATATATATATATATATATATATATATATATACATACATACATAAGCAGAGGGTTCCAATAGAAGGGGATAACGTCCAGGAGGTGGAACGACGCATTAAATGTGGCTGGTTCAACATAGTGTTTAAGAGCAAGCTACCACTTTACCTGAAAAAAAAAAGTCCTTGATTAGTGTGTCCTGCCCGTTAGTTCAAAAACTTCGAGTAGCACAGAGGGGAAAGGAAAGATATATGCTTGGCATTACTAGACGGGATAGAAAGAACTGCACATGGATCAGAGAACAAACGAAAGTGAGTGACATCATTGGAAGAATAAAGCAATTGAAATGGAAGTGGGCAGGCCATGTAGCGATGGGACGAAAGATGGACCAGGGCGGTCCTGGACTGGATACCGCTTGATCGCAAACATCCACGGAGAAAACCGAAAACAAGATGGACTGATGATATTATTAAGTATATTGGACCTGAATGTCAGAGGAAAGCTCAGGACCGCGAGAATTGGAAGCAAGCTGAGGAGGCGTTCATCTTGCCATGGATTGATACGGGTTGATGATAATGATACAATTTTTATGCTTAGAAAACTTTTGGTCTCAATTTCAAACTGTGGGTTAAATGTAAAAATTGTTCTTGTGTTACTCAAGTTATGACAGATAAAGTAGATGAAGGAGATAAAAAATCACAGCTTTCTGATGTAAATTCTATAGTTGTTCTGGGTAAGCCCGTATTAATAAACATTTCTCTTTACTCTAATCTCTTAATTAACTTAATCTCTCTTTACTCCACCCTAATCGAGACAGCTGTACGCACAGCGTTGCCAGATCACTGTTAAACATAAAAATAACGTGTTGAAATTAAAATATTACTAATTTTTTAAATTGTTACGTCTCGTAAAAAATAGCAAAGTGCAACTGTTTTAAATTTATTTCAAAAACATTTATCTTTACTATCCCATTTTTTTTTAATTCTGTAGAGAGATTTTTTTAATACAACAGAAAATAGTTGGGTGCAAAGCTGGTTTGATATTGTTTAAACGGACAGTGACCCTGAAAATTGCAACGTTTGTTATTAAATATCTCGCGTTCTAAACGGTCAAAAAATCTTAAACTTGTGGATTTATTAATAAACGTTATTCTTAATCTTCGACAAAAAAATGGACAAAATCTGTCGAAAAGGAGTTTCACCCTGGAACTATCTTAAGCAAGTAGTTAGATATAGCTAGCCCGATTATTATTATCTTAGAGTGTAATCCGTTTTACAGTTTTTTTTGAATTACCAAAGGACTTCTATAGAATGAATAATTGGACAATTTTAGTGCCTTGATTTGTTTTCAACTTTTCTGTATAGAAAAGTAAATATCAAAGAAAAAATTATGCCAAATATTTAATACCAGAAAACATTGAGCATTTAATAGTATAATACTTTAATTATAATATCAAAACTTAAAGTTAACTTACTTAGAACAAAGACGGGAAAAGTGGGATGTCAACATACCTGAAAATTAAAAAAAAATGTTAAAATATGTTATAATATTTAATTTGCATACATTTTTTGGTTATATTCTTTTTTTTCCATTACAACAGTTTTATTGCTTTTATCGGCTAAAAGTACATATTGATAGAGCTGTTATTTTAACTAATCCAAACAATAGGCCAAAATATATAAATAAAATCAAAAAAACACTAGAAGATAATAATTATCCAAAAAAATTTAACGAACCGGTAATTAAAAATAGAATACATAGAATCTATAACAATAATAACATAACAAAATAAAACTAAAAATGAAAATTACATACCTTTACCATATATACCAGAAATAAATAATAAAATAAAAAAAGTTCTTAAACCATATAATATAAATATAGCAGAAATACCCAGTAATAACACATAAAGAAATAATTACAAAATTAAAACCACAGATACCCAAAATGGAACAAACAAATTTAATTTACAAAATTGATTGCTTAAACTGCCCAAGCTCATATATTGGGCAAACTAAACAATACTTAAAAACAGAATAAATGAACATAAAAAAGCATTAGAAACTTTGAACCAAACGTAACTGCCCTTTCAAGGCATGCTATAGTTAATGAACACAACTTTAATTTTAACAACATAAAAATCCTAGATTTTGAAAAACAATATAAAAAAAGAAATAATATAAAAGAAATGATTTATATAAAAAAAACACATTATACCATTAATTTCAGAAATGATACAGATAATTCAAGTTGTATATATAATATCATTATTAAATAATAACTTTTCATAATTTTTTATTTTTGCATCTAATATTCGACATAACAAATTCAAAACAATTAGGTTATAATAAAAAACAAAACAAAAATTTAAAGGTGAAAGAATTGTTAATTATGTCAAAGTCAAACATGTCATTTAATTTTATTTTTTTTTAAATTATCACATTATTTAAAATATATATATATATATATATATATATATATATATATATATATATATATATATATATATATATATATATATATATATATATATTACAGAAATCTTTCACCCTTTCTCCACGTGGTGTCACCGATCTCCCTCGCCCAACTGTCACCATGCGACGTCACGTATCTCTCGCGACCGGTTTCTAGCCGTTCAGCCGTCATCAACCGAGCTCCAGACGAACGCAAGGAAAGCAGTTGGCCATTTTGAAATAGCCAGTTGACATGGCCAAAAATGTCCGGGTAATTAATATTCATGACTCATTTGCCATTTTCAGGTGTTGTCCGCTTCGACTGAAGAGTCCAACTGGTCAGTCGACGCGGACAACACTTGAAAATGCCAAAAGAAATTTGGGCGAAACGTCGTGACTCTTCACAGAATGAACGGATCGACACCCGGAATGATTTAGAAACATATATATCCGCTTTGTGGATTAGACTTTGACATGGTAAAGGGGTTTGAGTAGGGCAATGAAGTTTTGAGCTATGCCGTCTGGAGTCTATGCTCCTGGAAGGGTCACCCCTAGCGGACAGGTCAAAGCAGAAGCCTCAGACTAACATGATCCAAAATCTGCCAACCCGCATTGGACCAGGGTGGCAGATTACGGTCCATACCTTCAACATGGTATTTCAATATGTTTCAATATGACAGTACAACCTCAAACACGGCCCTCATTCCCCGGAGGCCAAGGGGCAACTACCTACGGCAGCAGGAAGACCTGCCCCAAGGCAGAGGGTACTAAGAATCACCGGGTTAGATCAGGCTGCCATTGGACTTTTGACATTGCAACGCTAAACATACGGACTATGAAAACGGAGGCCCGATTGCTAGAACTGTTAATCGAACTTGACAACATACATTGGGATATTATTAGGCTGTATGAAACACGAAAAAAGGGCGAAGAGTTAATTAAACTGGAACCAATTGGATACGTACTCTACACTCGAGGTAAGGAAAATGGCCGATGTGGCGGTATCGAATTCCTCATCAATCCAAAGCTGAAGGACAGTGTAGTAAAATTTGAAAGTACATCTGATCGATTAGCCCAATGCATCATTCAGCTGAATAAAAAGTTTAGGCTTCAAATCGTCCAAGCTTATGCACCAACTATAAGCCATAGGGATGAGGAAATTGAGGAATTGGAATGTGGCCCAGGTTTTATACAAGGAGAAATGTAGGTACAAAATCCTGATCAGTGATCTTAATGCCAGAATTGGGACAACCAGAACTGACGAAAATGCAACTGGCCAATATGGAACTGGTGAGCGAGACAATAGAGGTGACAGATTGATTGATTTTTCGTTCTATTAGAAAAATATCATCAGAAAATGGACATGGAAAAATCCATCTGGGATCACAAGTGAAATTGACTACATCATGACCTACGATAAAACAATATTTACCAATTGTACTGTCCTTAACAATTTTAATGTTGGTGACCACCGAATGGTACGAGCAAGAGTTAGGATTAACAGTCGAAGAGAACGCGAAAGAATGGTAAGATCAAAGAAGGACAAAGTGGATTCTGGGAAACTGCCCGGTTTGCTTTGTTACAAGATCCGAAGGAAGTGGAACTATCAGTTCAATTTGAACAGATCGCCAACAATGTGCTTCAAACAGCTGCTTCAATAGCACCAGAAGAAAAATGTCTCAAACAGACAAAAATCTCCAGTGAGACCATTGATTTAATGAAGAAACGGCGGGCAATGAGAACTGCAGGTCGTCCTTTTGGCAGGGTCGAGTACACTGAGCTCTGCAAAACTATAAGAAAACGTATCAGAGAGGACACGCGCCGATTCAACATGCAGCTAGTGCAAAAAACGCTGGAAGAAAACAAAGGAATTAACAAGGCTAAACAGAAGCTGAGAAACAAAAGAACGCAAATATATGCCTTAAGGCGTGAGGATGGCACAGTACGCAGGGCGCGTACGCAAATGTTGGAGGTTGTGATAAAATGTTATTCCCAGTTATATGAAGATCAGAACCAATCAAAGACAACAATACCCACTGAAGAACAAATGCCAGATATCCTAGTGGAGGAAGTAACAAATGCTATAGAATCGATGAAAAACGGCAAGGCTCCAGGAAAGGACAGAGAAACTGTTGAAATGTTAAAAGCTGGTGGTCGGCCGTTACATAAAACACTGGCAAAATTATTCTCAAAATGTCTCAAAGAACAAAAAGTACCTGACTTATGGAAGAATGCTGAAGTGACCCTTTTACATAAAAACGGAACACAGGAAGATTTAAAGAACTATCGTCCAATAAGACTCCTATCAGTAATGTATAAAGTTTTCACTAAGTTTTCTAATAAAAGAATATTAAAACAACTGAATGACGCACAACCAAGAGAACAAGCACGATTCAGAAGTGGATTCAGTACAATGGATCACATCCAGGTTATACAGCAGGCCATAGAAAGGCCATTTGGGTCCATCTCAAAGCATGCAATAATGGATGCACTGCTTAGCCAAGGGGTAAATAAAGCATATATAAACTTATAAGGATCGATATATGATGGAGCTACCGCCACAATTCATCTTGATGATCTCAAAGTGGGAATTAATGTAGAACGAGGTGTACCGCAGGGTGACGCAATATCGCCTATTATTTTCTCGGCTGGCCTTAACGAAATATTCCGTAAACGGATTGGGAACAGGATGGTGTAAAGATCAATGATGCAAACTTAAACCATCTTAGATTTGCAGATGATATCATTCTCCTTTCACAAGATCCAGAAAAGCTGCAAAGACGCATACAAGAACTGCAAAAGACTGGCGACAATAACTTCGCTCAGGACAGAAGAATTTCAGTTTTAGGAAGGGATTTGGAGATTGTGGACAGCTTTATATATCTTAGGCAGAGGATTTCAATGCAGGGGAATACCGCCCGGGAGGTGGAACGGCATGTTAAATGTGGCTGGCAAGCATTTGGCAGGCTCAACATTATATTTAAGAGTAGACTCCTACTTTACCTGAAAAGGAAAGTCTTCGATTAGTGCGTTCCACCGGTTATGACATACGGAAGTGAAACTTGAACACTCACATCGCAATCAATTCAAAAACTTCGGGTAGCACACAGAGTCAGAACGAGACAGAAAGTCCTGCGCATGGGTCAGGGAACAAACGAAAGTCTATGACATTATTGGAAGAGTAAAGCAATTGAAATGAAGATGGGCAGGCCATATTATCGAACAGATGGACACCAAGACAACCTTGGAGCGGATACCGCTTAATCGCAAACGTCCTCGAAGGAAACCGAAAGCACGATGGATTAATGACATCGTTAAGTATAATGGACCAGAGTGGAAGCCCAGGATCGGAAAAGTTGGAAGCAGGTTGAAGAGGCCTTCATCCTGCAGCGGATTGATATATATATATATATATATATATATATATATATATATATATATATATATATATATATATATATATATATATATATATATATATACATAATCAAGTCGGTAGGGGGTGTCTACCTCTTGACTACTGTTGTCTCATTGGACGCAGTCCAAAGAGGTCAAAGAACTTCATGAATAAGCCATCCGACGAGAAGTCGGCAAAAATATGGGTTGTTGTGGAGAGAGTCCCTATTCTTGGCGAGAGAGCATATGTCGGAACCCTGATGAGTCTAACCACCAACAGACGAAACATGTGCCCTTCAATGTAAGGGATGGATGGGGCTTCCTCCCGGTTAAGCAACTAACCAAAGCTCATTATGGCGGAGGCACAGGTTGTTGTGCGTTCCACCTGAGATTGTGAAACCCAACGCTCGGGGATGTATAACCCCTGACGACTGTTGTCTCATTGAATGCAGTCCAAAGAGGTCAAAGAACTCCATATATATATATATATATATATATATATATATATATATATATATATATATATATATATATATATATATATATACATACATATATATATATATATATATATATATATATATATATATATATATATATATATATATATATATATATATATATTCGGTCTTCTTCGTGGGCGTTTATGATCAAGCGGTATTCATTCCAAGATTGCTTTCATCGATCTGTCGTCGCATCGCCTCGCTATGTGGCCTGTCCACCTCCATTTCAATTTTTTTACCCTTCCAATGATGTCACACACCTTCGTTTGTTCTCTGATCCATATACAGGTCTTTCTGTCCCGCTTTGTAATGCCAAGCATACACCTTACCAGTCCCCGCTGTGCTACCCGAAGCTTTTGAACTGACTGTGATGTGAGTGTCACTCCCGTATGTCAAAACAGGCAGCACGCACTGATTAAAAACCTTTCTCTTCAGACAAAGTGGGAGTTTGTTCTTAAACACTATGTTGAGCCTGCCAAATTCCTGCCAGCCACACTTAACACCAGTATCACCCTCCATTGAAATCCTTTGTCCAAGATATATGTAATGATCCACAACCTCTAAATCGCTTCCTAAAATAGAAATTCTTCTGTTGACAGCAAATTTGTTGAACATAACCTGACTCTTTTTTAGGTTTATTTTCAAACCAAATGGTCCTCCCGCCCTTTACAGTTCTTGAATGGGTTTTTGTAGCTCATCTGGGTCTTGTGAGAGGAGAACGATATAATCTGCGAATCCGGTTTTTGTTCCCGCCTGTTCCCAATCCAGATTACGGAATACCTCTTCAAGGCAGGTTGAGAAAAGAACAGGCGATATTGAGTAACCCTGCCGTACACCACGTTCTGAGTTGATTTTTACTTCAAAGTCATTAATGTACACTGTAGCTGTAGCTTCCTCATAGATGGATCGCAATGTTCACATAGGCTCTGTCTATCCCCTGGTTAAGCAATCCATTATGTATTTTCATTTCAGGTGATCCAGTAATGAGTTCTCGTGTCCACCTCAATGTACTTTTTTTCTGAGGCTGTCACTGGCTCATTTCTACATATAATTTAATGAAAATTTCACAGAATATTCCTAAAATGTCAATTTATTATATCCTATTTTAATAAATACATTTATATTAACGGTATTTTCAAAAACAAATTATAAAAATATGCTGTTTTTTGACCGAATTAACCTAACTCCCATGTCTAACCAATGTCTAAACCAACTAATATTTGCAAAATATTTAGCAAAATATATTTAACTATATTTCCACGCACGTGATCATTTTTTTTATTAGCGTCAATTCTATTTAAAAAAATATGCGGCATTACTATTCCGCAGCGATCGCAATTGATTCCAAACAGAAGACGACGACAACATTTCGTTCTCACCTTGACTGCTGTTATTAATAACGTCGTCGGTCAAATTGCGTTCTGCCGCCTTGTACAAATTTTGTCACGTCACTTTTCTTTGTAAATGATATTATCGAAAATGAATTGTACGTTGTTCTTCACTGTCAAGGCCGTCGACTCGTCGCCGTCCACAAAAGGCAACGAAAATTACGTTCTGTGCCATCACTGAAAGCAAATGCGAATTATGCTCGATTTGGTTTATTGTCACGCAGAATATTGTGTTATAAAAATAATAATAAAAATTTAATGACTCTGGTGAATAGTTCACTCTTAATTTCAAGTAAGTGGTAATGAATGTGGATGACTGCGGACAGAATAGAATAGAACTGATCAGTGGCGGCTCGTGGGTTTTTAAAGTGGGAGGGCGTAGAAGGAAATAGTGCTGCTGAATATTTTTTTGCTTTCCCCTTCCTTCTTTTTACTTTTCGTGTTATTGAAAGCCCTATACAGGAAGTGAACTAGGAAAACATTAAAATTTTGTGTTGCTACTACTTACCAGGATATTGGAGGATGGGTTGTTGCCTGTTGCGCAGATAAAGGAATGAATAAGTAGGTACTGACCGTTTTCCGAAGAGTAAACCATGCAAACAGTTTATTGTAATTGTAAATCAACAGAGAAAATTCGAAAAAGTTCATGTGAAATTCGAAAAGTTCAAAAAAATATCAAAGTCTTATAACAAAAAAGGGTTAGAAGAAAAGAAAAGGTATTACCCCAAATTTCCTTTGAAAAGACACAATACATGACCTGCAACAGACTAAGAACACCATTTTTAAATCAAAATATGGTAACATCAGACGAGTCTCTCAATTCAAATATTTGGGTGAAATAATCATGGAAAATGGGTTGGAAAAAGCGGCCATTAAGGGTCAAAAAATGGAAACGGCATTGAGACTTACACAAAATATTTACAACAAAAAATGCATATCTAAAAACCCAAAACTGAGACATTACAACACAGTTATTAAGCCAGAATGTCTATATGGGGCAGAAACGCTCATTTTGAATAGAAAGAGAGACATCGAGGACATTGAAAAGAAGGAAAGAAAAATCTTAGGCCCCAAGCAAATAAATAGCACAACATACCGGCTTCGAGAAAACCAAGAAATCAAGCAATACACAGATATACATAGCGATATGGGAAAAAGAAGATTTAAGTTTTACGGACACATAAAACGGATGAATCCGAGTATGCTAACTAGACAAATAGTCGAATTTTATGAAAATGGAAGTAGAACTATCAGAAATCAAAATTCATTAACAGTTGAAAAAATATTCTAGTTAAAAACTAAGTATAGTAAATCCGTATTTTTCAATTTTAACAAGCGTTTCTAAAAGTTAGTCAAATATAATAAGTAATTTTCAGTTGAAAAATTGAATAATTTTAATTTTATAATCAATTGTAAACAATCACAATCCGATTATTTAAAACAATTCACATTTCAATTTAAATAACTCATGATCCTTACCGTGTTTCGAAATATGTGTTAATCAAAATTTATAGGAATGATCTACAAAAAAAGTCGAATAACATTTTTCGATAAAATTGATAGTTTCGTCGAAAAATTGAAAAAATATAAAAATTTATTATGCATTCAACTTTAGCTTCGAATAACTTCTGAAAAAGTAAGTTTATCGAAAATTTATGAAAGGAGTTTTTTGAAGAACGTTCAGTTTCCTACAAAAATATGTAACAGTGTTTCCACAGTAATGTTCCGTTGAAGAGCTATAAAATTCCAAAGTTAAAAAAAAATATTCCTATGTTATTTAAATGGGAAATTGAAATTTGCGATGCGCCACCTCTTAATATTAAAATTAAGAGCTCTAACTTGCACAGTATTTTTTACGTCATTTCTACCAATATTTTCGATACCCAGCATGTCATCTCTAGCCGTTTAAAAGACTAATTTGATTTGCAAATGGAAGAACATGCGTTACTATTTATCCGGAAGGACATCCGTTCCTCGTTTTCATTGAGTTTCATTGAGACTTTTATCTGGCATCTTCAGGTGGGACTCTATCGCAACTGACGGAAAATCGTCTATTATTAGATTATATTATCTTGATGATTTTATTATTTTTCACAGTGATACATTTTGTATTGGCAAAATATAACACGTTTATTTTAATCTAAACTTATATTTACATGTATGTTTATTCAGTGAGGATAAGAACAAGACCATTGAATGCATCGTATGTTAAAGATGTGGCGCTGAATTCTGATAAGTGTTTTAGTATTAGTATTTCCATTCAAGTAAACCAGAAGTCATAACTATTATTGACAACAATTTCCACGTCGATTAATATTACGTAGACGTGTAGTTTAAAATTACCGAGTGTGAATTAACATTGCAAATAAATAGATGCCGTCTTGTCTGGGTTTTTCCTAAACTGCACTGGCTTTGCTTTAACGTATCCACTTTAAAATCATTCATATGTTGCACAAGACGGAACGTGAGGAAATGTCGATAGAGTGAACGAATGAACAGATTCGTATGCAACTAATGAAAGATGAAAGTTGTCACATTGCTGTTGCATTAATGATGTAAGGTTTTATTGTGGAGTGTTGTGTGATGTTATACGCAGAATAAACACATTGCCAGGACGCAGTGGCGGTTAGTCCAGAAGGGCAAGTGGGCACGTGCCCTACCCAAAAAATTAAAAAATGAAGTGGGAAAAATAATTTCAGATTTTATATTAATTTATTCTCTGTTCTGTCTATGATCACGCTTCTTGCGACTTCTATAGTCTACATCCATCCATCTAACATCCATAATGTCATTTGCGGCAACGAAATAGGTCGTGGGTTGCCGAAGCGCACCGATTAAAGAACACGTGCTTTGGGCACAGACAAGCGTGTGCCGCTTGTGTTTTCTTTACTATGGCTTTTCTTTACTATATCTTTACAGATAGTTATTATAATCAGATATATTAAAAATGGCGAAAGGTTACGATAGATTCTCACAAAAAAAAATCACACAGAAGATGGAATTACAGACGCAATTCGGCCGGTGCTAAGCGAGTTAGGAATAGACAAAGAACCTAAGAATGTCATAGTCCAAAGTTATGAGGGTTCTTCCGTGATGAGAGGTACAGTCGGAGAAGTACAAACCAAAATTAAAAATATTTATAAAAATGCACAGTATATTCACTGCTATGCTCACCAATTAAGTTTAATAATTGAAAAGTGTTGTGCAATGGAAAAAGTACCCCTTTTTGCAAATCTGCCTGTGTTTGCAAGGTGTTTTTTTGCAAATCTGTCTGCATTTCCCGCTTTCTCCAAAAGGTCAACTTTTGTGGACAGCGTCTATCCAGTGAGGCTCCTGCCAGATGGAACTTTATGTCTAAATGTGTGAATACATTTTACATTTACAAAGAAGAATTGCAAACATGCCTTCAAGAAATTATGAACGCCGAGTCGGATAAAAATTATATTAAACAAGCAGGACAGACAGACAAACAAGCAACAGGAGTTAATAAATTATTTGGTGGATGATAATTTTAAATTTTGGTTGTTCTTCTTCAATAAAAGAATGTCTCACTGCGACATTCTCTTTGATCAACTGCAAAGCAGGCAAATAGATGCACTTAAAGTTAAGAAGAATATGATAACAGCCATTCAAATTATTAGAGACAGTATAGAAATACAAATTCATCAAGAATTTGGTAAATTCACTGGTGAAGAATCTACAACGATCATAGAGAATCACAGAAAGAAACGGAAATTTGCTGACGAGGCGAATATCAGGTTATGCAAAGAAATCTGTGATACCTTAACCATACAGGTTCATGAACAGTTTGTTTCGATGTATACCAAGTTTTTAGTTTTAGTTTCGATGTATACCAAACTGTTGCAAATTTATTTGAAACTGAAAAATTTAGTGAATGCCAAGCCGTCTTTTCAAATGAAGACATTCAAACTATGTGTAACCTTTTGGCAAACGTAAATTACTTAAAATTAAAAAATTAACTCTAGTTAATGTACGCACGGGACGATTAGGCATTTAGTGAATCTGTGGAGTTGCTGACTGTTTTGTGTACCATCCCTATGACGACTGTGGAAAGCGAAAAATATTTCTCTACCCTCAAACGAACCAAAACATTTCTAAGAAACACTATAGGCCAGGAACGGCTGTGCGCGAATGTATAGCATTGCTACTATATATTGAAAAAAAAAACTTGTGACCACTTGTGATCACTTCGCTGACTGTGACCACTTCGCTGCTTAGAAATTAAGGAGGATGGACTTACAAACAGATTTAATGGTCATGGTCCTATGGTGAGTTTGGCAAAATTTTATTATCTAGGTACATAAACTTGAAGAGATTTACCACTAAACACCGAATAACTTTTTTTTGAACTTCTCGACGCACGTTTTGCTAACCATGTTAGCATCATCCGGAGATGATTTAATCTGTTTAGTGGTAACTCTCTTCAGGTTTAATGTTTCACACCAAAAGTTCCAATGGAAGAATTGATATAAGTACCTATTTCAAAATTTGATGTTTGACAATGACACTCGTATTTCTACACAGCAAAGTGTGTGTCTGATACAGGTGAAGAGTCACGTCGTTTCGCCAAAATCTCATTTGGCATTTTCAAATGTTGTCAGCTTCGACTGAAGAGTCCAACTGACGTGCACGGGTCGTTACGCTCGGTGTTATAGCGGGCATGTTATTGCGCAGATTGAATCGGGGTAGTTCGGGACTATTCGCAGCGCTCGGCAATGATGTTGTGTGTCCGTTTATTGATTTTTCTTCCTCCCTGCAACGCTGCGGCGTTCCTTCTTTTTTCAGAAGGGATTTCCATACTTTTGGAATGTTTCGAAAATACGCGAGCGTCATTTCGCGACGTTTTTGTAGATGGTGCTGGAACAGAGCGGAAGTGGTTTGTTTGTTTTTTAAGTTGTTTTTATATTCTTGTATTCTGGCCGATATTCGTCTGTTTGTTGGTCCTATGTATGTTATGTTGCAGTCGGACAAGATATACTATACACCTCATGATTTTCCAGTCTAACTTTGTCCTTGGGGTTTTTTAGGATGTTTGCGACAGTTTTGTGCGGCAAGTAGGCTTTTCTGATATTATGTTTCCTTAGTAGTCTGCCTATCCTATCAGTGATTCCTTTTACGTATGGTAACAGGACCTTTAGTTCATCATCCTCTGTTGTTCTTCGTGTTTTGGTTTCCTGACGGTGAATTGCCTTTCGGATACAATTTTCTGAATATACATTTTAGTGCTGTTGAAATTGTTGGTAGTTCCTCGCTTTGTGTATCTGGTAGTGTCAGTCGGAACGATCTGGAAATCAAGGTGTTCGCTACTGCTTGGATTTGAGAAGGGTGATGATGGGATTTGGCGTTGAGGTATCGATCGGTGTGAGTTCGCTGCGTGTTCGAGTTCACTTTATGTTCGAGGGTTCTAGAAAGATGTCTTGTGATGATTAGATCTTAAAACGGTAGCTTCCTATCCTGTTGGACTTCCAGTGTAAACTGCATTCTGAATTTCTGAATTTCTTTCAATTGAGCTAGGAAGTTCGTTGCCGTGAGGCCATATTATAAAGATATCATCTACGTAGCGTTTCCAAATTAACTCTAATTTTGTCTGAAGAGAAAGGTTTTTGATCAGTGCGTGCTGACTGTTTTGACATATGGAAGTGAAACATGGACAGCCATTCACTGTCAGGAAACCCAAACACGAAGAACAATAGCGCATCAAGAACCAAATGCACCAAAGGTCCTACTACCATATGTAAAAGGAATCGCTGATAGGATAGGCAGACTACTAAGAAAACATAAGATTAGAACAGTCCACAAGCCGCACAAAATTGTTGCAAACATCCTAAAAAATCGCAAGAACAAAGTCAGGCTGGAAAATCATGGGGTATATACCATATCTGGTTCCGTCTGCAACAAAACATACATCGGACAAACAAACAGGGGGATCTCGGCCAGAATACAGGAACATCAACTTAAAAGCGATACAGGACTGCAAACAGGACATAAAAATCAATTTTAAAGGAGCCAAAGGAATAGCGAATATTGAAAAAGGTCCGAACAATCAGAGAAGCCCTTGAAATAGAAGAAAGGGGTGAGCTAAATATGCGAAACGACGCTCGCAATATTCCAAAAATATGGAAATCGCTTCTGAAGCAAGAACAAACACGGCATCGTGGCGACGAGGAAAAATCAATAAACGGACGCTAGGCAGTGGAGCCGAGCGCCGCGAACAGCCCCGAACTACCACGATACAATCTGCGCAGTCGCCGGTCGCCTATAAAAGCCAACGCAACGATCCGTGCATGTCAGATGGACTCTTCATTCGAAGCGGGCAACGCTTCAAAAAGCAAAATGCGATTTTGGCGAAACGTCGTGACTCTTCACAGAACGAACGGATCGACACCCGGAATGGTTCAGGACCATATAGTTGCAGTTTTTGATGTCTTTGGAATGCGTCTAATGAGACAACAGTAGTCAGGAGTTATGTACCACAACCGCGGGGTTCCACAATATCATGTGGAACACATAAAAACCTGCGTCTCCGCCAAAATGAGCATTCTGCTCATTCTGCTCATTGTCAGAGAGAGAGAGAGAGACAGAGAGAGTTTTGTATTTCTGGCACCATTGTAAGTTGCTGCCATTTTGTTCAGAATGTACACTCCACATTTCATTATGTTGTAAAATAAATTAATTTCTGGGTTGCTACTTTCGACGTCTACTGTATCAGTGTGACGAAGGGATGACAGCAATAAAACGTGTTTTGCTTTTCGTGGTACATATGAGACTATCATTATTTTCTCTCGAAAGATAAAAACAGAAGAATCAATAGGACTGCCCTTTACATCATTCAAAATTCTTGGTATTTCCCGCTTATTGGTTTTAACTGTTCCAACTACAGTAAGCCTGTGTTCTGTAACAAGTTTACTAACAACTAGTGATGGAAAATACAGTTCTTTGGAGAGTCGGATCACCGATTCCGAATCAATTCAAAGATCCGGATCCCCAAGTCGGTTCTCGGATCCCACTGAATTTTTTCTCGTATAACACATGGGCTGAAAAGTCTCGGGCCTAACACATAGATGGCGCTAGTTTTATTGCAGTCACCTTTTTTTCAGTTAATACTAACCTTCAGAAGATAGCTGTTAAAATTTCATGATATTCTATTCATTAGTTTGTGAGTTATTGTGCTAAGACTGACGCTACTTTTGTTATTTTCAAAACAATGGATCAAAAACAATTTCGTGTTTTAATTTTACACTGCTTCTTGATGGGAAAAAATACCGTTCAAGCGAAGCAATGGCCTGAAAAGTGTTATGGGGACTCCGCTCCATCAGAAACAACAATAAAACGTTGGTTTGCTGACTTCAAACGTGGTCGTAGAGACACCGATGATGCAGAACGCAGTGGACGTCCAAATGAGGCGGTAACACCAGAAAACATAAAAAAAAATCCACAAAATCGTTTTGAATAATCGAAAAGTGAAGTTGCATGAGTTAGCTGACATCGTAAAGATATCAAAATAACGTGTTGGCTTTATATTGCATAAGCATTTGACTATGAGAAAGCTCTGTTCAAAGTGGGTGCCGCGTTTGCTCACTGTTGACCAAAAACGAGAACGTGTTGATGATTCTGAGCAGTGTTTGGCCATGTTTAAATGTAACAAACCGGAATTTTTGCGTCGATATGTGACAATGGATGAAACATGGATCCATCACTTCACTCCGGAATCAAAACGATCGTCATCTGAGTGGACAGCAACTGGTGAACCTCGTCCAAAGCGCCCGAAAGCACAACAATCGGCTGGAAATACCATTACAGTGAACATTATATAGCGTTATTGGAGCGTTTGAAAGCCGAAATTGCAAAGAAACGACCGCATATGGCAAAGAAAAAAATTTTGTTTCATCAAGACAACGCACCGTGTCACAAGTCAATCAAAACAATGGCAAAACTACATGAATTGAACTTCGAATTGCTCCCACATCCACCGTATTCGCCAGATTTGGCTCCCAGCGACTACTGGCTGTTCGCAGACCTGAAAAAAATGCTCGCCGGTAAGAAATTTCGCACGAATGAAGAGGTTATCGCTGAAACTGAGGCCTATTTTGAGGCAAAAGATAAATCATTCTACAAAAGTGGTATTGAAATGTTAGAGCGGCGCTGGAATGATTGCGTTGCTCTTGATGGAGATTACGTTGATGAATAAAGCTAATTTTGAACCAAAAAAACTGTGTTTTCTTTGTTAGGCCCGGGACTTTTCAGCCCATGTGTTAATTAGTTGCATAACTTGTTAGATAGGCACATAAACAAATACTTTACGATTGGCAGAGTATATAGCATAACATTATAATTTCTGAGAATATCAACATGCCCGTATATGAATTGTTTTTCGTATGAATTATTAAAATGTATATCATTGACATCAAAAAGCAATAATTCACTCTCTCATATGGAAACATTTTGAAAACAAATTAATAAATGTAAAAAGTTCCAGAAACCCTACGTCAGCAGTTATTAATGAAATAGAAAAATATTTAAATGAGCCCTTAATCGTTCGACACGAGGACCCCTAAATATGATGGTTTCAAAGAAAACTTATTTATCCAAGACTATATGAATTTGCCCAAAAAGGCTTTGTCTTATGTCTACTTCAGTGCCATGTGAAAGAATTTTCAGTAAAACTGGTCAAATTGTGATAGAAAACGAAACGAAGTCGAATGAAAACTAAAAATTTTTTAGGAACCGGTTCATATGGCTCTTTTAAAAGATCCGAAACTGGGAGTTGGATCAAATCTGATCCGGACATCTCTACTAACAACACTAACACCAGTAAATCAACGATCCGTTATGATGTTTCGTCCTAACTCAGAAAAATGTTGGCACATTCTTAAAGTAACTGCTTCCGTGGACTTATTTAACTGCTCGACGTACGTTTCCCTAACCATGTTAGCATCATCAGGAGATTATTTAATCTAATCTAGATGCGTCGGGCAGTTCAAAAAAACGTTTTTGTGTTTAGTGGTAAATCTCTTCAAGTTTAGTATTTCACACCAAAGGTTCCAACAGAAGAATTGATCAGTATAATATTTCTTAAAATTCACGTTTCAGACATTCCACTTACAGGTGCTAACCTATCGATTTCAGATCTTTCAGCTTTATTTCTTTTGTACTTATAGCGTAAGACCCTCAATAAAAATCTAAACCATTTTTGAGCCATGGTTGCAATAAACAGACCACTTCCTAAACCATCTTGGCACCAGAAGTCTTTTAATTTGTTTTAAAACCACGATCCAGTCCAGCTAAATAGAGTAAACTGATATAAATTTTCATTTCCGAGACAGTAGTAATTTTTTGCATCACATTTATCCTTGTAACGTTCTGATATTTCCTTTATATAGATATTTCCGTTATATAAGATTTATTTCTAATTAATTGATATATTTTTTCAAATTTCCATTTTTTTCATCAATATTTTTCCTTGAAGAGCAATACAATAACATTCCTACACCTTTTTTTATAGAACGAATTCTCTTCTGCCTGCAAAATATCCTTTAGTTTCGGCAATGACCTCTTCATTGGAGTGTAATTTTTTCCAGCCAGAATTTTTGAGGTTTGAGAACAGAAAATAGTCGCTGGGGGTCAGATCTGGAGAATACTGTGGACGAGGAAGCCATTTGAAGTACAATTGCCAACGATTTCTGGCACTGTGCATTGCCTTGATAAAACAACACTTTTTCCGTTTAACGAAATTTTGCTGATCGCTTAGATCAAAGGTCTCTAAACTACGACCCGCGGGCCAGATCCGGCCCGCCAATGTCCTCAATCTGGCCCGTGATAAGTTGGATAAACAAACACAGAATGATAAAAACTCGGTTTTGTTTACTTGCTGGGTAAAACTTAATGACAAGTATAATACGCAGAAAATGTAACTTTAGCACAATAACAAATAATTGAAATGAATCCCACTAAATTATAAACTAGTGAACATTCCGCGTTTTACCCTAGGCAGTTATGTTGGGGTAAAGAGTATCGTATATCGATGTTTGGAATGTACATATCCTGAACCACACATACGATTTTTATCCTAAAAATCCCTCAGGAACGGAAAAGCTAAATTAACACGAATGAACCGCGGGGTGTCCACTTGTAAAAAAATACTAATGAAATTTATGTAATTGGACCAATCTTACTTGTATCAATTATTAAAAGAGATTTAAGATGCTTATCGGTTAACTTAGATCTGTAAAAATTCTTTGTGTACTTACAAATTATCAAATCGTACCAGTCGAAGATTTATAAAATTCCAACAAAGCTGAGTTTTGATATTTGTTCTTAATTATATCACTGCACTGTAAATCAATAATTTCCATTTGAAGTTCTGGGGCTAGGGTTTCAATGTCAGTATCAAAAGAATTTTGAAAAATCTTAATTTGTATTTAACTGAGGTAGCCGATACTTGATGAAAATTCATTTTAAATAAAAAACCAAGATTAATATCTACATTTCCACAATATTTAAAACTTGTACATATGGCAATTGTTTCGACACAGTGTATTTTTCAAATACACACTAAATTAAACTAACAGTAAGAAAACCAGTTACTACCTAAACTAATCTAATAAAACCATAAATGATGATAGTGGGAGTTCCGCGTCTCAATGTCTAGAGTAACATAAGTTTAACAAGGGTGAACCATTCAAGTCTACCTGATCATTAAGTATCCCAGATCATTAAATACCCAAATCCTAACTTATATAAACTCTTTACATAAGAACATTCATTTTACAGTTGAAGAAGAACAAAACAACACTATTAACTTTTTAGATTTAACGGTTACAAGAAAAGAGAATAAACATGATTTTGCAATTTATCATAAGCCATCTCACACAGATTTAGTTATACATAATAAGTCTTGTCATCCTTATTCTCAAAAAATGGCAGCATTTAATTCATTCATACACAGATTAATAAATACCCTAATGTCAATAGATAACTATATCAGAGAATTGAATGTCATCAAACAGATCGCAGTGAATAATGGTTATGACCCAAACATTATAAATAAAATAATTAATAAAAAATGTTATAATAATACCATTAATTTAATATGTCCTGTCAATAAAGTCAAGAACACCGCATACAAAACAATTACATATACAGGAAAATCGCCAAATGAATTTCTAAACATTTGTCAAAAACAAGCGATATAAGCCATAGTCTTGGACGCTTAATAAAAAACAATAAAAGTCAAACAAATAAACTTCATAAATGAGGAGTTTATTTAATTGAGTGCGGTTCTTGTCCAAAAGTCTATGTTGTTCAAACAGGAAGATCCTTTTCCACCAGGCTTGATGAACATAAAAAAGTTATATTAAAGAACAGAATAATTCTCATTATAAAATTATAAAAAAAAAAAAATTATAAAAAACTAAATCTTTTAGAGAGTCGAGAAATTAATAAAAGAAAAAATTTGGGTATTTTACTTAATGATCAGGTAGACTTGAATGGTTCACCCTTGTTAAATTTATGTTACTCTAGACATTGAGACGCGGGACTCTCACTATCATCATTTATGGTTTTATTAGATTAGTTTAGGTAGTAACTGGTTTTCTTACTGTTAATTTGATTCAGTGTGTATTTGAAAAAGTCACTGTGTGTTGAAACAATTGCATACGTACAAGTTTTAAATATAGTGGAAATTTAGATATTAATCTTGGTTTTTTATTTAAAATGAATTTCCATCAAGTATCGGCTACCTCAGTTAAATACAAATTAATCTTAATTTGATTCGCAATGACATCAAAGTCTGAGAAACGAATATCAAAATTTAGAGCACTCAAAGCTTCGATTGCAAAATCGACAGAAAACTTAGTCTCAGTAGTGTGGCTGAATATATCACGTTTTAAAATGTGTGAAACATTTTTTACGTAATTGTGATTAAAACAGTATCATATTCTGTCGGAACCAATTGATATTAGTGTATAAATCAGGGAGAAGCCGGTTTTCAACTTGCAATCTCGAATTTAGTTCATTCATATGTTTTGTCAAATCGACATAGTAAGCTAACTTCCACAGCCAATCGATATTTTGTAATTTGGTAAGAGAAGAAAAGCATTGCCTTTCATTCAAAAAAATTTCGATCTCTGCTCGAAGTTCAAAAAAGTGCTGAAAGACTTTTCCGCCACTAAGTCAGCCTACAGCAGTATGATATAGTAAGTAATTTTCTCCATTCTCTTCAATAAATTCGCGGAACTGGCGGTGATTCGGCCCAGTGGATCTGATGAAATAACAACTGATATGACTGGTTTTAGAACTTAGAACTTAGAACAGATATATTCAAACATTTTCCGCACAAGGAGTCTTGGTGAATGATACAATATGAGGCTAACGGTTTTGAACCATCATTATTTTTTACAGCCTTTGACATAAATGCAACCACTCCTTTTTCTTTACCATACATGTTTTTGCCTCCATCAGCTGTAATAGATATTAAGTGTTTTCCATCCAAGGTTCTTCTTATTAATGATATTTTTAATTCCCTTCTTCCCAGTCGTCGTGAAAACATCTTCCCCAGTAGTCGTGCCGTAAATACTCTCAATATCAAGAAGTTCTTATACACTTCATAGCTTGTATCTATTTCCCGAATAAAAATCAATACCTGAGCAGTATCTAACACATCCGCTGACTCATCCAAGGCCAGAGAAGATCACTCAAGATGTCCATTATTGCCAGACAGTTGAGGTAATATATTTTCTGCCATGTTTTGTACCCTCCATGATGTTTGCTGACAAACTGACAGTTTTAAATAAATTTATCTTTTCGGGGTACATTTCTTCGCCTACTGCAATTACGCATTCTTTGATCATTTCTCTATTGGTGAAAGGTTTTTCACGTTTTGCGATTTCAAGAGCCACACGAAAGCTGAAGCATCCTGTTCAGTATCGACTGTCGTAAACCAAGATTGCTGCAATTTCAATCGGCGCTTCAAAGCTTCAAATTTTTCTGTCCGCAAACTTCCTGTATGTTTTGAGTAATTTTGAAAATGTTTCGTTTTAGAATGACGTTTAATGTTATATTCTTTGAGAACGGCTATGGTTTCATTGCAAATCAAACATAGCGTCTTATTAATGGACTCAATCAGGAAATATTGAAATTTCCACTGATCGTTGAATGCCCTGCATCCACTGTCTATTTTTCGGTTCTTTTCCATACTAGTAAACCACACACAAAACAACAAGTCAAATCAAAATACTGGTCGGTTCGAAGATGTCTTTTAAACAGGGTTACGCTCTATTTTAGTCAACAACCGACAGTTTCACTTCCTTCGCCTTCCCGAGGCAGACTGACCCGTCGTCGTGTAACTAGAGTTTTTATACCACAATTACTGCCATCTCAAAGTAACTGGAATACACCAGAACTTCCTCGAACCAACGAAGTTATTCGCGAATGATTAATTGTTACTGCGCTTTCGAAAACCTACTAGCGCCATCTGTTAGCGATAGAGGGTATATATATATATATATATATATATATATATATATATATATATATATATATATATATATATATATATATATATATATATAAATTATAGATAATGGTAGGAAAATTAAAACGGTTTTGGCCGTTGGAACTTACTGGATTAATCAGTATGGCCCTAAGGCTGGAAAGTTTGGAGACCCCTGGTTTAGATAAGTGTGAAGGTTTACATTTGGATGGCATTATTTCTAAAAAATAAGTTCCTAAAATTTGTTCTCCAATAATTAATAACGTTTTTTTTATGGACGTCTCTCTTTTATTTATATCACTACAACAAAAAAAACTTTCTTTTGAGACACCTTGTGTTACCACTTAGTGTTAATAACATAACTCCGAATGTTGAAAGTAAAAATCTCATGGCATGAGAACGTTCATACCTTTACGTTTCTTAGGTAGGAAAAAGATTGCAACATTCTCTGAAGAATATACAGTGATGCTGATATGAGATAATGAAATATATCGCATAAAGTAGCGTTTCGTGCCATTTTCTCTTGCTGAAATTTGTTTTTACGTGTTGCACGTGAGATTGCAACTTACAGATACTTAAATGATTTAGTAATAATCTATTTCTTAGACAATAATGGCGTTAAATAATTAAAAATGTAAATAAATAGTTTTTAGCGAGCACATTATCTTTCTTAATGATGCCCCATTACCACGTTAAATTTTATAAATAAGTGTGAGTAAATATGTGCTTTTTAGCTTCAAGATTGAGTACATGTCAACGGCAATAGATACAGGATATCACTTCCAAAAGAATCAAGACATTTTTTTCCTGTAATATGTTCATCATGTCTTCAAAGCTTGTGTTAAATAATTTCGTCGGCATATCTGGTGTTAAGGGGTAACACCACTATAAATTTTACAAAAAACGATTTTTTTATTAGTTTAAAATATTCTTTGAATCTTTTGGAATATGGGGCGGAATTGTTTTTCTTTGATATTTCGCGCATTTTCCTAAACGTGTCAGTCTATTCCGAAATGACACCTGCGTCAAATACATACCTACTGGATAGGTACAGTTTAGGTATAGTCCGTTTCAAGATATTTAGTTGTCCTTCGGCATATTATTACTATTATGTATGCTATACTCGGTATAAGCTATACTCGGAATAAAATTTGAAACGCCCGTTCAGTAGAACGGGCGGAATAAAATTATAATTATAAATTATAAAGTATAACTTATACCTGGTATATTAGAATTGTAGAACCGGCCCTAAAACATTGTTGATTGGTTTGTATATTTTGAACTTATTAATAAAATAAAAATAAATAAATAAATACATTTATTTATTAGTACAATAAAAATTATAATTTAAATTTAATTATACATTTAATTCGGTTTCGCTCACTCTGTCACTTTGATATGTTGCAGCTTGCACTTAGAGTCGGAAAAATGTTTTCTGCTCCAACATTGGATTTTACCTCTCAATTGGATCAAAAATACAGTAAAACGGGGGAAGGCGTAAAACCGTATGTCCCATATCGGCAGCAATGGTATCACATACGTATTCGTTTTTAATATTCCTAGTCTAATATATCACATTTGTTATATGTATTTCGAAGTATATATCGTTCCTTAACATATAGTTTTGAATTTCCAATTTAGTGTTATTTGCATTAGGAACTTTTTTGTTGAGTTTTGGCGGTTTTGGCGGTTATGATAACTAGCATTGTCCATTACATTTACCCTTTCCTTAGGCACATTGGTCAAAAGGCTATTTATAAACCAATCCTCAAAAAGTTCTGCTGTGATGTTGTCATGGTAGTCCAAAGATGAATGTTTAATATTTTGGGAGGACAACCCTAAATAATTAGGAACACATCCATCCTCGGAACCAGCATGTAAAATTGTAATTATTTTTCCCTTGTTCGAGGGGGTTTCATCTAGGTAAATAATGGGACGATTTTCTAATCAGCATTTTTTATAGAGTTTAAGTAGTCAAACCCTCCATCGTCGCAATCGTGGTTCCATTAATATTTGTCTTTTATTAATGGTTCGATATGTAAAACTCATTTGAGATAATATTCTCCGAAGGGTAGTTCTGTTGCAAAGAATGTTAGTTTCATCTTTCCTTAGTCGCTGTTGCAATGAATGCAATGTAGGCACAGTTTGCTCTTCATACATAACATAAATTTTGCTTCCAATTAAGTCTTTGTCGTATTCGTCAACATATTTGCTTTTCCATAATCACTACGAACTTTTTTCCCTTTAATTGGCTTCGTTACAATTAACTGTAGACAACAGAGTTTTCGTTAATGAAGACGTTTCTGCTACGGCTGCATTTACATTAAGCCCCCTATTCAATAAAGAAACATACACATTTCTATTAATTTGTTTAGCATAGGGCGATAACAGTTTATTTTTAAAATTAGCACTACCGGAGGAACAATGATTATTATCTTGCCCAGAACGTCACTCTTAAGAACTCCTTAGACTATAGAACTCACTGCTTAAGAAAAGAATGCGAACTAAACTAAAATATTTGGAAACTACTAAACTAGGTATAAAATGAAATTTATCTTTTTACCTATTATTTTATTACGCTCGGCCCTGTTTACGTTTCTTGCAACTTTGGCGGGTTTCGTTACGGTAGGGGTTGTTAAGAGTTTATTGCAGCCAATCTTGAAACGCACCATACAAACTAATACTTTACCTTATGATTTATTTTACATTATTACTTCTCCAATACATAACAGATGACGTTAAAAATGTTTATGTTTAGTCAGAAGCATTTACAAACAAAAGTACGTTAGTATGACGCCAGTGCATGTACAAAAAAGACAAATTCCTCGCTTAAAATCACTGTTTTTGTATGGTGCTGATTTTTAACAGTTTATTTGTAATCTGAGTGCTTATAAGTCATAATGAGTGACACAAACGTGTACCAGGACAGGAAAGGTACAACAAAAGTCGTATCCAACGCGGCGTCGGGTCAATATGTCATTGAGACGACCGTTGAATAGATTTTAGGCGGAGAGCGAAAAGAGTCTAACCAATTAATGAGGACCTGAGCCGAAACGAGTTGTTAAATCGTTGCTTGGGAGGCAAAATAGCAAATAGCTTAGCACACAAAAATAGCACCGAAAGTTGCAATGCTACTGTTTGGAAATTGGCTTTAAAATCTTATTCAAGTGGCAAAATAGTCTTGAATATAGTGACTAATATTACTGTGTCCACTTTTAATGATGGTCTAACTAATATTCTTCGAATTATGAAAGTTTTGAAAATTGGCGTCTAATCATGCTAAGCGGATCAAGCACGCCGAGATGATCGAGGAAAGAGAATCAGGAAAAAAAAATTAAATACAGAAGGACAACTTTATGGTCCTGGGATAGAAGATTAATGGTAACATTTTTAGTCGTAAACATTTTTAAAAGGTCGGATTTTTAATTTTTTCATGGTTCTAGCACATTTCAAAACTTTAAACGCGTTTTTGAATTTTAAAAATACAGTAGGGCCTCCTCCCTTTAATCCGGACTCCCGCTTGTTCGGTGATCACTGTAATCCGGCCGGGCAATGGGGTTCGCGGGGTGGCGGGTGTAGGTGCGGGCTGCCATGAGTCAGTCTTTTGTTTATCGTCTGCCGTCTACAGTGTCAATTTAGCGCGCTCGCTAACATCATGGCGCCGCCACGTATGAAGTGTTAACTGCTGAGGAAATTGTGCGAGCGGCAATGTGTGAAGACACTGTTTTTCTTACAAGGTTGTAATTTTGAACATGTACATTTTTGTCTTTATGCTTTAATTTAAAAATTGATTAAAGAAACTAAGGTTAAACATGTGTTTTATTACCATTAAATATGGTATACTATAATCCGGACGCCTCCATTATCCGGAAAGGGTCTTGTTTTTGCCTTTCCGGATTAACGAGGCCCTACTGTATCTTTAAAATAATATATTGAAGTGAAATGCGTACGGAGTTTTCGATAAGTTAATTTAAACGTTATATATTAACAAATGATTGCCTTTTTTGTTGAAAATTTAACGTTTTTTATTTGGATACTCGCTAATCACACAAAAATCATAAAAATCTGGCAGTATTATAAAACAGACTAACATTTCAGAGCTGCTGGGTAAGTCGTAGCCTAGATCGGTTCTTGTGGATAAAGAGCTAAATAGTTTTAAAGCAACCGGCAAGCAATTCAAGCAATTTAAGAAGAGGATTTCGTAGCTTCTGTACAAATCTATTATTCATCACATCAAGAGTCTGGTGATGTAATTGGAGAAACCACACTATCAGGCATCAATTTTTACTCGCTAGAGATACATCGCCAAACACAGTCGTAACTTCAACAATTGTGGTATCGCCAGCAATCGTAAAATTGACACCAATAGTTGTAACACCATCAAAAGTAACAGCACCACCCATAGTATCTAGAAAAGCAACACCACTACCCACCATCAAACTTGGACCTTCAATAATATCGCAAGATACTGCACACGTTAATAATACAGCAGCAGTTGATAAAATGACACTAATCAACACTAATCAAATAGAGTTTTACTTGAACACTATATCACCCATCCCTTGCATATCAACAGTTATTAAAAAAATGAAGAAATGTACCAAGCCAACAATGAAATTAATTTCAAGTCCCTACAAAAACAAAGTAGAAGCCAAGGAAAATATAAATAAAAGGAAGAAGCCTGTACTGGATTTTAATGAAGTTAAAATAGAAAAAGGAATAAAGAAAACTATAAAAAGAAGGAAGACAGATGAATTAAAAAAAAAACAAAGACCAAGAATCATGGTTATGCCAACTATAAGGAAGATCGCAAATAAAATATGATCCAATGTATGAAATGTAAAGGTTGGGTACATGACCAACGTGCTGACGTGGAAAGTAAGATGAAGAAATATATTTCTGATATCTGTGTTCAATCTCAATAATTTTTGTAGGTATAAATTTGTTTCTTAAGAAATGATAATTTTTGGTTTTGCTGTGTAATATACTTGGTAATTCAGCTCGACTTTGAGAGTGTGATGATACCAAAAAATTTTCATAGTAAGTTGATCTTAGACTGAGTAGTTTGTAGTTTTTTATTGTTAAGTTTTGTAATATTATCTCTTGTTATTGAGTAATTTTCTATACAGCCCGATTCACGAAACCTGACGATTACGTCAGAACAGTAAGCTGAAAGTTAAGAAATCCTTATTTCAAATTTGCTACGTGTTAGACAAAGAAGTATTACTGTAAGTTCAAAAACATAATCAATGCATTTAACACAAGTTAGAAAGAGAGAGCAACAAAACCGGTTATCCTAGCTATATCATGTAATTTCGTGTGTAGTTCCCATTGGTCACCTCATATCATAGATAAGATATATATATATATATATATATATATATATATATATATATATATATATATATATATATATATATATATATATATATATATATATATATATATATATATAACCTAAAATTGTTGACGTTTTCTGTCGTTTCTTTGGTAATTAATAAGTAAATAATAAGTAATGTTGTATCGTATTAGTAAAAGTAAAGTTTTGGGATTAGAGGCGCATCACCAACTGAAAAGGCTAGTATCGTATTAGTGTTTTCCAATATTTACACCACAGTTTAAGTGATAAAATTATAATTTGTATATCAGTCATCAGCGGATTTCTTAAAATATAAAATACATGTACTAAACTCATGTAAATATAGTTTACTGCCCTGTTCTCCAGTAACCTCCTGAATTTAAATTCTTCAATAAGCATAAAATTCCACATTCCATTTGATTTAATTCCCCATGTGAATTCTGTTATATATGATGCTAAGAAATTCATTTTCGGCTTCTTCTTTTTCTATTTCCCCACTTCAGAGAGTGTGTGTGTGTGTGTCCGTAAAACTTAAGTTTTCTTTTTCGCATATCGCTATGTATATCTGTCTTGTTTGATTTTTTGGTTTTCTCAAAGTCGGTTTGTTGTGATATTTATTTATTTGGGGCTTAAGATTTTTCTTATGATTTTTCTTTCCTTCTTTTCAATCTTCTCGATGTCTCTCTTTCTATTCAAAATGGGCGTTTCTGCCACATATAGACATTCTGACCTAATAACTGTGTTGTAATGTCTCAGTTTTGTGTTTTTAAATATCAATTTTTTGTTGTAAATATTTTGTGTAAGTCTCAATGCCGTTTCCATTTTTTGACATCTACCGTTATTGGCCGCTTTTTCCAACCCGTTTTCCATGATTATTTCACCCAAATATTTGAATTGAGAGACTCGTCTGATAC
The DNA here is from genome assembly GCA_031761425.1 of Cosmopolites sordidus. Classification (NCBI taxonomy): domain Eukaryota; kingdom Metazoa; phylum Arthropoda; class Insecta; order Coleoptera; family Curculionidae; genus Cosmopolites; species Cosmopolites sordidus. The sequence continues at coordinate 1,446,927 of JARFXV010000067.1, read as the reverse complement.
CATATTTTGTTTTAAGAAATAGTGTTCTTAGTCTGTTGCAGGTCATGTATTGTGTCTTTTCAAATAAAATTTGTAGTCCTACCTTTTCTGCTGTTTCTTTTAGGATTTCAATCTGTTTTTGTGCAGTTAATATATCTTGAGCCAAAATTGCTAGATCATCATCAAACACCAGACAATCAATTTTGATGTTGGTTCTCTTCAGTTTAATGGGCTCGTCAACATTCAGGGCCGATTTTTTTTTTCACGCCACTCATGTATTACTTTTTCTAGAACACAGTTAAATAAGAGTGGCGAGAGTTCGTCCCCTTGTATCACTCCAGTTTTAATTTCGAAGGGCTCTGAGATGTCACCCATGAATTTAACTTTTGACCTTGTGTTAGTTAATGTTGCTTTAATAATTGACAGCGTTTTCAGATCTAGTCCTTGTTCTTTCAAGATTTGGTATAAAGAATCGCGGTCAATAAAATCAAATGCTTTTTTGAAATCCACAAATGTACACACGAGATTTTTATTGTAAAGTTTTGGATGTCTTAGGATCAACTTTAGATTCAGGATCTGTTCAGGGCAGGATTTGCCCGGTCGAAAACCTGCTTGATATTCCCCAATTTTAGGTTCTAACTGTCCCTGTGCTCTGTCTAGTAGACACTGAGATAGAATTTTGTAACACACTGGGAGAAGAGATATCCCTCTGTGGTTGTTTACATCTGTTCTATCTCCTTTCTTGAGTAGTGGATGGATTAGAGCATCTTTCCAATCTTTCGGAATCCGTTCGGTTCGCCAAACTTCTTGTAGAATTTTGGTTATTTCCTTGATTGTACCTGGACCAGCGGAATTTAAAAGTGTAAGAGTGATTCAATCTTCACCAGAAGCTTTTTCTTATTTTTAAGTCACTGAATAATTATTACATCTTCATTCGGTGGTAATGAATCTGAGTTTGTTAGTTTAGGGTTTAGTGTTGGTAATCTGTTTAAGGGCTCAGGACAGTTTAGTAGTTGTACCCGGGGTAACTTTAGCATGGTTATTTTAGTGATATTATAATTTTAATATCAACAGCACATTTTTTTTGTTAGAATGACTAAATCAAAAGAGTCGCAAGTGGCATGGAAACATTAAATAAAAAGTTTGTTTCATTAATAATTGTTTCAAAAAAATTGAAAAACATTAAAAATCTGTCAGTGCATCTGCCAACATTAAAAATAACCCCAGTTTACGGTACGAATTAAGCGACCAGGCCTTAATCGTACCGAAGGTACATTTTTAAAAAACTTGTTAAAATACCTGTTTTGATAAACGATTTTTGGGTTTTTATGAATGTTCATTAAAAAGCAAATAAATAAAGATTTAGCAGATGCATAAGATTATGTTTCATTTAAATTGTACTAAACATTACAGTACCATTTCCTTAGGGGGTACGACTTAAGCAACCTTACCCTATTAAACAAACAGTGATAACATATACAGTGGATAAATTTTACCATTACTTACAAATGTGCAAATAATATAAAAATTAGTGTTTTAAAAAATAAATGTATGTATATTTTTTCATTTAGCTTCTAACAAAAACTATGAAACTAATTTAATTACGCCAATATACTAGACTCAATAGGAATGCGGCAAAACAAGTTCTGTGGCAATATGTTCACTATTTGAAACAAAACATACCGTCACGTGCTCAGGCAAAAATTTTATTATATTTACTCCGCTGGTTGTGTGGTACAATCGTTCGGTTCTCACAGAGGTTTCTTTTGATGGTAGATTTCACCGCAAATGGTTTTTTTTCCACGCTATTGATCAATAAGTTAAATAACACTAAACCATATAAAATTTAATTCACAGAAAAACCTGTTTCGCCAGAACCGACATTCGTGTTGTATAACCAATTGAAATATCACTGTATTACCTAAATTTAATGCACACACATACAGACATATATACATATATATATATATATATATATATATATATATATATATATATATATATATATATATATATATATACAGGGTGTTAGGTAAACGTGCGGCAAAAATTAAAAGGGTTATTCCTTGACTTATTCTACGAATATTTTGTTGTATGATGATTTTTGAAAAACCCCTTTGTTTCGAAGATACAGAGTGAACAAAATTTACGACATTAACGACATTTTATTATCAAAAAGTACATAAAAAGTTGCTCAATCTACAATAAATGTTTGAAATGACTTCCTCCAGCCTTGCTACAAGCATTCAATCTTCTCGACATTGACTGCTGAACTCTTTCAAACACACCAGTGTCGTTTCTAATCGAGTTACACTGAGTTACATTGAGTAGGTAATCTAATGACTTCAGATACCCCCTGAAGAAATAATCCAGGGGGTTTAAGTCCGGGGATCGAGCAGGCCATGCGTGTGGCCCACTTCAACCAATCCAGCGATATCCGTATGTTGCTGTTAAAAAATCACAAGCAACCAAACTGAAATGTGGTGGTGCACTATCGTGCATAAACCACATTTCATGCCTTGTTGCCAATGGTACATCTTCCAGAAACTCAGGCAGCGTTGCTTCCAAAAAGTTGTGATACACCTGGCCAGTAAGTCTTTGTGATAGAAATACCGGTCCAATTAGATAGTCACCTACAATTCCAACCCAAACATTCAACGAGAACTGATGTTGAAAACTATCTTCGCATACCTAATGCGGATTTTCATCTGCCCACACATGGTTATTATGAAAATTCCTTATTGCGTTTCTTGCGAAAGTGGCTGCATTGGTGAAATGAATTTGTGTCAGGAATAGAGGGATGCGAAGTAAAGTTTGCAATATCTATTGACATAATGCAATACGTGGAGGAAAATCAACAGGTAGTAGTGCTTGAACGCGTTGAATGTGGAATGGATACAATAAATTGTGCTTAAGAATTTTCCAAACTGTCCAGTGACTCACATTCAAAGTATTTCCAATTTTTCGCGTAGAACTACCAGGCTCTTCCGCTATCACGTCCAGCATTATCCCAACATTATGTTCCAATTGTACCGTTCTTAAAGTCAGTGATCTTCCTAACCCTTCAGTTCGTTTCAATGTGCCTGTTTCACGAAGACGTCGATGAACGTTTTCGAAGATTTTTCGGTCAGGGACATTACGGGCTGGAAATCGTTCACTGTACAATCGCCTAGCTTGTAATGCATTGCCATCAGCAAGTCCATACATGAAGTGCATGTCAGGCTCAGCGTGCATCTCGGCGTTTGTATACATTATGATAAAGGACTTCACTCACTATTTAAGACACGTTAAACAGCCAAACGTCACTCAATATATGTAAACAAATGCGACTGATAAAATATACTTAATAGATAAAAAGCCGTTCCAAGTGATCGAGATAGAAAAAAAAAATGTTTGTACTTGATAAACTCATTGACGTACACCCTACTTTTACTTACATTAATGATTTCAACAAATATCGAATATGGTTGTCGCAAAGTTTGTTCGCGGTGTATCTTCGAAACAAACGGGTTTTTCGAAAATCATCATACGACAAAATATTCTTAGAATAGGACAAGGAATAACCACTTGCATGTTTGCTGCCTAACACCCTATATATATATATATATATATATATATATATATATATATATATATATATATATATATATATATATATATATATATATAGACATTCTGTCAAAAAAGTACCAGGAATTGGTCAATAAAACCCAAAATGTTTATTATTTATCCAAATTTGTTGTATAGCTTTCAAGGTAGGGCCGGGCAACCGCCATTAAGGTACTCAATTGTTTCCCCCCAGAGAACCGCATTTCCTGCACTTATCGACTACGTCCAAATGCAGTATGTGCTTTTCATAGTTCTTTGTTCTTGTTACCGTATCTTGAATAGACATCGCGAAAAGTTCTGTTTCTGGGTACAAGAGTTCATCGGTCAGCCACTTTAAAGACAATTGTTCTTCAATGGTGTCATCTTCGAGTGACTTAGGAAACCTTCCATGTAATGTTTGTCCCTTCCATTCTCGAACGCAATCCGTGAGTGTTGTTCTGCTATCAATACGGTTTTGTTTATTTAGGTTTAGTGGGGTGAAACCCTCATTTGCAACCAATTTCATTAGCGTACTGTTTGAATCAATGAAGTATTTTCTTATCCTGTTTTCTTAATTGAGACAGAGATTTTTTACGTTTATAAGGCCTCTATCCCCCAACTTTCTTGGGATGTATAATCTCTTCGTAGATGAGTTTGGATGCAGGTATCGGAACTTTGTTAATGTTCGGCGTGTCAACCTACCAAATTCATCAAGATCAGTTTCTGACCATTTAACTATGCCAAAAGAATAAGTCAGAGCTGGCACCGCCCAACCGTTGATCGCTCTAATGAGGTTTCCTCCGTTCAGTTTGGTGTTTAAAAGTTTTGTAAGTCTCTTTTGGTATAGAGTGGAAAAGTCCTTCTTTAACTGGTTATGATCAAGTTTATGCTTTTGGGGTATTCCTAAATATTTGTAGGATTCTACTGGTGCCAGTTGTTGTATGTTACAGAATGTTGAATGTTGACTCTGAATCTTTCCCTTCTGTATATTAATGGTAGAACATTTGTCCAGTCCGAATGATATTCTGATATCCCTATTAAATGTTTCCACTGTTTTTATCAAGGAGTTTAATTTTTCTCTAGTTTTTCCATATAATTTAAGGTCATCCATATATAGTAGATGATAGAACTTTCTTGGGTTCCTCATGTTAAGTTTATATCCAATATTGCTGTTGTTGAGCAGTGTGGACAAAGGGTTCAAGACTAGACAGAACCAAATTGGAGAAAGGGAATCTCCTGAAAAATTCCTTTCTCGATATTTGTAGTAGCAATGCATTGTTGATCGATAAAAAAATTCGTTTTCCACTTCCCCATCAGGCATATCAAAGAATTAATAATCTGTTGTCAACTGTCCCTTGCACCCCATACTTGCTCTTATACATCCTTTCTGTTCTTCAAAAATGTTGTTTTTATCACAATGTTGGTAGATTTTTTCATTGAGTAGGGCTGTGAACAGTTTATATAATACTGACAGACATGATTGGTCTGTAGTTATTGCGGTTGCCTAACGTCCCCTTTTTCCAACAGTAGATATGTATTGCTCTCCATTAGTTGGGGAAAGTGTCCGGATTTATTAAAATCTTTTTAAAAGCATTTGCAAGGATGCATTTACGGGATAGGCGGCTGTAAAGCTTTTAATCCAAAAGTTATACAATCCATCTGGTCCAGGCGCCTTCCAGTTGTGAGTCTTTCTGACAGCAGTGTAAATGTCAATCGCTGTGAAATCGTTACACTTCATATCTGGGAGAGCATTTAGAGGGGAGCATTTAGAGGGGAGCATTTAGAGAGAGCATGTGGGCGCAATTCGCAATCAAATCTACGAAATGTATGAAAATAGTTAGTAGATTTACATGGTAATAATGTATATTTATTAAATTTTTCTGAACTATTTCGGAACAAACGGTTAATCTTGAAAGTATTCATGAAAAACTAATAAACATGCAGCTCTTTGATGAATGTAAAACTTCGCTTCATATACTTCTAAAAGAAATTGGATTCAAATGGAGCAATGATAATCCACGTAGGGGTCTGATGAAACTTAGAGATATTACCTTTAAACGAATCCAATTTTTGAATATCAAGTTGAACATAATTTTAAAGTATCAAAATATCAATGACGAATCTTTGTTTGATTTTGTTTTATTTGGATGAAACTTGTTGAAATATCCAAGGGTATCTTGAGTCACTCATAGCAAGATGATAACAAGAGCAATGTAAAGACTACAAACGTTGATGGAAAAAGGTGAGTACTATACGTAAGACTTAGGAGCCATTAAAGTCATGTCATAAATAATCGTTTTAAGATTTGTCAATAATAACTTGTTATTTCAGATATATTGTTCTTCATGCTGGAAACAAAAATGGTTTTATTCCAGAGGCCGAATTAGTTTTCTCTTCTAAAAAGGCGATTATGGAGATTATTAATCTTGGAGGAGCCATCAGTTATTGTCATGGATAATGCATCATATCACAGTACACTGATGGATAAACCTCCAACTAGTGCATGGACAAAACCAAAAATTGCAGAATGGCTGACGAAACATAATCTTCCTTTTAAAAACATCATGTTGAAAATTGAACTGCTGCAAATCGTTACTCGGTAGTATAACGTATTATTATTAAGTAGTATAAAAATATTACATCATCCCACTTATCACTGCATATTCAATCCTAGAGAATTGATACGGGGGGGGTGGCCAAAAATTATTACAATCGTCATATAGGTCGAGATGGAAGAACTATTGATAACTGTTTGGATATGTGGAAAGAAGCTTTGTCAACAGTTACACCCCAGATCTGGATGAACAGCATCAGACATACAGAAGAAAATATTCAAAGATGGTCGAATACTGAAAGAGCATTTGATAATCTAGACGTTAATCCCCTAATAATTTACTGGAACAGCGATTCAGATGCTGAAAGTTGTTTTAGCGACGCTGAAGTCTGGGTATTTTGGTGTTGATGTGGCAACATTGTAACTGAGTACGTCATAGATTTTGATGACATGCAACCATTGCTTCCCTGCATGAACTGTACCAACTATATTTTATTGAAAAATTAATTTCCTACATTTTGTAAAATGAAATATGGCATTCTGTTTCGGTTGACACATTTTTGAATTTGACTTATTTTACAAATTGCTTACCTTTACATTTTTTGTTTTTTTATTATGACCTAACGATTTTGAATTTTTCACTTTCAATGGTACCATTGCACTTGTCATGGTATTAGATGCAAAAAAAAATATTATTATTTGATAGTGTCATTATATACACAAATTAAATTATCTGTTTCGTTTCTGAAATTAATGGTATTAGATGTTTTTTTATATACATAAATTATTTTATATTGTTTTTCAAAATATAAAATTTTTATGTTATTAAAATTAAAGTTGAGTTCATTATCTAAAGCATGTTTTCAAAGGGCTGTTTCGTTTGGTTCTAGGTTTATAACGCATTTTTTATATTCATTTATTCTGTTTTTTAAATATTGTTTAGTTTAGAAAATATATGAGCTTGATTTTGAAAAACAATATAAATAAAAAGAAATATAAAAGAAATGGTTTATATAAAAAAAGAACAAATAATGCCATTAATTTCAGAAACGATACAGATAAGTTGTGTATATAATGAGATTATTAAATAATAAATTCTTGTTAATTTTTTTGTATCTAATATCATTACAAGTAAAAAATTCAAACTTATTAGGTTTTAATAAAAAAATAAAAAAACTGTCAACTGAAAACTAGATAGAATGTCATATTTTATTTAAAAAAAATTAGAAAATTTATTTTTCAATAAGATATAGTTGGTAGGTTTTTAAATATAAATTTGTTTATAAAAATGATATATTATAGAATTGTTCGTTATTAGAAACGTTAACAAAATAATAAAAAAATAATAATTTATTGGTAATTGAGCGAAAATCATAAAAAAAAAGTTAAAATTGTATTTCGAATCCGATAACAGACAAATATTATATCTAAAAACACTGTTACAGATATTTAAACATTCAGTAGCAACAAATAGCCGTTCTAATAAGAAAGAAAAAAATGTTTATGGCCGCGAACAAGCATACGGCCAATAAAATAAATATTAAGTTTATGGTTATCTTCAATTGCAGAAACAGTATTACGTCAATGGAAACTTAAGTACCTTTTATACAACACGAAAAAGATTACATAACGGCAGGTTATAAGGAACTAACATTATGCAAAAAATATGGAAATCGTGATTTCAAAATAAATAACGATATTTGCAGGAAGTAACATCCAGACCTTAGTGGATGATATTTCTTGGAGAAAATAACTGAGCAAATAATAAACATTTCCAAAACAAATTGATATAACTCATAAGATTAACGCATTTACTAGTCTAACAGGTGGGTAAATATGAAACCGGAATTTTTGTACAGAAAATATACGTTTATTGTATGAAAATGATAACAAATATTTTATTCGAAGTATTGCCCATCCCTAGCTATGCATTTTTCCCACCCGTCTAACAATTTGTGGATGCCACACAAAATAAACTGTTGCTCTTTTGAGGAAAATCAGTCGTCCAGCCATTTTCGTAAGAAGTGAAGCGCTGCTCAGCAAGTGCGCATCCCATCGATGCAAATAAGTAGTAATCGGACGGAGCTAAGTCTGGTTAGTAAGCCGCATGTGAAAGAATTCCCAACTAAACGCCTCAATCGTTTCCATATTATCTAAAGTATCAATTGTAAAAATTTCAAGCAGCTTGAAATTAATTTAAAACAATTATTATAATTTTAGTCCTCTTTTTATTACGAATAATTTTTATTTTTAATTAATCACCTAACTGACTGTCTTTCCATCATTATATTTGTAGCTGACGTTTGTACAGATCTTGAGAAATTCTTTTGCAAACTACCTGGGTTTTTCTGCGTAAATTACCTGCGCCCCGACCTGCCAACGTTAGGGCTCGTTGTGATACGTTTCCGGAGAATTTGAAGGTCACGAACTTCCTACAGTTACTTCTATTCAATTTCTTAGTTGAGTCTTGTGTATTTTGCTTAAAGAAAATGAGTGATGCTAAAATTTCGAAAGAAATAAATAAGTTTCACTCAAAGAGATTTTTGAGTTTTCTTCGCATGACCACAACAAAAATTTAAGGTGCATCTTCAAGTTGAAACTACACCAGTATCAAGGTAAGCTACAAGTGTTTTGTAATTTTTTATATTCTATAGAATATATTTTTCATTGAAAATAAATAAATTCATATGTAACTGTGTAAAAATTAAATAATGATTATCATATTACTCCGTTTATGCTATTAGAAATTAGTGATTAAAAATGAAGATATTGAAACAGAAGAAACCGACTAGGCTGAGACAGACCGAGAAGACGAAGAAGAAGAAGAAGAAAAAGAAGATTTATGGAAAGAAAACTCTTTGATTTTGCATCACGACAACGCACTATCTCACAAGGCTATCATTTTAAACCAATTTCTGGCCAAAAACTCAACAAAAACCATGGAACAATCACCTTATTCATCTGATATGGCTCCGGCCGAATTCTTCCTCTTTCCAAAACTCAAATTACCACTTCGAGACACCCGTTTTCAGTCAATAGAAGACATAAAAGCGAATTCGTGACGAGAACTGAAGTCGATTTCGGAAAATGCGTTTAAAAAATGTTTTGAGAATTGGATTATTCGTTGTCGTAAAAGTATTATTTCGGAAGGGCCCTACTTTCAAGGCGATACAATAAAATTAGATAAATAATAAACATTTTGTCTTTTATTGATCAATTCCTGGTACTTTTTTGATATAATGCATATTATAAATGGATATACTAAACGAAATGGAAAAACCGCACCTGTCAATTTTTTACAATATAGATTAATACTTATGAAATGTTGTTCGACCAAATATGTACAAACAATAATTGTAAGGTAGGATAAAAGTTAGTTTATTTATTTTGTAAATATAGCCTGTTTATCTTTCTTCACCCTACAGTATTAATTCGGTTTTCTTTCCTATATCCAAGTGAAAGTAAATCCATCCTCGGACGTTCAAAATGTTTACGAAAAAAAATACACAAGGAAAAAATGTCGATTTCGGAAATCTCTCGATGTACAAGTAGGAGTCAACAAGTAATTTCTAATAACACATCGTCAAATAGCGCATAAAACAAGTGTGATTACAACATTAAATATATTAGAAGAGTTGTTCAATCATCTTCACATATTCATAGGAAGAAAATGTAGACTAACACGCCTCAGAGATGTTCATGAAGAACATCGGAAGCAGTTCGCATTTTCGTTGGGACAAAGAATGGAAAGAAATCATGTTTTTTGACGAGAAGAAATTTAATCTGGACGGTCCGGATGACAGCTCTTTCTACTTCCATAATTTGAAGAAAGAAGGAATTTTCCTCAAAGCGACAAATCGATGGTGGTAGCGTTGTGGCTTAGGCAAACACCAGGCATGAATTAAATACTGGCACCGTTTTCATTTCTGGCCGAATAAAGTATCATGATTACGTATATATGCTTCGTACATAACCAATCTAAACATCTGTGACCTATTATTTTCTCTTTTGAAACAAAATAAAAAATATATGGATCGCCACCCGGTAACTTCATATATCGAAAAAGACCCAGGAACCGGGAAGGGGTCTATCTTAAATAAAACGGTTTACTAGAATCTTATACACACACACACACACACACACACACACACACACACACACACACACACACACACACACACACACACACACACACACACACACACACACACACACACACACACACACACACACACACACACACACACACACACACACACACACACACACACACACACACACACACACACACACACACACACACACACACACACACACACACACACACACACACACACACACACACACACACACACACACACACACACACACACACACACACACACACACACACACACACACACACACACACACACACACACACACACACACACACACACACACACACACACACACACACACACACACACACACACACACACACACACACACACACACACACACACACACACACACACACACACACACACACACACACACACACACACACACACACACACACACACACACACACACACACACACACACACACACACACACACACACACACACACACACACACACACACACACACACACACACACACACACACACACACACACACACACACACACACACACACACACACACACACACACACACACACACACACACACACACACACACACACACACACACACACACACACACACACACACACACACACACACACACACACACACACACACACACACACACACACACACACACACACACACACACACACACACACACACACACACACACACACACACACACACACCACACACACACACACACACACACACACACACACACACACACACACACACACACACACACACACACACACACACACACACACACACACACACACACACACACACACACACACACACACACACACACACACACACACACACACACACACACACACACACACACACACACACACACACACACACACACACACACACACACACACACACACACACACACACACACACACACACACACACACACACACACACACACACACACACACACACACACACACACACACACACACACACACACACACACACACACACACACACACACACACACACACACACACACACACACACACACACACACACACACACACACACACACACACACACACACACACACACACACACACACACACACACACACACACACACACACACACACACACACACACACACACACACACACACACACACACACACACACACACACACACACACACACACACACACACACACACACACACACACACACACACACACACACACACACACACACACACACACACACACACACACACACACACACACACACACACACACACACACACACACACACACACACACACACACACACACACACACACACATATATATATATATATATATGTATATATATATATATATATATATATATATATATATATATATATATATATATATATATATATATAGCCGCCACTATATATATATATATATATATAGCCGCCACTACGTCGAAACAAGTACCTTCCAGGACCGGTTTCTGGCCTCACAGCCGTCTTTAGCTGGGCTCGAGCCCAGCTCTATATATATATATATATATATATATATATATATATATATATGTATATATATATATATATATATATATATATATATATATATATATATATATATATATATATATATATATATATATATATATGTATATATATGTATATATATATATATATATATATATATATATATATATATATATATATATATATATATATATATATATATATATATATATATATGTATATATATATATATATATATATATATATATATATATATATATATATATATATATATATATATATATATATATATATATATATATATAGAGCTGGGCTCGAGCCCAGCTAAAGACGGCTGTGAGGCCAGAAACCGGTCCTGGGAGGTACTTGTTTCGACGTAGTGGCGGCGACTGATTTGAGACGAGCAGTGGTACGTGGAAGTACGGATGAAAAATGTTTGTTTTTCAAATATCTCTCTCCACGCCCCCACTACGCGCTATCCTTTGAGCAAACTTTATACCTACATCCAAGGTTGTGGGAAGAATGTATCGCGAAGTTTTTGACTGCCGCGAACATTCACCGTAGGATGGCGCGAGTTGCATTGAGATTGCGACCCCCCATCGATATGACCAGTTGACTTGGGCTTCCTCTGTTCGTTTCGATTCAGCTGCTTCCCTGCGTTGGGCTCGAGCCCAGCTGACGACGGCTGTGAGGCCAGAAACCAGTCCTGGGAGGTCCTTGTCTCGACGTGGTGGCAGCGACTGATTTGAGACGAGCAGTGATACGTGGAAGTACGGATGAAAAATGTCTGTTTTTCATATATATATATATATATATATATATATATATATATATATATATATATATATATATATATATATATATATATATATATATATTACAAAAGCACACTCAAAAAAGAACGACACAAAGCACACAAAAAAATGAATAACTAAAACTATCAAACAAAAGACACGGGAAGGTTTAGGGAAGATGGTTCTCCAAACCGTACCATTAAAGAAATCAAAAATCAAATAAACAGCTCTGAATTACACCAGCTGGTCTCTATGTCCCTATACTTACAAATTAGAGGTTATTTCATCTATTCTGACAATAGTAAAAAGATAAATATATAACGCTAGGGTAACCAAGAATGGTCGGACGGCAAATAGATACAAAATATAAGGTGATAACGTGACCATCATCAGTATATGAAATTATGGTAAAAATGTATTTGTGAAAAATAAATGGTAACTGCAATCCTTAATGGTACATGAAAATATAATAAAAAAAGTGTTTATCTGGCCTTATTTCCTGATGTTGCCTATCCGGTACTGGGTGTCCAAAAACATTGAGTACGACTGCGGGCAGTCCGGTATCCCTATGCGGGGGTCCCGAAATAATCTCGATCTGACCAACCGGTTACTGTGCCATGTGGCCCCAAAAAGGTGTAAGGTTTCCACGATGGTCGGGCTCTGTAATAGGTGGTCGTTCAATGGCCTGGTGTCTGTTGATCGGATTCTCTGCTGCCGGGTCGTAAAACCGTCTCGCTCGGAAGGGTAAGGCGCGAAAACGTCCGCTCACCTGGAGATTTGGAGTTACGTGTCTTGCCTTGTCTAAAGGATACCGGAGCCCTCAGAATTTGTCCGAAATAAACCTACCAGTGGTGATCAACAATTTACGAATGCTACCTGTAGCGATCAAGAATTTGTGAACGCTACACATCATTGAAAATATTTGGGCAAAGTTAGCCGGAGAAGTATACGAAAGTTCGAGACAATTCTAAATTGAAAGGTAATTAAAAAATGCAATCGAGGGAGAACAGATCACGTTTCCCCTCAATCCAATTAGTGAAAGGAGAAGGTTCATAGATGATTAACTTGTAAATGTTTAATGAAAGACTGTTTTGTCTATATTTCCACTTTATTGTTAATATTTGACGCGTTTCGCAAACACTGTAGCTTCATCAGAACTTTGTTGTGTACATGTAATATTATAAAATCACTATTGAAAAGATGCTTCTCATTTAACAGATGTGAACCGCAGTTCGAATTGTGTTTATGAGAAAACTGCACTACTGAGAAAACTTCTTTCGTGTTCTTTAATTATTTCATTGAAACATCTGCCTGTTTGTCCTATGTAAGTTTTTGGACACGACCCACAATACAGTTGATATAATCCGGATTTATCTTTTTTGTTCGTTTTTTTGCTTTGCAATTTTTCATATATTTTTCCAAGACTGTTATTGGTTGATTCAATTGTGGATCGTTGGTTGTTCAATTTTTTACATCACATTTATAATGAATTTCCATCAAGTAGAAGCCAACAAAATCCAAAGATTAACTTGTAATTATGAGTTATTTTGGAAAAATCAAAACAGTTCTATCTGTTTGACCCATCTTAAAATAATTATTTGTAAATATTTCCAATCTAGCATCAATTATTCGGGTACATTTTTCAGTAAGTAAAACAAGTTACTAAATAAAAGATGAATAATATGCAACAAAAATTATACAAATCACAAAAACAAGGATGTCTTATCTTTTTGTCCCGGACCTTAACTTAAGGGGGTTAAGGTGGGTTTGAAAATTTCAAAAAATCGATTTTTTTGTCTTATTAAATAGTACAATATGTTTAAAATATTCTCCTAACATTTCAAATCGATCCGAGTAAAATTCTAAGAGATAGACCCTTCGGAAGTTCCGCCCATCAGGGCACGTCAGTGCAGGGCTTCGCAGGTATACGGAAGCAGCTGCATAGCTATTGTTGGTCGGCCTTTCCCACTTTCCTTTACAATTCAAAGGAAACTCTAATTAGTTTTTAATATTATAGTTGATTGTTGCTTTTTGGCAATAGGTTGATTTGTGGTTATAAGTGTTCGTGAATTTTTACTATAAGTGTTTATAAATGTTTATTTATAAAAATGAGTAAAGTTACAAGATCTGATCGAAAAACTAGTGGTCGAAGAAAAGATAGATTAAAGAAAAGAAAACAATCATTTGATCCGAAAACTGCTGAGATATACGACGAATCTTTCACCAGCACATCGGACAAAAAAACTCTAAAGCCAAGATGAAAAACACGTGCCAGAGGACATCATTCTGCAGTATACAATTATCGATTTTTTTTTAGTTTTTTCAACACTATCTACTTTTGTGAAGGGTTACAGTGTGAGGACAGAATATGTAATGGTAAAGTTGATTTTAAACAGTGTGTGAAATTTGGCCTTGGTTTCAAAATTCTTGTAGAGTGTGAAAAATGTTAGCCTAGATACATTTTATCGTGTCAAAAAATTGGTAAATCATATAAATTAAATCGTAGGTTTATATTTGTGATGCGAATATTAGGCTTAGGACTTGCCGGATGTAAAAAATTCTGTGGCTTGATGGATATAAGTTGTTATTTTTTGAATAAGTCAACATATGATTTTTATGTTCAGAAAATTCATGAATGTGTTCAGATGGTTGCTGAACCACTTTTTTCATCGGCTGTAAAAGAAGAAAAACAATTAACGTGTGATGAAAGTAGTATTGATGATACGACAGATGTAACTGTATCAGGTGATGGTACTTGGAAAAAGCGCGGTTTTTCATCATTATACGGTGTGTCTACGTTAATTGGGTATTATAGCGGAAAAGTTTTGGATATTTTTGTAAAATGTTCATATTGTAAATTATGTGAAGTTCGGAAAAAAACTGAACACAGCAGAATTTGAAGAGTGGCGGGAAGATCATTTTGGAGAAAACCAACGTAGTGCCCATCACCAAGGACCAGCTGGTAATATGGAAGTTTCATCAATCGTTGCAATGTTTCAACGCTCTTTTGAAAAATATGGCCTAAGGTACTCAAATTATATTGGTGACGGGGACTCCAAAACATATTCCGGAGTTCTTAATGCTAAACCTTATGGCGACGATTTTATTATAAATAAAAAAGAGGGATGCGTAGGACATGTGCAGAAGAGGATGGGCAAGCGCTTACGTGATTTGGTCAATAAAACTTTTGAAGAAAAAAAAACAAGACCGGCAAAACAATTAGAAAAAAAACTCTGTCTGGCAAAGGCAAACTTACTGGCAAATTTATTAATAAGTTAACAGTTTATTAAGGCCTAGCTATAAGAAGAAACTGCTTTTCGCTGCAAAATATGAGAGACGCTATATGGGCAACTTATTTTCATTATATCTCCACAGACAAAAATCCACAGCACGATAAATGTCCAAAGGACCGTAACTCATGGTGCACTTGGCAGCGTGCTTCAGCAATGAACACTCTTTCATCATACAAACACGACTACGATCCATTAAAAAGTGAGGTTTCATCAGCTATCAAGTCTATTTATGAAGAACTCAGCAAAGAAGAGCTCTTGGAGAGGTGTGTTGGTGGCTTCACGCAAAACAATAATGAAAGTTTGAACCAGGTAATTTGGAAAATTACTCCAAAAATACTTTCTGCTGGTTCAAAAATAGTAGAGATCGCTGCTGGCACTTTCAACGAAGTCAGCTTGGTTGCTTTTTATGCATGACATGGACTTGAAACTTGGCCGAAACAGCCACGAGTATGCCTGAAAAGAAGATGAGAACCGCATACTCATTGCCGAAAAGAAAGCTGACGCTGCGACTCGTGAAGCAAGAATTCGGCACAGGCAAGAGCAAAAGGATGCCTTGGATATTGCCGCAGCAGCAGGTACTTTGCTTTATGGTGCCGGAATCGATGATTCTATGTAAGTAAAAAAAAATTGTTTGCATGTTATTTCAATTTAAAACTTTAAACGCGTTTATCTCAAAACTCAATTTTTTAAGTCGGTGGACCGATTTCTCGAAAAGTTATGAAGTGATTTTGTTCAAATTTTGCACACAACTTTGAAATAACATTATCTAGTCATCGAACGAAGGATTTTTTTATTACAACTAATATCTTCGAGTCAATATATGGCGAAATTTTGACCAAAAAATGTGTTTTTTTGTTCAAAGTCTGTCAAAAATTCAAATTTTATTTTTTTTTCCTTCGTCCAATAACGAGATTTATCCATGTACTAACGAAATATTTTTGGTTTTTTGATTTTAGATGAACCAATAATGAGTTATGCTGTCCACGGCAAGAGCATTTTTTTTTTGAAACGTCAAGGGTGATGAGGTACCAACGGCTGAGTTTTCGGAATTTTTAAATAAAAATTTCACAAAATACATATATTCATATATTTAATTTCACAAAATAAAATATATGATGGTATATATTAAAAAAAAAATAGTAAAAATACCCTTTTTTTGAACCTCTGAAACCCACCTAACCACTTAAAAATAAAATTAAAAACTAATCAAACTTAATTATCTAATTATGCTGTAGCTTTCAATGAACTTTTTTAATATTAACACTTCTTATCGCAAGCGTGTGGAAAAATTATTTAGGTCAGGTTTTCTTAGGATTATAATAAATTATGAAAATGCCACTTATGGCCATGTCATTTATGGTTTTTGATGCTAATTTTCACGCCATGGGATTCCATACGACCCCGATCGGTATCCTATTATCGCGCTTTCTCCATCTTGGCATTCGTATTTTAGCACATACCGCTGGGAAATGGAATAATTGATGTATGAACTGAAGTCAAACGATTAGATCAGTTTATGCATCATAAATCGGAGGAATGTTTGAATTCGTTCTATTTTATTAGGCTGTAGAGATTAAAAGCTTTGCAAATTGTTGGGTAGTTCGAAAAGTATTTTGATTTTAAAAGAAACAAATCGAGAAAACTCAGTTTCTACCGATCAAGAGGCCTTAAATTTGAAAATAACGAGTGCATTCTCTCTTTTGAATATATATATATATATATATATATATATATATATATATATATATATATATATATATATATATATATATATATATATATATCATCATCATCATCATCATCATCATCATCAGCCCGCATCGATCCACTGCAGGATGAAGGCCTCTTCAGCATGC
Source organism: Cosmopolites sordidus (assembly GCA_031761425.1). Taxonomy (NCBI): domain Eukaryota; kingdom Metazoa; phylum Arthropoda; class Insecta; order Coleoptera; family Curculionidae; genus Cosmopolites; species Cosmopolites sordidus. The sequence continues at coordinate 1,429,171 of JARFXV010000067.1, read as the reverse complement.
TTCCAACCTTCACGGTCCTGGGCTTTCCTCTGCCACTCGGGTCCAATATACTTAACGATGTAATCAATCCATCGTGCTTTCGGTCTTCTTCGCGGACGTTTGCGATCAAGCGGTATCCACTCCAGGATTGCCCTGGTCCATCTGTCGTCCCATCGCCTCGCTATATGGCCTGCCCATCTCCATTTCAACTGTTTTACTCTTCCAATGATGTCACAGACTTTTGTTTGTTCCCTGATCCATGGGCAGGACTTTCTGTCTCGTCTGGTAATGCCAAGCATACATCTTTCCATACCCCTCTGTGCCACCCGAAGTTTTTGAATTGATTGCGATGTGAGTGTCCAGGTTTCACTTCCGTATGTCATAACGGGTAGAACGCACTGATCGAATACTTTTCTTTTGAGGCAAAGTGGGAGTCTGCTCTTAAACACTATGTTGAGCCTACCAAATGCCTGCCAGCCACATTTAACACGCCGTTCCACCTCCCGGGCGGTATTCCCCTCCATGGAAATCCTCTGCCCAAGATATATAAAGCTGTCAACAATCTCTAAATCCCTTCCTAGAACTGAAATTCTTCTGTCCTGAGCGAAGTTATTGAACATAACCTGACTCTTTTTCAGGTTTATTTTCAAGCCAAATGGTTCGCCAGCCCTTTGCAGTTCTTGTATGCGTCTTTTCAGCTCCTCTGGGTCTTGTGAAATGAGAATAATATCATCTGCAAATCTAAGATGGTTTAAGTTTGCACCATTGATCTTTACACCATCCTGTTCCCAATCCAGTTTACGGAATACTTCTTCAAGGCCAGCCAAGAAAAGAATAGGCGATATTGCGTCACCCTGCCGTACACCTCGTTCTATATTAATTCCCACTTCAAGATCATCAAGGTGAATTGTGGCTGTAGCTCCATCATATATCGATCCTAATAGGTTTACATAGGCTCTCTCTACACCTTGGCTAAGCAGTGCATCCATTATCGCATGCTTTGAGATGGAATCAAATGCTTTTTCGTAGTCGATAAAAGCCAAGCACAGTGGCATGGTGTATTCGTTGTGCCTTTCTATGGCTTGCTGTACAACCTGGATGTGATCCATTGTACTGAATCCACTTCTGAATCCTGCTTGTTCTCTTGGTTGTGCGTCATTCAGTTTTTTTAATATTCTTTTAGAAATTATCTTAGTGAAAACTTTGTACATCACTGATAGGAGGCTTATTGGACGGTAGTTCTTTAAATCTTCCTGTGCTCCTTTTTTATGTAAAAGGATCACTTCCGCATTTTTCCATAAGTCCGGTACTTTTTGTTCTATGAGGCATTTTGAGTATAATTTTGCCAGTGTTTTATGTAACGTCCGACCACCAGCTTTTAGCATTTCGACAGTTACACTATCCTTTCCTGGAGCCTTGCCGTTCTTCATCAATTCTATAGCATTTGTTACTTCCTCCACTAGGATATCTGGTATTATATATTGTTCTTCCGTGGGTATTGCTGTCCCTGACTGGCTCTGATCTTCATATAACTGGGAATAAAACCTTCTGACAATCTCTAACATTTGGGTACGCGTCCTGCACACTGTGCCATCCTCACGCTTTAAAGCATATATTTGCGTTCTTTTGTTTCTCAGCTTCTGTTTAGCTTTGTTAATTCCTTTGTTTTCTTCCAGGGTTTTTTGCACTAGCTGCATATTGAATCGGCGCGTGTCCTCTCTGATACGTTTTCTTATAGTTTTGCAGAGCTCAGTGTACTCGACCCTGCCAAAAGGACTGCCTGCATTTCTCACTGCTCGCCGTTTCTTCATTAAATCAATGGTCTCACTGGAGATTTTTGTTTGTTTGAGACATTTTTCCTTTGGTGCTATTGAAGCAGCCGTTTGAAGTACATTGTTGGCGATTTCTTCATATTGAACTGATATTTCCACGTCCTCTGGATCTTGTAACGCAGCAAACCGGTTTGACAAAGCAATCTCAAAATCGCTTCCTCTCTCCAGCAGTTTTCCAGAATCCACCTTGCCCTTCTTTGATCTTACCATTCTTTCGCGCTCTTTTCGACAGTCAATCCGAACCCTTGCTCGTACCATTCGGTGGTCACTTCCAACATTAAAATTGTTAAGGACAGTACAATTGGTAAATATTGTTTTATCGTTGGTCATGATGTAGTCAATTTCGCTTGTGAGCCCAGATGGACCATGTCCATTTTCTGCTGATATTTTTCTTATAGAATGAATTCATAATATATAGTTCTTGTCCTTCAGCAAAATCAACTAATCTGTCACCTCTATTGTCTCGCTCACCAGTTCCATATGGGCCAGTTGCATTTTCGTCTGTTCTTGTTGTTCCAATTCTGGCATTAAAATCACCCATCAGGATTTTGTACCTACATTTCTCCTTGTATAAAAGCTGGGCCACATCATCATAAAATTCCTCAATTTCCTCATCTTTATGGCTTATAGTTGGTGCATAAGCTTGGACGATTTGAAGCCTAAACTTTTTATTCAGCTGAATGACGCATTGGGCTAATCGGTCGGATGTACTTTCAAATTTTACCACACTGTCCTTCAGCTTTCGATTGATGAGAAATCCAATTCCGCCACATCGGCCATTTTCTGTACCTCGAGTGTAGAGTACGTGTCCAGTTGGTTCCAGTTTGATTAACTCTTCACCCTTCCTTCGTGTTTCACAGAGCCCAATAATATCCCAATGTATGTTGTCAAGTTCGATTAACAGTTCTTGCAATCGGGCCTCTGTTTTCATATATATATATATATATATATATATATATATATATATATATATATATATATATATATATATATATATATATATATATATACCAGATGTCCCATTAAGGACGGATCGCGGCCGTATCTTGAAAACTATTTATCCCACAGCTTTGGGGAAAAAAAATTGTACTAAAAATGATCATGAGAAATTCACCAAAAATATTTTTAAGCTTTTAAAGCGACCGCAAGAGGGCGTGACGAGCTAAACATTTTTAAAAATCATTTTTTTTGTGTATTTCAAGTGTTAACCGAGTAAGAAAAATTCTCAGTTATAATTAGTAAACTGTCTCCTACAACTTTGTTTTATGACATTTTGTCATAATTTCACGAATAGAGGGGTGGGGGGGAGTTTTACCTATTGAGATAAAAAGTCGTCTAATGTCCGTTTGCCTAAACCGATTTTCCTCAATTTGGATTCATTTAAAAGGCAATTGCTGGGACAATCAGATAATCTGGGAGATAAATTATTTAGTTTATAAATGAAACCGCGAGGTGGCGTTACATTCAACAATAGTTTTTTTGAAGTTTTGTCCAGTTTTTTCAAATGGTAATCTACAGCTTTTACTACATAGCACGAAAGGTAATTTAAAGAGGAATCGTCCAGTGAAAACCCGAAATCGATATCTCTGACATGTCAAGAGATATATCGATTTTTCTGAAAAAAATCAGTTAGTTTTAATTTTTACCGTAATATTAAGTTAAAAATTGGTCTTAATATTTAGGTCGCAATCGCAACCGCAACAACAATCACAACCGCAACCAACACCAAATCACTTTTTAAACTTCTCGACGCACGTTTCGCTAACCATGTTAGCATTATCAGGAGATGATTTAAATCATCCAAAGGTCTTCGAGTTTAATTAATCCGTTTATTAAAAAAATATATACGGATTACAGTAAGTTGTGACCATATGATTTAACCGTGTCACTTATGCTTTTTGACGCTAATTTTCACGCCATGGGATTCCGAACGACCCCGATCCATGTCGCATCATGGCGCTGTCTCAATCTTAACATGTAAATGGTTAAACGAAGATAAATAAACAGAATAGCTGTTAGATGCACATTTTCTTTTACACATTTCTACTATTATGTATTACGCGAACATTACCGTTACGTTCTCAAGATGACACACTGTGCCGATCTACACGGCGGGGACATCTGTAAATATCTGTGTAAACGCAATCTATCTAGTCAGATGCACTCGGTGTCAAAATGTTAAAGCATTTCTGAACAACTTCGCTTTGTGAATATAAAATAATTACCCATTTTTTTACTTTATTTGAAAACTTTATCATAAATAATATTGATAATCGATGCGAAAAACTTTTTAAAAATTTGTGACAATTAATTATGAATGAAATAATATTTATAATATTAAAAAAAATAACGTGACTACGAACGCGCTGCCATATTTGCCATAGTGGCCATGTTTGTATATACATACTTTTGTATATATACATATTCAAAAATACACCCCATCTCGGTGTTGCTTTCGCTATCTCAAAAACCATTCTTGGTTCTATAACTAATGTCCAGCCAGTAAATAATCGACTTATGACACTATCCCTCAAGTGTGCTAACAAAACTATACATTAATTAATGCACACCTCCCGGTTAACGAAGAAAATAAATCTAACCCTGAAAAAGTAAATAAGTCCAAAAAGTAAATAAGAAATTCTGGAAAAGACTATTTCTAAAATTCCTTCTAACCGTGTAAAAATCCTTTTGGGTGAATTCAACGCCCAACTAGAGAAAGAAAGAAGATACAAAAAAAAGTCGGCAGTTTTCCCGCCCATAAATGGACCAACCATAATTGCAGAAGATTGGTTGAACTATATTCGCAGTTTAATCTAAAAATAATGTAAACCCATTTTAAGAAGAAAATAACAAAACAAAAGACCTGGAGATGCCCAAACACGTACATCGGTGAATTTCAAATTGACCATGTTGCCATTTCGTACCCCAATTATATAGATATTTTGAATGTTCAAGTTAGGAAAGGAGCTAACATAGACACGGATTACTACTTGATTAGAATCAGACTTATATTAAAACCTCGAAATCTTATTCAAAAGAAACTACTAATCCAAAAGTTCGACCCTACGAAAATAAAACCAACTCTAACAGAAGAGCGTTATAAACAAACAGCACAGAACTGGCCAGAACTGAAACAAAAAATTATTACAACAGTCCTAAAGTACAGTTTTTGTAAAGTCCCTTTACAAAAACCTAGAAAACATCCGTGGTAGGATGAAGTTTGCGAGCAAGCTGTATTAACCCGAAATAAAGCATTCAAAGAGTGGAACAGTCAAAAAAACACAAGGAAAATATAATATATTTCTGGAAGTAAGAAAAGAAACATCGAACCTAATTAGACAAACTAAAAGAAAATATGAAAACAATCAACTCCATGAAATAGAAAAACATTTCCAAAAAAATAACACCCTAAATTTTTACAAAACATTTAAAACTAAACTAACAGGCTATCAACCCCAAAGTCTTTGCTTCCTAAAGGAAAACGGACAATTAGCTCTAAATAACCAAGACAATTGCAAAGAACTTGTCAAATTTTTTGAACAACTATTAAACTGTCCTGATCCCTTAAACAGATTACCAACACTAAACCCTAAACAAACAAACCCAGATTCATTACCACCGAATGAAAATGAAATAATTAGGCAAATCAAACGACTTTAAAAAAAGGCTTCTGGTGAAGATAGAATCACTGATGAACTTTTAAAATCCGCTGGTCTAGGTACAATCAAGGAAATAACCAAAATTCTATAAGAAGTTTGGCGAATCGAACAGATTCCGGACGATTGGAAAGATGCTCTAATCCATCTACTACATAAGAAAGGAGATAGAATGGATGTAAACAACTACAGAGGGATGACTCTTCTTCCAGTTTGTTATAAAATTCTATCTCAATGTCCACTAGACAGAGCACAGGAACAGTTAGAACCTATAAATGGTGAATATCAAGGTTTTCGACCGGGCAGATCCTGCCCAGAACAGATTTTGAATCTAAAGTTGATCTTAAGACATCAAAAACTATACAGTAAAAATCTCGTCTGTAAGAGGGAGTGTATAATTGTTGTAGCGTAATTAACAAGCATCCCAACTGATAATATATTTTGAATTTTTCTCGACACGATTTTAACCTAAAAATGTTTTTCCAGAAATGTTTCTAGGCGGGCAATCAGCCGGTTACTGCTGATCGGTATTACCCGCATATAAAATTAGTATATGGTCAGCTTTTTTTGTTTATTTTAATATATTGTATTGTGTAATATTGTTTGTATGTATATATATATATATATATATATATATATATATATATATATATATATATATATATATATATATATATATATATATATATATATATATATATTGTATAATATTTCAGAATGTCCAATACAAGAAGCCAACCACGTTCAAAGGCGTCATGAGACCAAGATCAATTACGCTTAAACTAGTGGATGAAGGGAAACCTATTAGAGAAGCAGATAAATATTAGTTTCTGCCATGGAATATATAGAATGTAGACGAAACTGGAATTTCCTCAGTGCAAGACCATGGTAAAATTGTGGCTGAGAAATGACAACAACGTGTGGGGTCTATAACCAGTGGAGAAAGAGAAAAGACAGTCACAGTTGTGTGTGCTGTAAATGCTACGTCCCACTAATACTAATTTATCCAAGACAGAGACATTCAGCTGCTTTAGAAGCAGATGGCCCTCCTGGAACTGTCTCTCGATGCTCAAAAAATGGGTGGATCAATGAAGATCTCTTTGTAGATTGACTGAAACATTTTGCGGATATTTCACTAAACCTTCAGAAAATGCTTCAGAAAATATTGCTTGTTCTCGACAATCATTCCAGCCACATCTCTTTGAGAGCTTACGAATTTTGCAAAAGCAACAACATAGTGATGTTATCTGGATGTTTCCAACTATGGTTCGTTTAAAGCAGCTTATAAACAAGAATGCATTCTTTTCATGAAGAATCAATTGGAAAAAAAGATCACACAGAATGATCTCGCTTCACTGTTCAGGAAAGCTTTTCAAAAAGTAGCAACCATCCCAAAGGATGAAGCAGGTTTTGCTGCTACAGGAATATTTCCTTTAAATCAGGATGTGTTTACAGACGAAGATTGTGTGGCTGTTGATATTTGAAACAGTAAAAAAGTGGTAGTTTCGGTAGAAGAAATATGAGACCGGGATAACAAGACCCCAGATTCCCAACTGATAATTATTAGATAGAACCTAGTGATCTACCAACTCATTTGCAGACAAACTCACCTGAACCGCCATCACTTCTTGTTGATATAGTTGAACCAGCTTCGATAAATAATGCACCAACGACTTCCAAACTCAAGCAACGGACTAATTTTTATAACAACCCCATTCCTTCAACTTCACGAGTTCATAAAACTACCACTGCTAAGGATCTTCTGCCGCTGCCAAATAAGTTAAGAGACAAGAAAAAATGTGTACTATCTCGCAAAGCCATCACGCAACCGTCCTAACAGGAACTCCTAACAAAGAAGTTCTGATCGAGGACGAAAATAGAAAAATGACAAAAGTGAAGAAAAAACTAACTCTCAAAATCTAAATCGACAAAATCCTGTTGATAATAGAACAGCACTGAAGGATATCGTACAAAAATGGAAACAACAGACATTACATGGGAGATATCCTAAATCGCTTGAGGATGACTCCATTACAAACATTTGTCTCTAAAGTGGCTTACCGATGGACTATTATATCCAGAAACAGAAGGCTTCGCGACAGCTATTCAAGATAAGGTAGCAAGGACAACAAATTATGAAAGACATATACTACAGATGGATGTTGTCGACAAGTGCAGGAAGTGCGCTGGTGTGGGAGAAACAATTGAACACCCTATTGGAAGGTGTCCGGTCCTTGTCCAGCAAATCGCTTTAAAGCACTCGCTATTTGATAAGATACCTCCACCATATTACAAGTACATACCTTCCCCCGTACTTGAGTCAGCCGATGCCATTCTTTACGGGGATAGACCAATTACAACAGATCGGGCGATTGACTATAATAGGCCGGATATTGTTCTAATTAACAAAAAGCAAAGGAGAGCTTTCATAATTGACATTGCGATACCACTCTCTCACAACATCAGGAAAACTGAAATGGAAAAGGTCACGAAGTATGAAAATCTTGCATTTGATCTCCAGAAAGTGGAGGTGTTACCTTTTGTTATATCCGCTCAAGGTCTAGTAAGCAAAACCTTTTCCAAAAACCTAGAAATTCTTGGTGTTTCAAAATCGATTACCACAGTAGGACAACGAGCAAACTTGCCACATTGTTCGTAAGGTACTAAGCTGAATGGGAGGAGCTGAACTGCTTTCTCATCTTGGCATTGTAAACCCAACCAGCCTAGGCTGAGATGATCGATGAATCTTGTTTGTCATAATAATAATAAGTTAGAAATAAGTAGTAATAGTAGTAGTAGTTAGTAATAATAATGAGTTAGAAATAAAACGGATATGGAAGTTGAACCAGGTCCACATTGTGCCATTGGTAATCTCTCTGAAAAATCTGTTTAAAATAATGCAGAGGGCGGTAATTCTTAATACCACTCGCATCGCCAGAAAATTTTTGGAAGAAGAAGAAGAAGTTTTGGCTACGGCCCGCACTTTATTTAAAATCTAGCTTGGCTGGGAAAAGGATGAAAAGAAAGAAATAATAATAATAATAATTTAAAAATATTTTATTTCTTCCAAAATTATTCAGAAGTTAAACCACTCTGGAGCCTTTAAAGAAACTAGGAATATTTTTATTGAACTTTATTGGGGCAATTAACATTTTGCCTAAAGGCAACGAAATATCTTGAACCGGGCTATACCTATACCTACAAAAATGAACAACAATATTTGAACACATTGTATAAACATTATTGTTTATACAAGAATATACCAATACAGATACTTTTGATGAGCAAGTTTAAAAGAGCAACCAATGAAAACTCTTCTAACAACTAATGTAGTAAGGGGTTAATCAAAGGGGACAAATCAATAAGGGGACAAATCGATATAATTTCCATAATAACTTCTCAGACCACCCTAGTAAATAGTGATAATTTAGGAGAAAAACTATAACATATATACCGTTTATTTAAATATCCATACCGTATCCATACCATTTATTTAAATAATGATGAACCTGCTAACTATCTAACTTTTATTTAAAGGGGCATTTTAAACCTCAAACTTAATATCAGAAGAAAATCAGTCTCAAGAAAAACGAATTAAATAATTAAGCCAATTAACTGTAATGCCTACAATTTATTCAACGTTTCTTCTTCGAAAGTAATACTGAATCAAGTCTTATAATTACACTATCTGCAACGGATCTAATTACTAACATTCATGTATTTAAACTTAAATAAAAATGTTTCAAATAACAGGTGCTATTCCAATACGCTTAAAGAGGGGTATACTGGAGTGAATAATAAAGAGTTTTCCAATAAGGGTGTTAGAACCTTGAACATAATGGTGGCAACACTGTTTGAAATGTAAATGGCAATTGTAGAAATAGTAATTGGTAATTGTAGTATCAACCTGTATACAACCCATAATTCAGTTACCATACCATATATATGTATATTACCATATACACTATAGTTATTTTGATAACATCAGAATGTATTTTTGTTCACTTTGGCTCATTACGTCAATTTTAATTACTATTCGTGGAACAACAAACTCAGTGCTTTATAATAATTTTTATAATGGCTTCAAAGTGGAAGCCGAAACGTCGAGATTTTACAAATCCAAAACGCGGTTCTACCCGAGAACTTAATAATTCTAACATTACCGACCGCGGAAGCCTTTCCGAACATTCCGTACGCCTCTACGGGGAAGAAACAATTTTACATACTAAACATGTTAGTACCATTCTCACCCTCAAATCCCGTCTTATCTGCTACCTAACCTTTTTTAAATCCTGTCAAGACAACAACGTCATTCCAAAACATCACTGTACGGTTACGGTTACGGTTAAAACATCACTGCAAATCTACACAGCTGCAACATCCACCCCATGTCTAAATGATTGTGGCGTGTTCATATATTTTTTTCCTTTATTTGGGATTTTCGCCACGATCTAAAACTCAAAAAATGGCAAAAATATCTATTCTTATGTAAATAAAGAATCACTAGGTAAAAAAAAAAAACCAAACGGAGACAAATTTCTCATTGATTCTTTTTTTTAATAAATTTGCCTAACAAACAAAATTTTAAAAATATAAATGTGTTCTAAAAAAACTTTTAACATTAAAGTTTCGGGAAGTATTCTCCTCCAGTTTTCAAAACGAATCTAAAAATAAATTATATTAATTTCTATAAATTTTGAAAAGATAGGAAGTAAATATATTTTTTTGTGTATGTCAATGATACTTACATTACCAATTAGTTTTTAATGACAGTGACATACTACCAAAAAAAATTTTAAAAAAATCATCATCATCATCATCATCATCATCAACCCATGTCAATCTACTGCAGGATGAAGGCCTCCTAAGTAAGCTTTCAACTCTCGCGGTCCTGAACTCTCCTCTACCATTCAGGTCCAATACACTTAATAATGTCATCAGTCCATTGTGTGTTTTCGGTCTTCTCAGTGGACGTTTGCGATCAACCGGTATCCAGTCCAGGACCGCACTGGTCCATCTTTCGTCCCATCGCCTCGCTACATGGCCTGCCCACTTCCATTTCAATTGCTTTATTCTTCCAATGATGTCACTTACTTCCGTTTGATATTTGATCCATGTGCAGGTCTTTCTATCCCGTCTAGTAATGCCAAGCATACATCTTTGCATTCCCCTCTGTGCTACTCGAAGTTGAACCGACTGTGATGTGAGTATCCAGGTCTCACTTCCATATGTCATAACGGGCAGGACATACTGATCAAAGACTTTTCTTTTCAGACAAAGTGGTAGTTTGCTCTTAAACACTTTGTTGAGCCTGCCAAATGCCTACCAGCCACATTTAACGCGTCGTTCCACCTCCCGGACGGTATCCCCTTCCATTGAAATCTTTTGGATATTATCTTGGTGAAAACTTTATACACACTGATAGTAGGCTTATTGGACGGTAGTTCTTTAAATCTTCCCATGCTCCTTTCTTATGTAAAAGAATCACTTCTGCATTTTTCCATAAGCTGGGTACTTCTTGTTGTTTGAGACATTTTAAGTATAATTTTGCTGGTGTTTTATGTAAAGTCCGCACACCAGCTTTTAACATCTCCACAGTTATATTATCCTTTCCTGGAGCCTTGCCATTTTTCATCGAGTCTATAGCCTTTGTCACTTCCTCCACCAGGATATCCGGTACTTGTTCTTCAGAGGGCATTGCTGATCTTGCTTGATTCTGGTTCTCATATAACTTTGAATAAAATCTTCGGACAACCTCTAACATTTCCGTCAGTTCCCTGCATATTGACCATCCTCTCGAATTAGGGAAAACATTCGTGTCCTTTTCTTTCTTAGCTTCTGCTAGCTTTGTTAATTCTACTGTTTTCTTCCAGAGTTTTTTGCACAAGCTGCATGTTGACTCGGCGTTTTCTTATAGTTTTGCAAAGCTCAACGTACTCAACCCTGCCAAAAAGACTGTCTACATTCACGTTTCTACGTTTTTTCATTAAATTAATGGTCTCATTGGAAATTTTTGACTGTTTGAAACATTTATCTTCTGGTGCTATTAAAGCCGCCCTTTTAAGCACATTGTTGGCGATTTCTTCATAATGGTCTGTAATTTTCATCTCCTTCGGGTCTTATAACACAACAAAACGATTCGACAAAGCAATTTCAAGATCTCTGCCCCTCTCTAGCAGCTTTCCAGAATCCACTTTGCCTCTATTTGATCTTTTCTTTCATTCGCGCTCTTTTCGGCAGTTTATCTTAATCTTTGATCGTACCATTCGGTGGTCACTTCCCACATTAAAGTAAAATTGTAAAATATTGCTTTATCGTTTGACATGCTATAATCAATATCACTTGTGAGTCCAGATAGACTTTTCCATGTCCATTTTCTTTTGATCTTCTTCTTATAAAACGAATTCATAACATATAGTTCTTGTCCTTCAGCAAAGTCAACCAGCCTGTCACCTCTATTGTCCCGCTCACCATATGGCCCAGTTGCATTTTCCCCAGTTCTTTCTTCTCCGATTCTGGCATTAAAGTCGCCCATCAGGATTTTATACCTACACTTGTCTTTGTCTAAAAGTTAGGCCACATCATCATAAAATTCCTCAAATTCCTCATCTCTATGGCTTATAGCCATTGCATAAGCTTGAACGATTTGAAGCTTAAACTTATTATTCAGCTGAATGATGCATTGGGCTAATCTGTCGGATATACTTTCAAATTTGACTACACTGTCTTTCAGCTTTCGATTGATGAGGAATCAAATTCCACCACATCGTCCATTCTCCATACCTCCGGTGTAGAGTACGTGACCAGTTGGTTCTAATTTGATTAACTCTTCGCCCTTTCTTCGTGTTTCATAGAGCCCAATAATATCCCAATGTATGTTGTCAAGTTCAATTAACAGTTCTTGCAGTCTCTTCCCGGTGTCGTAGGTATTAATTCTTTGGATTTAGGCGGACAACCTGCGTCTCCGCCTAATTGAGTATTTCAAAAAACTCCATATATATAGTATACCCATATATATACATATAGTATATATATATATATATATATATATATATATATATATATATATATATATATATATATATATATATATATATATATATATATATATATATGGGTATATATATAGTATATAGTTGACCCTAAAACACTATTTTTTTTTTTTACTTATTTTGGAGCACTGCAAACCGAGCCGACTTGCTGCTTGCAGCTGCGCTGCAGGAATCGCGCGCTCTTGCTATTTGTCATTTACTCCCTGTTTGTCGGCTAGTTAACGCGCATTGCTTTATGTTTTGAAGATGTCAGAGGAACTAAGAAGCACTAAAAAAAGTATTTTCTTGGTTGGTGGTGTAAATCATCAAATTATGGGTGCAAAATTACCTAGTAATCGTCAATTTCTCGCGGTTTTATATTTTAACATTCGTGAAGAGTTCAATTGACTGTAAGTAACAGTGCAAATCTTGTCCTTCGGGAGTGTATTATATTCTGGAAAAAGGCTAGAATACCTACCAAAGCTGTACCTAACTGCGTGAAGAAGCTTGTGGATCTCTGTCAATTCTGGCGACAGCTGCAAAAAAACTGCAAAAAACACAGGATGTTTACAGATGCCGTGAGGACGATTTCCAAAAGTTTGGATAAATAATTTGATATCGCACACGCTGATACTCTTGATAGAATGAATATAGATTAAGATAAAATGTTCTTACAAAAACAAAGAGAGCCAAAAGATTTGTATTATCTTTTTTTTAGAGAACAGGTTGCTTGGCGGGCGTAGACAAAAAGTTAGCTGAGAAAGAAGAAAGTGCGAGGAAGACAAAACTAGATGAAGAAAAAAAGAGAGCCACGCAAATGTCTTCAGAGAGCTTATTGTCATCTTTTACTTTACATGACTATATACCGCCTCAAGATGAATCTACCAACTCTGAAGAAAGTCCTGAGGAACGTTTATCTTCAACATCACGCACTGTAAGTTCTGTTTCTACTACAAAAAGAGCAAGAAAAGATTTCATCACTGCAAAATTAGTTGCGTGTTTAGAAAGATGTTAACTAAGCGTAAAGGATACTGTTTATATACTTCAGGCTACAGTAGAAGCACAAGGTCTTAGTTGCGATAACTACTCAGTCAACAAATTTTCTCTATTCAATGGATTCGAACACAAATGAGAAAACATAGAGCGAACATAAAGAAAACATAGCATATCCAAATTTGTTACCATTTATTGGGATGGAAAATTATTACCTGGCCTGGATATGAGAAGTTCTAAAGAAGAACTTTTGCCGATCCTTATTTCATTTGAAGAGAAGGAACAACATTTTGCAGTATCTAAACTGGAGAGTTCTTCTGGCAAAGATCAAGCCAAAACAGTCTCAAACGCACTGTATGACTGGAACCTAAGTGATAAAATACAAACAATGTGCTGTCGTTCGACAGCATCTAATATAGGGCGCTTCATTAGGACTAATTTTTTCAACAAAAACTGGAACGAGAATTGTTACTTTTTCCTTGAAAAAAAAGCTTCCAAAAAGTTTGTTTGAATCAAAGATCCATCAAGTCTCTAGCCGTCCCGATATTCCAATATTCAATAAGTTTAGAGAGCATAGGAAGAACATAAATCCTAAGGCATCGAAACGAAAACATTGACATTATTAAACCGTTTCCGTTCCGTATCCGTTTAAAATCAGCGTAAAAGATAAACAGACGCTGCAACATGTTTGTTTATTCATTGTGACAGTTTAAGTAAAGCCTTGGCTTGGATGTAATTTATAAAAAATATGAAACAATTGACAAATCCATTTGTAAAGTGGCTCTGAGCAAGTTCAGTTGCCATTTGTGATATTTATCAGAGGAAATAGTCGTAGTATCTCTCTTTGATGATGAAGTAGACGAACAAACTAAGGTCAATATTGTAGCTAACTTACAAAGAGAAAGTACAGATGATTTTGGGAAGAGATGTGTTCCATCGCAAGAAGACATGTCTGTTTCGTTATATGGTGAGAGTTTGGTTTAATCTGTCATTTTAATTCCACTGTTATTTTAATTAAATTATCAATTTAATTGTGATACTAATTTTTAATTATTGTTGTCCTCAATCAAGAGCAAAAATTTGTTTTCGCGATTAAAAATTGACAACAATTTCGTGGAAAGAAAATTGAGCTTATGTGAAAGCTAAAAAGAAGGTTTCTACCTTAAAAGCAATAAATGATACAGCTGAAATAGCTGTTAAGATTGTTTGTTTACTGCAGAAAAAGAACAAAAACAGTTCCTACTACGTTGTGTGCAAGAATATAGAAACATAACTGCAAAAAACAGATCTAGAGAAATTATCCTGAATAGTTTCATTATCATCATCATCATCATCATCAGCCTGGATCGATCCACTGCAGGATTAAGGTCTCTTCAGCATGCTTCCAACTTTCACGGTCCTGGGCTTTCTTCTGCCACTCGGGTCCAATACAGTTAACGATGTCATCAATCCATCGTGCTTTCGGTCTTCTTCGCGGACGTTTGCGATCAAGCGGTATCCACTCCTGGATTGCCTTGGTCCATCTGTCGTCCCATCTCCATTTCAATTGCTTTACTCTTCCAATGATGCCACAGACTTTTGTTTGTTCCCTGATCCATGCGCAGGACTTTCTGTCTCGTCTTGTAATGCCAAGCATATATCTTTCCATTCCCCTCTGTGCCACCCGAAGTTTTTGAATTGATTGCGATGTGAGTGTCCAGGTTTCACTTCCGTATGTCATAACTGCTAGAATGCACTGATCAAAGACTTTTCTTTTCAGGCATATATATATATATATATATATATATATATATATATATATATATATATATATATATATATATATATATATATATAATTAATAATTAATATTAATAATTTAATTATAATTGTATATTAATTAATAATTATAATTAAAAAAAGCAAAAAACTTCATGTATAAGCCATCCGACGAGAAGTTGGAGAAAATATGAGTTGTTTGATTATGGAGAGGGATTCCTATTCTTGGCGAGATAGCATATGTCGGTACCCTGATGAGTCTAACCACCAAAAAACGAAACATGTGCCCTCCAATGTAAGGGATGGGTGGGGCTTCCTCCCGGTCAAGCAACTAACCCATACTTATATTATTATTCACGTATGGGCCCTGGTGGACCACGCGAAGTACAATTAGAGGCGTTTGTTATTGTTAGCCTTCCTTTGCGCCCATACTAATTTCATACTTTCGCTATGAGCTTTTTTCCTTTCGTCAGACCAAGTTGTTCCAGTCTTCCTACATTTTTCTCTCTGGCCAACTTTCCAAACGTTAACCTGAAACAGCCTCTATCCTGAATTTCACTTTGTGTAATATTTGCTGATCTTAGGTCCTCTTTAATTGCCGCAATCCATTTAATTATTTCTACTTTAGCTCTACTCCTACTTTCATAAAATTCGACTATTTGTCTAGTTAGCCTACTCGGATTCATCCGTTTGATGTGTCCGTAAAACTTAAGTCTTCTTTTTCTCATATCGCTATGTATATCTGTGTATTGTTTGATTTCTTGGTTTTCTCGAAGTCGGTATGTTGTGCTATTTATTTGTTTGGGGCCTAGGATTTTTCTTATGATTTTACTTTCCTTCTTTTCAATGTCCTCGATGTCCCTCTTTCTATTCAAAATGAGCATTTCTGTTCATTAATAACCGTGTTGTAATGTCACAGTTTTGTGTTTTTAGATAGGCATTTTTTGTTGTAAATATTTTGTGTAAGTCTCAATGCCGTTTCCATTTTTTGACATCTACCCTTATTGGCCGCTTTTTCCTGCACTGTTACCATATTTTATTTTTAGAAATGGTGTTCTTAGCCTGTTGCAGGTCATGTATTGTGTCTTTTCAAAGAAAATTTGGAGTCCTACCTTTTCTGCTGTTTCTTTTAGGATTTCAATCTGTTTCTGTGCCGTTACTACATCTTGAGCTAAAATTGCTAGATCATCAGCAAATGCCAGACAATCAATTTTGATGTTGGTTCTCCCCAGTTTAATGGGCTGGTCAATATTCACTGCCGACTTTTTTTCACGCCACTCCTGTATTACTTTTTCTAGAACACAGTTAAATAAGAGTGGCGAGAGTCCATCCCCTTGTCTCACACCAGTTTTAATTTCGAAGGGCTCTGAGATGTCACCCATGAATTCAACTTTTGACCTTGTGTTAGTTAACGTTGCTTTAATAATTGCCAGCGTTTTCAGATCTAGTCCTTGTTCTTTCAAGATTCGGAATAAAGATTCGCGGTCAATAGAATCATATGCTTTTTTGAAATCCACAAATGTACAGACGAGATTTTTATTGTACAGTTTTTGATGTCTTAGAATCAACTTTAGATTCAGGATCTGTTCAGGGCAGGATCTGCCCGGTCGAAAAGCTGCTTGATATTCACCAATGTTCGGTTCTAACTGTCCCTGTGCTCTGTCTAGTAGACATTGAGATAAAATCTTGTAACAAACTGGGGGAAGAGATATTCCTCTATAGTTGTTTACATCCGTTCTATCTCCTTTCTTATGTAGTGGATGGATTAGAGCATCTTTCCAGTCTTCCGGAATCCGTTCGGTTCGCCAAACTTCTTGTAGAATTTTGGTTATTTCCTTGATTGTACTTGGATCAGCGGATTTCAAAAGTTCAGCAGTGATTCCATCTTCACCAAAAGCTTTGTTATTTTTAAGCCGCTTGATTTGCCTAATTATTTCCTCTTCATTCGGTGGTAATGAATCTGGGTTTGTTTGTTTAGGGTTTAGTGTTGGTAATTTGTTTAAGGGCTCAGGACAGTTTAGTATTTGTTCAAAATATTTCGCAAGTCCTTTGCAATTATCTTGGTTATTTAGAACTAATTGTCCGTTTTCCTTTTGAAAGCATAGGCTCTGCGGTTGATAGCCTGTTAATTTAGTTTTAAATGTTTTGTAAAAGTTTCGGGTGTTATTTTTTTGGAAATCTTATATATATATATATATATATATATATATATATATATATATATATATATATATATATATATATATATATATATCAACACTCAACAGCTCAACAATTTTTGCTGGATCCTAGCTGAAACATGTAGTCGTGTGTGTATTGTCACGATATAACACGACGTCTTTCCTGTTTGCTAATTCTGGGCGATTTTCTTCAATTTCTACCTTCTGCCGATCTAATGGTGAACAGTAGAGGTGTTGATAGTTTGGTTCGGTGGATGAAGCCTCAAGATGAAGCCTCAATCCACTTTTCATCAACAATTACCATCCGCTTCAGAAATGTAATTTCAGAATTTTTTTTGCAGTAAAAGATTCCGTGATGAACCATTTTTTTACAGATGGTCAAAAACGCCTGTGCAAAGATTTATCACGTTTTACATGTATATAAATAATAAATATTAAATTGTAATAAAAGGTGTACAAATAAGTTTCCGCCGTTTGAAAAAAGAAGGCCCCACCAGAAGGTTAGGTTTAAATTGCCAGATATAAAACGTAATGTCGTAAGTTTGGTCATCTGGTTACCACATAATGTTATAAGTATTACTGACTTCATATCAGCATATCACATACATTTTTTCGTGCGAAAATGTCAAGTTTTGTGCCATATAAGCCTCATTTGCCGAAACTTTTAATTTAATTCTTTAACTTGAAGAAATCTACATCTGAGGGGCATCGAGTGCTTGTAGAAGTATATGGTGAGGCTGCTTTAAGTGAGAGAAGTTGTCGGGAGGGCTTACAAAAGTTTTAAAACGGTCAGTTTAACGTGAAAGCCAAAGAACGCAGTGGAGGGCCAAAAGGGTTACGAAGACCCGGAATTGGAAGTATTATTGGAGGAAGATTTGTCTCAAACGCAAAAAGAAACTGCACTTACATTAAAAGTGACTCAACAAGCGATTCTACATTGTTTAAAATCGTTGAAAATGATTGAAAAAGAAGGAAATTGGGTTCCATATGAATTGAAGCCGAGAGACGTTGAACACCGATTTTCCATTAGTGATATGCTACTTGCCAGACATAAAAAACTGGCTGCTTGCCAGACTCCACTTGCCATATTCACCAGACATTGTCCCTTTCGATTATCACTTGTTCCGGTCGATGGCTCATGGTCTGCCTGAGCAGCTCTTTATATTATCTATTACATTAACGATTCGTGGATAGCCTCAAAAGATGAAGCGTTCTTCCGACGCGGTATCCGAATGCTGCTAGAAAGATGGGAAAAAGTAGTGGCTAGTGATGGACAATATTTTAAATAAACCGTAATGATCCGTTCTTTCACAATAAATTCCTAATTTTTGAGAGAAAACAAAGGAAACTTATTTGAACACCTGTTAATAAATATTAGATTGATTATTAGTCTCCTTTTTATTCCCCACCACCCTGTAACAAAAAAAACTGTACGTGTCACAGTAATTAGCTTATGATTTTCGGATTTAGAAATACAAAATACTTATACATCGATTTTCATTAAAGCTACCTAAAAAAAGTTTAAATTTGTCGACCTGTAATTATTGTTCATTGTTCATTTTAAAGTTCTGACACCCTTATTGAATAACATTTCACGCATAAGTTTTGTTTTCAAACTCGTTAGTTTGATTTTTAAAAACGTTTTATTTAACACTTTTTTACAATATTAAATAAGATTTTTGTTTTCGAATGACAGAGATACACTACAGTTAAAAGTTCTACAACAATTGACTGAAAAATCCTTGAAGGATATATTTATACAAATAAAAATGCTGAGTTAACAAATGTATTCGTTCTAGAAC
Source organism: Cosmopolites sordidus (assembly GCA_031761425.1). Lineage (NCBI taxonomy): Eukaryota > Metazoa > Arthropoda > Insecta > Coleoptera > Curculionidae > Cosmopolites > Cosmopolites sordidus. The sequence continues at coordinate 1,409,940 of JARFXV010000067.1, read as the reverse complement.
GTTTTGATCGTGAGAACAACACTACGTGACTAAATATGTTGACGGTGCTGTTCCTGGGTGCAGGTGGTTGTATTCTGATATGTTTGTTGTTGCTAAGTTGGCGAATCGTCCATGCAGGTGGCTGTAATTGATATGGTGATTCGGCCGACGTTGCATTACGTGGGATATAACTCCTCCCACCTTAGATGAAACATATCCTATGGTTCTTGTTTCATCCGTCTAGAAGTCGATTTCTTCTACGGGGGCTGCTTGATTGTTGCGGCTTTTTGATTTTAACTTCTGTATACAATATCTATATATAAAATAGAGTATGATGATTAATAAACATATATAGATTAATATGGTCCAGAAGCTAGTTCGATTTATATAGATGGTATCGGAGAGCTCGATGAGGTCTTCCTTCTGTCTTTTTAATTGGGTTTGTATTTCATCGTTGGCCTTCAAATTGATTGAATTTAAATTGATCGATGGTGGATTGAATATCGATACTTGTTCTTTGGCCAACGTCCAGTTTAGTTTTGGTAGGTTGATTTCTTGATATGACAGGTAACTTGGTTTATAGGTTTCCAATGTTATTGAACCTATATGGATTTTGCAGTTGGGTTGCATTTCTATAAGGTACGAACCATATAGAGGGTAGTTGTTTTCTGTGTTTTCACACGTCACTTTGGATAGCTTTTCTTCAGGAAGGGTGACTATCCATTGATTGTCCATGATTCTTGTTACTTGTATGTCATATATATTGACGTTAAAGGGGTGGCAGAAAGTAATATTTTTCTGATGTTTTAACAATTGCACAGCACAAGGGTTAATTGTTTCTAGTGGCTTACTTAAGGCATTTTTACACAAGAACTGTTTATTCAAAGTTTCTTCACATTGTTTATCCTGGTAGGAATATTTCTTACTGCTGAGTGCGAGGTAAGGTTTTAAAGGGATGTTAACCAGGAAGGTTCCATTGTTGGGAATTGGTAAAGGATAGAGGTGATAATATTGGTATATTTCAGGCTCTACCAATGGAAGTTCTAGTATGAATGTTATTTCGTATTCTTTCGAGAAACTTTTAATTTCAATTATTTTTTCGAGTTCGAGGACATTTTGCAATTCACTAGTTAAGGGTAGTTTATCTGTATTTAAATGTTTTTCAAGATTTTTTATTTCTGAAAGTAATTCATTAGGATTTACAATTGAATTATGTAATACATTAATTTTAGAAAATGTAATTGCTGTTTCGATATTACTAAGCAAATTATATATTGATTGATACAACATTGTGATTTGAGTGATTGTTGTGTGAATTAGCATATATTGATGATCGTTTGTTTCATGAATAGTGATTGTTTGTATAGTTTCCTCGATATGTGATATGCGAGTTCTTAATATCTGTTGATTATGTGTTAAGTTAGCCATTATGTTTTTGATATTTTCAGAAGTTTTACCTAATAAGGTTATATGATCAATTAAACTTAATTTTAATTTGTTTTGATTGCCTTGTAGTGCTCTGATTTTGTTATCAATTAATTCTGCGTCATTCTGGTCAAGGTTTCCGGTGATGCACTTAATTAGTGATCCCAAGGGGTTTAATAATCCTCTTTTAATTCTTTTTGTTGTTTTATAGGGGATTATTTGGTTAATTAGGTTTTCTATTCTTTCTTCAAGAGTGCGGGTTGAAACAAGTGTATTATGATATTCCGAGTTATAGTCGCTATTGTTGTATAATGCGTTGAGAAGAATTCTTGAATTGAATTTAAGTGATTCGAATTCTGTTATTACTGGATTTAAGTTGACGTTTTGTATAAATGTCCAATAATTTGATACGATTTTTGCGGTACCTTTTTGGATGGGTAGTATTCCTGGATAGTTATTAAGGTTGTTTATTTTTATTCCAATTCCGAGTGTGAGGACGGTACAGGTCCATCTGTAACAACGGGTTTTATCTTAGTCTCGTTGATATGCACGGTTTCCTTCTTTTTTGTTTTTGGATTTTCAATTTCAATTTTATTGTTTTCAAGTACTTTGGTTAGAATATAAGGGCCTAAGTACTTGTTTTTTGTTTTTATTGACCTTTGATCATTTTTCTTATAGATTAAAGAGCCTAGTTGTATTCTTGCTTGGTCCTTTTTTTCATTAATTTTATTAATGATGGTCTCTTTGCGCTTTTTTGATTCTTCAGCGACTTGGTCGTATAAAATTCTCGTTTTTTCTTTATGACTTTGTAAATATTCCGTATATGCATGGGTTGGAACTAAATTCATAGGATCTCTTGAATTTGTATGACCTAATACAAGTTCTTGGGGTGTGTAATTTGTACTTGAATGGATGGTGTTATTGTATGCAATAATAGCATATGGCATTAAGCTTATTATCTCTGAATTTAGGTCTGTTTGTCTTAAGATTCTTAGGTGTTCGATTAGGGTAGAATGTAGACGTTCTACTGGTGAATTTGATTCATGATGGTGAGGTGTAGTAAAATGAATATTTATATTGTGTGTCTTTAAAAGGTTTTTTACTACTTCATTTTTAAATTCAAGTCCATTGTCAGATATTATACAATTAGGTGTACCTATGAACGAAAAGTATTTAACTAGTTGTTCACAACATGATATGGCGTTTCCGAAATATGGAAGGGCTTGTCCAAATTTTGAGAATTTATCTAAGAGTGTTAGAAATTTTTCTTTTCCGATTGAAAGGGTGTCAATGTGTACAATTTCAAACGGTCTGCTTGGAGTTTCTGTTAGAATAAGAGGTTGATTTGGAGGTTTTCGATTATATTTTGATCTTTGACAAATTTCACAATTATTGATATAATTTATTACGTCAGTTTTTAATGTTTTCCAATAATAATTAGCTTTTAGAAACTTTGTTGTTTCATCTATTCCACGATGATTAGTTTTTCCTTCATGTTTATATTGAATTAAAGGAATTCTTTCGTCTTCTTCGACGTTATTAATTAATTTAGTACATTCAATTAATTTATAGTTTCTAAAATGGTTGATCATTATCTGGTTGAATATTGTTCGTAATTCTTTCGAAAGGAAGTATACGAAGGTTTTCTTTTCCGTTAGATATTCTTTCAAAAATTTTGTTATCTTCTCAATATTAGTTGGTAATGTCGCATATATTATTTTGTGTTCTTCGAAATTCTTGTTTTCGATTTTTATATATGGATCGTAAGGAGATTTTTTCACGATTATTTGTTTGTTTTTATTGTTAATAATTTCATCTAATAGCGTTATTCCGGTATAATTTTCATTTGCATTTGTGGTATGTATTGTTTGATCCGTTTTTGTTTTAAAAGGAGGTCGAATCTGTATGTCTGAAATTATTCTTATTTTCGGCTGGTCTTTTAGTTGACAGTTCTCTAATTCTTGTATGGTTTTGTTTACTTCGTCCGTGTTGATAGCGTTTGGATCATAATTTTCAAAAAATTCGTCGATTTCCATGTTGATGTCTCCTGGACAATTCATTGTTGACTCTGTTTCTACTGCATTGATTTGGATGCGAGACAGGGCGTCAGCATTAGTGTTTTGGATGCCTTTTTTATAAATGATTTCATAATCATATTCTTCTAGTCTCAGTCTCCATCTTACGAGTTTACTGTTTGGTTCCTTTAGATTAAAAAGCCAAACAAGAGGGCGATGATCTGTATAGATTTTGAATTTTCTTCCATACAAATATGGTCTGAAATACTTGCATGCCCAGACAATGCTTAAAAGTTCTTTTTCTATGGTGGAGTACTTTTGTTCTGAGTCATTTAATGTTCTTGATGCATAACCAATAGGTTGATCATTTGGTGGATTTCCTTGTGAAAGTACGGCTCCAAGTGCGATATTAGAGGCGTCGGTTGTTAATACAAAAGGTTTATCGAAATCTGGATATTTTAAGATTGGTGCATTAATCAAAAGATTTTTAAGGTGATTGAATGCTTCGATAAAAGATTTAGAATGATTAACTTTTGCATTTTTCTTTAAGCAAATTGTTAAAGGTTTTGCTATTTTCGCGAAGTTATTAATGAAACGGCGATAGTATCCTGTGAGTCCTAAGAATGATTTTATTTCTTTCTGAGTTTTTGGTAATGGAAAGTTTTTTACAGCGTTTATCTTATCTGGATTAGGTTTGATACCTTCGTTGGTTACTTTATGACCTAGATAAGCTACTTCTTTATGTAGAAATTCGCTTTTGTCTAATTGAATTTTAAAATTCGATTTTCTTAATCTTTCGAATACTTCTTGTAGTCTTTCGATATGTTCTTGGAGGGATGTTGAAAATATTATAATATCGTCTAGGTAGACTAAACAAGTTTCATTTTGTATTCCTCTTAATACGTTGTTCATTACCTTTTGAAATGTCGTAGGGGCGTTTTTTAGTCCAAATGGCATACGTTTAAATTCGTAATGGCCAGTGTCTGTCGAAAAGGCTGTTTTCTGTATATCTGCTGGATTCATTTCTACTTGGTGAAATCCATTTGCTAAATCGAGGGTAGTGAAATACTGAGATTTGCCCAATTTATCTAATATGTCGCTTATTTGTGGAAGTGGGAATTTTTGATCTATCGTTTTATCATTTAATTTTCGATAGTCGATTACTATTCTCCATTTACGTTTTCCAGAGGCGTCCATTTTCTTTGGTACTATCCATATGGGACTGCTCCATGGTGAGTTGGATTCTTGTATGATTCCGTTATCTAACATTTTGTTTATTTGTGATTTTACTTCTGATTTATGTACATGTGGATATCTATATGTCTTGGTGAAAATAGGGGTTTCATCCGTTAGTTTTATCTCGTGTTTTATCTGATTTGTGAACGTTAACGGGGTATTTTCACAATAAAATATATCTCTATATTTGTAACAAAGCGTTCTTATGGCTTTATATTCTTCTGTGTTACAATGTTTTAATCTTAGATTCTTTAAGTTTGCCTTTTGGAGATTATTTATCTGTTGAGTATAATCGGCATCTGTCTCCATGTTTTCGAAGAAGTTCATTTCGGCTTCTTTAATTAATTCGACTGAAATTGGTTTCGTAAATTTAATTTTTACTGGGGTTTCTCTTGTGTTTGTAATTATGGTGGTCGCGTAAAAATTTGATATGTTGACTAGAGATTCGGGTATTTCAGTTTTTTCGAAATTTGTATAATGTAATATTCCGATTCCTTTTTCTTTGTCAACAGGTACTTTTATTACTTGACATGTTCGTGGAGGTATAATCAATTCAGTGTATTTAGGGTATGAATGTATAGGTTTATTATTTTGATAATATAATGGGATGATTGAAGTTTCTGATTCTAATGTGAAATCTTTTAAGTTTATGTTTGCGCCAATGTGTGTTAGAAAGTCCATTCCTAAAAGTCCGTCAAATTGCTGGGAAAAATCAAAAAGATAAAGTTTATGATTTCCGGGAAAATTGAATGAAGGGAAAATTGGTATGATCATAACTTCGTTATGCATTGAAGTTGCGTGAGCTGTTTTTACAGTGAAGAATTCGTTCGTTATTAAGTCGGGGAAAAAGTGGTATGCTAATTGAGGATTTATAAAGCTTTTACCGCTACCAGTATCGACTAGAAATGTTGCGTCCATTTCGGGTAAATAGATGATGGGTAAATTTAAGATTGCTGAATTATTTAGGAATATCAACTCTTTTGGTTTGTACTTTGGGTGATTGGAAAATTTTCTGAGGGTTCGATATAATTTTCATCGGGTGGTTCTTCGTAATATTCATCATATTCGTAGTTTTCTTCGTTATCAATGGGGTTATAACTTTGCTCTGTGTATTCTTGTTCGGATGTATAGTTTTCTTGTATAGTATTAATATTTTCAATTTCGTTATCCATTGTTTGATTAAATAATTGGTTTGAGGGTTGTCTGATGTTTCCGCTCGATGTATCCATCGGTTCTGGTTTATTTCCGCGTACTATCGATGATGTCGCTTGACGTTTTATACCGTGAGGGGTGTTGAAATTGCTAAATTGCTGTCTGAAGAAGTTATTAGGGTTTTGTCTGGTAAACATTTTTCTAGGGGCTCCAAATTGGTTTGGTTGTACATTAGCTGTATAACGTACAGGGATGTTCTGTTGGTGTGCGTTAGCTGAATAACGTACAGGTTGTTGATTTTGATATTGGTGTACATTAGCTGAATAACGTACAGGTTGTTGATTTTGATGTTGATGTACATTAGCAGAATAACGTACAGGTTGTTGATTAGGGTTGGTTCCTGATGTAGTTGGTTTTGTATTATTGTTACTGCGATTTTTATAATAAAGAAAGTTTTCTTCTTCTTCGGCGTAGCTCATGGCTTGTTCTAACGATGTCGGATTTTTTAATCTTACAACGAGTTGCATATGGTAGTTTAAACCATTTATGAATGTTCTTAATACAATATTTTCATATTCCTTAATTTTTAAAATTTTTAGATCTCGTGGGTCATTTGACATGTTAATTTTTGAAAATAAGAGACTTCTAGCGTCTTGTAATTTAATTCCGAATTGTTGAGGGGTTTCGTTTTTTTCTGGCTTGGTTGTGATAATATCTTGTACTATACAGTCTATTGATCTTCGATCAGAGAAAGTATTTATGATGGCATTTTTTATTAGCTCCCAATTATGTAGTTCAACTCTAGATGCTACTAAATCTGCTGCTCTACCAATCAACTTGCTCAATATGGTATCGAATAAGCAAATATTTATTGGTGCGTTAATATTTTGACGATCTTGATGGTTATTAAGAAAATTGTCACATGCATTAATAAATCGATTAATTTGTTTAGAATTACCATTGAATTGCGGAATGTTCTCTGCTTGGTATCTAATTAAAGCGTAATTTGGTGTTGCCATTTTGATTTTATTTTTTTTTTTTTTTTTTTTTTTTTATTTTTGAAAATATTTTGAAAAATTGTTATCAGTGTTATTAGTAGTGTCAAGAAATATACTTAATATTAAAATATGACTAGAATAATGAATGGGGAAAAAAATGAAAAGATAAAAATGGAAAAAGATTGGATGCACTTACAGTATGTTGATGATGATTTTCATTCCTTTGTGGATTTGGTTGCTTTGCTTTGCTGCTTTGCTGCTTTTGTTGCTTTTGTTGCTTTGTTTGTTTCTTTCTTAGCCTAAGTTCCAATAGGAGTAGCGATTTTTGTCTCTTCCCTGGAGGTTGAATTGCTGCGGAGTTGAGCGATGCTTGTCTCTTCTTTTGCTGTACTGCTTCTTGTCACTCGCGGTTCGTTTTCACCATTAATCGTTGGAACGAAACAGACTTGTTCGATACAATTCTGTTGGTCAAATCTGTACTCAGTTTTGTTCAAATTAAGCCCGTTGGCAAAATCCTACCGACTGCGCCAGTTTTGTTTTCAAACTCGTTAGTTTGATTTTTAAAAACGTTTTATTTAACACTTTTTTACAATATTAAATAAGATTTTTGTTTTCGAATGACAGAGATACACTACAGTTAAAAGTTCTACAACAATTGACTGAAAAATCCTTGAAGGATATATTTATACAAATAAAAATGCTGAGTTAACAAATGTATTCGTTCTAGAACGTTTTGATCGTGAGAACAACACTACGTGACTAAATATGTTGACGGTGCTGTTCCTGGGTGCAGGTGGTTGTATTCTGATATGTTTGTTGTTGCTAAGTTGGCGAATCGTCCATGCAGGTGGCTGTAATTGATATGGTGATTCGGCCGACGTTGCATTACGTGGGATATAACTCATATAAGCTTTTTATAGATGTTTTAACTAGATTTTCATTTGAAACAAGTACGTACAGTGGTGTCATTACAAAAATTAGTTGTAAAAACCAAATAACAAGCAACAGATCATCTGCATAAATTATCTAAAAAAAACTTTAACCATCTACACCTTATTAACACTTTGATAAAGTACACATAGTTAACCTCAAATATCGATTATTTACAGCCTACTTTCTACGATTCTATATCTGTCTAGTAAAATGACCAAGTCATTTTTCCTGTATCCGTTTAACGTGAAACACTCTCATAACAATTAACCCATATAAATGCCATTACGCACGATAAATGATTCGACAGATAACAGTTTTTTCACAAAATCAGATTATTTTCATGTGCAGCAGCTCATGAAAATACTAGAACTTCTTTTATATGGATATGTGTGATTCTGTGAATAGATGGTGCAACACCAAGAAAATAGATAGATAATGACATAAAAATTCGAGAAAAAGCTCATTATTGAACAATTTTTTTTTCGTATATAAGTTTTATAACAAAACTATGTTTTTTCCTTATAATTAAAAAGTTATATCAAATTGAAAAAACATCTTTAAAACTAGTATCGATGACGCGCCGACAGTTTCCGAAAAAAACCCGAGGGCATGTTACCTCACAATGGCAAAACAAACGCCAGTATTGGGTCGGCTCGAAACAATTCGGAAGTTTCACCGAAATTTTATTTTACGAAAAGACGTTCGGAAAAAATATGACTACCGGGCAAATAAAATAATACTGGGGAACACCAATTTTGTTGACTTGGATCTGTGACTTGTTTTTGACTAATTTTTCATCTCTGAATTCAAAAATATTCAGTTTTTCTCTATCACGTCAAGTTCTTAAGCTACAGCATACCCCTCATTTTACCTTAAAAGTGTACATACGAAAGGAAATAAGGTGAGATCTGACCAAATAGATTAGAATATTTGATTCATACAGAGCTTAACATAGTATTAAAAGTTAAATTGTGTTTATACAAAAAATAAATAAACGATATTATGGTAAAAAAAAACTTCTTCTTATAGCTTTTCCTGGAGTGTTCAGTTTGTGGACATTCTCGCTTGATGTTCCAACAGTAGTCAGCCATCATACTGACATCCCATCTACCTTGATACAGCGCTTCCATAACCTTTAGATCTTGATGGAATCACTCGTCCTGTTCATCACTAATAGCACCAAGATTTTCTGGGAAGTTAGCAAGATGACTATGTAAGAAATGCAGTTTAATGCTCATGTTGCAAACAAGCTTTTTATAGATCTCCAAGAGTTCGAGACCAATTTCGATGTAATTCGGGGCTCGTGTATTTTCAAGAAAGTCTTTAACAATATTTTTAAAAGCCAACCAAGCATTCCTTTCAAGTTCGGTCATTGTTTCAGTGAAATTTTCATCTTTAACGAGTTGCCGAATCTGTGGACCATCAAACACACCAGCCTTTATCTCTTCATATGACAGGCTAGGGATTGCCGAAATGATATACTTAAAGCAGTCTCCTTCAATTGACAAAGCCTTAACAAATTGCTTCATGAGACCTAGTTTTATATGTAAAGGTGGAAATACAATGTTTTTTCTGTCGACAAGTGGCTGATTTAAAATGTTTGGATCACCAGGTCTAAGGTCAGATCTTGGCGGCCAGTTTGATTACACCCAATGCTTCTCACGAGCTCTGCTGTCCCACATGCACAAAAAACAGAGGTACTTGGTATACCCGCGTTGCTGGCCAAGAAGGAAACCGACCATTTTAAGGTCAACACAGATGATCCATTGGTGCATGTTATATTGCAACAAGTCAATGACTTTCTTTATGTCGCCATATTTTTCACGCAAAGAAACTGAATGACCTATGCGACTGAACTGTATAAATTTCCATTATGTAGGAGAACACACTTCAAGCTACGCTTTGAGCTATCTATAAACAATCGCCATTCAGTTGCGTTATAGTTAGAAATGGCCAATTCTTGCATTAAACCTTCTACGTTCTGGCAATATACAAATCCGTCATTATTTCTGAAGTACTACCTATTCACTTTCTCTAGAAATTCACTTTCTCTAGATCGATAGTAAGTGACTTTAGCTCCTTTGTCAAGCAAATTTTTTTCGTGCAATCTTGATGCTAATAATTCCGGTGCTTTTTTGGATAGTCCCAAATCTCGTGCTAAATCGTTTAATTCATGATGATTGAATCCTTTACGTACAGAATCATTGGAAACTTTGAATTCTTTGTCGGTGGAGTCACTTCGATCTTCACTTGATTCACATTCTTGTATTTCTAAAGAAGGTAATTCTTGGAAAACTGGCACTGGGATTTCAACTAAATGAGGCATAGGGCGTATAGCTGACGGTAAACTAAGGTACTCAATTTTGTTTGGTTTTCTTGTTGAATCCTGATGTTTTCACTATGCAAAAGTAGCAATCACTTAAGTGATCTTTAGGCTCTCGCCAAACCATTGGTATACCAAACGAAAGTTTATTACGTGTTCTCTTCGTCCACATTTGTAAACTCTCTACACACTGCTTGTACACTTTATGAGGGGCTCATGATTTATCTTGGTCACCTATTTTCACTTAGGCTTGCCTGACAATAGGCTTGCCTGACAAATGTACTAATATTAGTCCGTTGAATGGGGATGGTAAAACTGCCACATATATAACAAAATGAATCAGGGCTGTTTAAGCACTTACGACGAGAACTACCAGAGGCAGACATAACGAAAATCTGTAGTTGTGTATGTATACTTTGACTTCACTATATCAGAGCGACACAGACCCGCGTACTTTAGCATCTCATGCGTAACTGACCGAAATAGTTTTGGATGACGCAACGTCACTCACGCCCCCACTCCTAGGTCGAAGAAGGTTCGCCGGTAGGAGAGCAGTAGTGACTTCTGTGATTCGCCAAGCTTAGTCGGATGCGCAACAACGGTAGAGAAAAAAACTTGACGTGATAGAAAAAAACTAAATAAAGTTTTGGAATTAGCATGTCAATTTACGTATAAAACAGGTTTAATATCGGACTCAACAGAAATTATTTTTCAAATTGTTCCCCAGTGTAATTTATCGATCTTGCAGTCATTGTTCTATAGGTTTAACCGATATCTTTGACTGCATTTATTGATTTTCTAGCGATTTGAAAATATACTTGGTTTTAATTGTTATTTAAGCTTTCGAATAAAAAGATATGGAGGCTCAAAGGTAAGTTTAGAATAAAATATTGAAATTAGATTAGGGTTCCTTTTGTTTTTTGCATTCGTTTTTATAAGCATAAGTTTTGCATAAGTTTTATTTATATGATTTAATTCATGTAGGGAAAACAAATTAACGTGCCAAAATTTGTAGTGTATGTGTATATATATATATATATATATATATATATATATATATATATATATATATATATATATATATATATATATATATATATATATATAGGTAGATGCACTGAACAAATCTTTAACTTAAAAACAATACTGAAATACAAAGCTATCAGGAACGTCCCAATCATATGCACGTTCGTTGACTTCAAGAAAGCATACGACTGCATTGACCGAAAATCTCTGTTCAATATCCTACAAGAACAAGGACTCGACCCCAAAACACTACGATTGATCAAGCAGACACTGACCGACACAATCTCTAAAGTGAAATTTATGGGAGAAATGTCCGAACCCTTCCTGATTAAAACCAGAGTACGCCAAGAAGATGGGTTATCCCCACTCCTCTTCAACCTGGTCCTGGACAAAGTCATAAGGGAATGGGAAAAGGAACTAAAAAATCAAGGACACTGGAAACCAATACGACTCGGGCGAACCAAAAACAACATAGAAATAACATGCCTAGTCTTCGCGGATGACCTAGCCATACTCGCAGACAATGAAAAAAGGGCAACCAAACAGATCGAAGTCCTCAAGGAATGTGCAGAGAAAGTTGGCCTACAAATATCCTTTCAAAAAACCGAATTCTTCTGCTCAAAATTAAATGTCCAAAATTTGAACACCAAATAAGGCAAAATAAATAGGGTCACTCACTTCAAATACCTGGGCGAGATCCTCTAACCCACAGGAGGAGAGAAGATAGCACAGAAGACTCGATTGCAGAAGATGAAGAGGGCATACGGCAAGATATACAATATCTACAATAAGAAATGCCTATCCACACACGCAAAAATAAGACACTACAACACAGTAATCAAACCAGAGGTACTATACGCAAGCGAGAAAGTTACACTCCATACAAAAAGCGGTATAGAAAACATACTAAAAGAAGAACGCAAAATTATGAGCAAAATTCTCGGCCCAAAACTGACAGAGGAAGGATACAGACTACATTCTAGAAAGACGACAGAGAGAATGTACAACGTAGCGGCGGACATAAGAAAAAGAAGGTTGAAATTCTATGGACATATCAGTAGACTCCCACTGACAAGACTCACTAACAGAATTCTTACATACATACAAGGAGTCAAGTCAACAGTACCATGGATCGCACAAGTCAGAGCTGATCTGGGAAAGGCACAAATGGGTCCGACAGAGATTGAAGATAGAGGAACGTACAGACACAAAATACATATATGGAACGTTGCATCAGAGAGCGAAGTTTCTAGGAGATCAGGAACAAAGTGGACGGAGGAGAGAAAGAGAATCCACGGAGAAAGGATGAGAGAGGTGTGGAGGATTAGAAAGGACACTGGAAAATGAGTCAGGATGCTTTGCGTGATCCAACCGGGTCTATACGCACCTAATAATAATATATAGGTAAAAACCGTTGACAATACTGACGTGAAAACACTTTACCCTAATAACGTCACAAACATGGCAGCCAATCGCGGCGCGTTCGTAGGTACGTTTTTTTAATTTTATAAATTTTAATTCATTCATAATTAGTTATATTTTTTTTTAAGTGTTTCGCATCGATTATCTATATTATTTATGATAAAGTAATAAAGCCAAAAAAAAAAATTGATGCTGATGACCCAAACTCGAAAATTTCACTGAGCAAGGAATTCACAAGCTTCCACACCGACGGGACAAATGTGTAGAGCGTGGATGAAGCTATGTTGAAACATGATCAATAGTTTTTTTGTATTATTTTATAAATAATCAATATGTATAAAACAATTCCGGTTTATATTTGATTCACCCTCGTAAAACGATTATTAGTAAATATTTACTATTAGTTATTATTAATTTTTAGACGTTAAATCACTCGCTTATATTTAGTATTTCTTAATCCTCTAGAGGTTTTATCACAATTCTTCAGTTTAGTTCAGTAGATCATCAGCTTAATAATAAGATTTTCATCGGTTGAAAACTTGATTCAATTCGGCGAAACATTCATAACTCATCATTCAACTGAGAGGCCATCTGCTTTGTCAAGAAGAGAAAAAGATTCATTCTGAGAATTACTATTCTGACAACTGCTGGGGAAACTGAAGTTAACAAACAAGAGTTAGAACGTCCAGGAACTATTAAAAAATTATGAAAATATTGAAAACATTGAAAAGGAAATCAGTCTCAATAGCTTTCTGATGTAATTTTTTCTGATGAAAAAAAAAATTTGGATGGGTCCGGTGGTTTTTCCTTTAATATTTTTGATTTCAGGAAGGAAGAAAATATATCGAGGCAGGAGTATTAGGTACAAAAAAGTGCTTTACTTGTAGAAGCTTATGGAGAACATGCTCTTATTGAAACGACTTATGAAAATTGGTTTAAACGTTTCAAAACTGGTGATTTTGATGACAAACATCGTGCAGACCAACCAAAAAAATTTGAAGATGCAGAATTGAAAGTATAACTCGATGAAGATCCATGTTAAACACATGAAGAATTGTCAGAAGCACTAAATGTTGATCCACCAACTGTTGGAAAACGTGTACACAAACTTGGATTAATTGAGAAAGAACGAAATTGGGTACCGCATGAATTATCTGAAAGACAAAAAGACTTGCTTGAAAAACATAAAAAGAAGTCAATCTTATGTCGAATTGTTACTGGTGATAAAAAATGAATTCAACACGACAATCCAAAGTGAAGGCAAGCAGTAGGTAATCCAGATGAACCATCGACAGCAAAGAAAGAAGCTTAAGTTGTGTATCTGGTGGGATCAGAAAAGTGTTGTGGACTATGAACTGCTGAAACAGAATGAAACTATCGCTGCTGAATGTTACTGACAACAAATAATCAATTTGAATCGAGCATTGCAAGAAAAACTTCCAGAATGAGCTGACACACGAACTCAATTTTGCTTCATGATACCGCTCGACCTCATACTGCAAATCTTGTGAAAGAAATGTTACAGTTGCTTGACTAGGAAGTTTTGCCTCACCCGCCGTATTCACCAAACATATCATTTGCTTCGATCGGTGCAAAGTGGATTATTGAAACAACACTTCAAAAATTACGAAGAAGCGAAAAAGTGGGTAGATTCGCGGATCGTTTCTGAAAATATTGAATTTTTCCATAACATGGGATCCTTTTATTGCCCGAAAAATGAGAAAAGGTCATAGCCAGAGATGGCAAATACTTTAATTGAAATATAATGTACCGTTAATTTCAAATAAAATTGTTTTTATGAACCAAAAAATCGAAAAAATTAATTCCGGCACCTAATAGAACAAATGTTATAATTTCATGATATAAATGAAGCTTAGCAAGTGCTTCAACAATATAACACTATCATTCATTCGAGAAACATTATAATGGAAAAAAATAGCTTTTATTTTCATTTTAAGACATTTCAATGTGAAGTGTGTATCTTACCAGTAAAATCTTTGATAATATGATCATTGTAATACCTAAAACAAAAAAATCCATTAAAAATTATACGCAAATAGCACTAGTAAACAAAAATGGGTTCATTTTTTGTGGCTTGAACAAAGATGGCGTATTTTATGTGAAGTTGTGATGGTGTATTTTATGTCAACCATTATTTTTTAGTTATAAAAATAATTGTTGCATTGTAAGAAATTACGAATTAATAATAATAATATTATTAATGATAATCTCTTGAGAACTATAGAATGTTGTTGTTGATGTTTTAGAGAGTTATTGTCATTTGTGAGTCGATTGAGGTCCGAAAGAACCTTCCATAAGCATCATATTGATCAGATATGACACCGTGTGAGTTATTCTGGTTTAAAAAAAAAATAAATATTTTGTGGTCTCTCATTTTGAGTCAAAAGAAGTAATTTAAGAGAGTTTTGAAGGAAATACTAGACTAACTGAAAAGTTCGTGGAGCGACACCTATAGAGCAGTGAAAAAAACTGTATAATCTACTAAATCTAAAAGTTTCAGCCTTTATATGAACATATGTGAAATTTGAAGTCGATTTGTCAATTAATTCGTACAAAAACAGCAGCCAGTACCAGTGTTATTTTTTACAATGGAAAATATTGAAAATCATGCAGTAAATTCTTTGTTAAAAGGTTTAAAAGCAATGGAAATTCATTGTGCAATGGTAAATGTATTAGGAGAGTCTGCTGCTTCAAAAACAATGGTTTGTAAGTGGGCAGGCGAGTTGTTTCATAAGTGTAATTACAGAACAAATAATTATGTTATATACATGATATGGTTATGGATGCCAGACAATTGAGTGAAATTGTTAAGGCCATGGACATTTCAACTGAACGGGGGTTTCATAGTTTGAAAAAAGAATTGGGCAGGAGAAAGTTATGTACAAGATGGGTGCTGCATTTGTTAAATTATGATCAAAAAGAACTTCGACTAAAACTTTCTAACGAACATTTGGATGTTTTTCGAAAGGATAAAATATATCTTAAATGTCGTTTTGTAACTATGGATGAGACTTGGGTTTACCACCATAATCCTGAACTCCAACTGAGTCCAGTTGTTCAGGTCCAAATCAACCAAAGTAGTCAAAATCAACCAAAAAGGTTATGGCAGAATTTTTTTGGAATGCAAAAGGCATTTTATTAATTCTTTACCTTCAAACCGGTAAAAAACAATAACAGGACAGAATTAGCCGAATCTTTTGGATCAATTAAATGTAAAAATTTGTCAGACTTGATTTGGCTAAGAAAAAAAATCATTTTTCAGACAACGCACCAGCCCACACAGGTGTTATTGCCATGACCCAATTGAAAGAGTTACGCTACGAATTGTTGGAGCATCCACCATATTCACCAGATCTGGACCCCTCTGACTTTCATCTGTTCCCAAACCTCAAAAAATCCCTATCTGGCAAACGTTTTTTAACAAACGAAGAAGTTATAGCAGCTGTAGATGAGTATTTTAAAGGACCTCCAGAAAATCACTTCAGAGATGGAATAAATGAATTCGAGAACCGCTGGAAAAAATGTATACTAAATTCATACTAAATCTTCACATTCCTCAAAAAATATTAATTTTCGATTTTTTTATGGTAAGTGAGGTTCAAATAAAGGAGACACCTGTCAAAAAAGTAAATTTTTTGAAAAATTGATTGTAGATGAAAATTGTGAACTCCAAGATGTACACAAATTGCCCAGCTGAATGGCGACTTACAATGCGCGGCAGCTTATGCACCAACTATAAGCCATAGAGATGAGGAAATTGAGGAATTTTATGACGATGTGGCCCAACTTTTCGACAAAGAGAAGTGTAGGTATAAAATCCGGATGGACGACTTTAATGCCAGAATCGGAAAAGCAAGAACTGGTGAAAATGCAACTGGCCCTTATGGAAATAGTGAGCGGGACAATAGAGGTGACAGGCTAGTTGGCTTTGCTGAAGGACAAGAACTCTATATTATGAATTCGTTTTACAAGAAAAAGATCATGGAAATGTCCATCTGGACTCACAAGTGAAATTGATTACATCATTTCAAACGATAAAGCAATATTTTGCAATTGTACTGTCCTTAACCATTTTAATGTGGGAAGTGACCACCGAATGGTACGAGCAAATATTAGGATAAACTGCCGAAAAGAGCGCGAAAGAATGATAAGATCAAAAAGGGAAAAAGTGGATTCTGGGAAGCTGATGGAGAGGCGCAGAGATTTTGAAATTGCTCTGTCGAATCGCTTTCCGGTGTTACAAGACCCGGAGGAGATGGAAATTACAGACCAATATGAAGAAATCACCAACAATGTGCTTAAAACGGCGGCTTCAATAGCACCAGAAGATAATTGTTTCAAAAAGTCAAAAATTTCCAATGAGACCATTCATTTAATGAAAAAACGCCGGACAATGAAGAATGCAGACAGCCCTTTTGGCAGGATCGAATACGTTGAGCTTTGCAAAACTATAAGATAACATATTCGAGAGGAAACGCGCCGATTCAACATGCAGCTTGTACAAAAGACTCTCGAAGAAAACAGGGGAATTAACAAAGCTAAGCAGAAGCTAAGAAAGAAAAGAACACGAATGTTTTCCTTAATGCGTGAGGATGGTACAATATGCAGCGAACGGACGGAAATATTAGAGCCTGTCCAACGATTTTATTCAAAGTTATATGAGAACCAGAATCAAGCAAGAACAGCAATGCCCACTGAAGAACAAGCGCCAGATATCTTAGCGGATGAAGTGACAAATGCTATAGACTCGATGAAAAATGGCAAGGCTTAAGGGAAGGATAGTATAACTGTGGAGAAGTTAAAAGCTGGTGGTCAGACTTTACATAAAACACTAGCAAAATATTATATATATATATATATATATATATATATATATATATATATATATATATATATATATATATATATATATATATAATGCCAGCCTGCCTGGAAGAAGTGTTCCGTAATCTGGATTGGGAAGAGGATGGAATAAGGATTAATGGTGCATACTTAAATCATCTTAGATTCGCGGATGATATCGCTCTTCTTTCAGAAGACCCAGACGAGCTGCAAAGACACGTACAAGAGCTGCAAAGGGCTGGGGAACCATTTGGCTTGAAAATAAACCAGAAGAAGAGTCAGATCATGTTCAATAAATTTGCTGAGGAGAAAAGAATTTCTATATTAGGAACGGATTTGGAAATTGTGGATCACTATATATATATATATATATATATATATATATATATATATATATATATATATATATATATATATATATATATATATATATATATATATATATATATATATATATATATATATATATATATATATATATATATATATATATATATATATATATATATATATATATATATATATATATATATATATATATATATATATATATATATATATATATATATTATATATATATATATATATCTTGGGCAGAGGGTTTCAATGGAAGGAGATACCGTCCGGAAGATGGAACGACGCGTTAAATGTGGCTGGCAGGTATTTTGGCAGGCTCAACATAGTGTTTAAGATAGTGTCTTTGATCAGTGTGTCCTGCCCGTTATGACATACGGAAGTGAGACCTGGACACTCACATCACAGTCAGTTCAAAAACTTCGAGTAGCACAGAGGGGAATGGAAAGATGTATGCTTGGCATTACTAGACGGGATAGAAAGACCTGCACATGGATCAGAGAGCAAACGAAAGTGAGTGACATCGTTGGAAGAATAAAGCAATTGAAATGGAAGTGGGCAGGCCATGTAGCGAGGCGGTGGGACGAAAGATGAACCAGGGCGGTCCTGGACTTGATACCGCTTGATCGCAAACGTCCACGGAGAAGACCGAAAACACGATGGACTGATGACATTATTAAGTATATTGGACCCGAATGGCAGAGGAGAGCTCAGGACCTCGAGAGTTGGAAGCATGCTGAAGAGGTCTTCATCCTGCAGTGGACTGATACGGGTTGATGATGATATATATATAAAGATATTTCCCCCCTTAATATAATATAAAAATACTCTCAATAAAAGTGTAAAATTATATATATGCAGGGTATTTTCAAAGTTGAATCATTTATTTTAACAGGTTTTAGAACCCGTAAAAATAAGTAATTTAACCAAAAATTATTTAGTTCGAAAATAAAGGAGTTATTAACAGTTACAAAATTTGAAAACAGACTTGACATTTTGATATTCTCGACAACTGCGTGGTAGAACTCGCAAAGTCAAGTCAATTTAGCAAAAATCATTTATATAAAAGTTCTAGAATAACAAAAACAAAAATGTTACAAAAATTGTTTAAAATTGTCACCATTTGTTCGGTTAGCATAAAATCTTGCTCGACGTACCCATGCCTCACTACACTACACGGTTCAAAAATATAATCCCCTATACGAATAATGAAACACAAGCTTTTTCGATGCGCTGTTGTAGTTCTCAACAGTATTTACTTCTGCATCGTGATAAACTAACTTTTTTAAATAACCATTGTGCATTGTGCCCTATCCATCCTCGTTGTGGTTTGTATAGTAGTACCCTGTGTCGCGTAGTCTTGTAACCAAAGTTATAAACATCCACGGAGCCAGATGATTTCTTAAAGGAAACCTTTCCCCATACAAATGACATGCTGCGGCTGCATGCATTTCGTTGGCATTCACCTTAAGTTAATATTATGTCCACTAGTTCATTGTTTTCATAAACGTGTGGCATTTTAATCGGAGAAAGTACCCAAAAATTAAACACGCACTATTAAAGGAATTATTACCACTGGTCAAACTGAACATGAACATCGCACTCAAAAGGAATATCGTACAAGAATACAAAAAACTAGTCATACCATATATCAGCAGTAAACAAATACTTTGTGTGTTTACAAAGCATTGATCGAGAACATCAAAAAGTCAGATTCAATCAGTCAAAAATTAATCAGTCAGATTGATTATCAAATTTTGTAATTGTTAATAGCTTCTTTATTTTGCAACTTTTATTTTGGTAAATTTGTTTATTTTTACGAGTTCTACAACCTGTAAAAATAAATGTCTCAATTTTGAAAATACTCTGTATAAATATATAAATATATATATATATATATATATATATATATATATATATATATATATATATATATATATATATATATATATATATCATCATCATCATCAGCCTGTATCGATTCACTGCAGGGGATGAAGGCCTCTTCAGCAAGTTTCCAACTTTCACGGTCCTGGGCTTTCCTCTGCCACTCGGGTCCAATATACTTAAGGATGTCATCAATCCATCGTGCTTTCGGTCTTCTTTGCGGACGTTTGCGATCAAGCGGTATCCACTCCAGGATTGCCTTGGTCCATCTGTCGTCCCATTGCCTCGCTGTATGGCCTGCCCATCTCCATTTCAATTGCTTTACTCTTCCAATGGTATCACAGACTTTTGTTTGTTCCCTGATCCATGCGCAGGACTTTCTGTCTCGTCTTGTAATGCCAAGCATACATCTCTCAATTCCCCTCTGTGCTACTCGAAGTTTTTGAATTGATTGCGATGTGAGTGTCCAGGTTTCACTTCCGTATGTCATAACGAGTAGAACGCACTGATCTTAGAACGCACTGATCTAAGACTTGTCTTTTCAGGCAAAGTGGGAGTCTGCTCTTAAACACAATGTTGAGCCTGCCAAATGCCCGCCAGCCACATTGAACACGCCGTTCCACTTCCCGGGCGGCATTCCCCTACATTGAAATCCTCTGCCCAAGATATATAAAGCTGTCCACAACCTCCAAATCCCTTCCTAAAACTGAAATTCTTCTGTCCTGAGCGATGTTATTCAACATAACCTGACTTCTTTTTTTCAGGTTTATTTTCAAGCCAATTATATTAAGTATATATACATCAAGAAAGCGACTGCAATACTGTATCATCCGCAGAAAAATATTATCAGCACCTGCCGTGTCTTTTTTTAAGTTAAGTAACATATTACTACCCTCTCATCCACCGACTGGAATTGGAACACCGAATAAAGTACTTAACAGCAAGGATCTTTACGAGCTACACCCGTAGCATTGGCTTAGTGGGTAAATGGTCTCGACTCAGTAGGCATCTCGAGTCGAGATCGTCTGCCACGGCCCGATGGTGTCTGAGAAAACTAATTAAAAATGCAATTAGAATGTAACAACGGCGGTATCGACGTTTACTGTATAACTGTCTGGCATACATACGCCAGTCGGCAAGTTTCGTCTGCTTCGCTTCGGAAAAAATAAGGTTTTTAGAACTTGTTTCAAATAATGAATTAAGTAACTTTTTGTCGTACGAAGAGAAAGCTTTATTGTAATGATTCGTCCTAAAATGGATGACGCACTTTTGGCGTTTTTATTTAAATTTACCATTTATGAAAATATTTTGATCAGTTTTTATAATATATATATATATATATATATATATATATATATATATATATATATATATATATATATATATATATATATATATCCACACAAAACACCTACATACATTGCCATCTTCAACATCAACACTCTGATCCAACCAGGAAAACTTAAGAACCTAAATTCGAAACTAAACAGACAACATATTATGTGTGATACAAATGATACTTGAGCAAAAGGTACCGTGCCCTACAAGAAACATGCATCACAGATGAGGACACGGTGGACTACGGAAACTATCGCATATTCAAAGGCAGGACAGACAAACGAGTCGCCTGGGGTGCTCCGCTTCTGGACATGGCCTTTGTGGTACACAAAGGAATAGTTAACTCTATTAAGGAAATCACCCCCATAAACAATAGACTAATGACAATGAGCATACAGCGCGCCAGTAAAAAATTCACAACGATCAACGTACATGCCTCCACAAACAGAGACAACAAGAAAGACCCCAAGTCTACAGAAAAATGCTCGACAACACTGGAGAAGGTAATGACATCAACATTTTACTGGGGGGCTTTAACGCACATATCGGTAGAGAAAAAATCCATCAAAAAACCGTAGGCAAATTCCACAGTCACAAATTCACCAGCAAGAACGGCACAAGACTCATCGAACTATGCCAGCAGAATAACCTGAAGGTCATGTTAACATCCCTCAGAAAATCTCCACGAAAACAAAAGACATGGAGATCGCCTATACAACAAATTGGTGAATTCCAGATAGACCACGCGGCGATCTCATACCTAGAATAAAGAACGATCCAAGATGTCCAAGTCCGCAGGGGCGCGAACATCGACTCAGACCACTACCTAAGACGAATCAAAATCAAGTTCAGCCCCAGGAGAATTAATCAGAAGGCACACCTACAGAAATTCGATACGAAAAAGATTAAGGAATCCAACAGCGGAATGGGAAAAAGAACAGGCAGATGCATGGAAAAAATTCCACAAAAAGCACAGGAACTGATTCCAATAAAAAAGAACACAAAACGCCCTTGGTGGGAATACGAAAGTGGAATCGGAATGTGAAAGTGGCGCTAACGAGCAGTTCAGGTGTATAACACTAAAAATCCCTAGAAAGTCAACAGATTTTTGATTAGATTAAAAAACAGACCGCAAAAATTATCAGTAGAACTAAGAGGAAGAACCTGAAGGAACAACTAAACTCTATAGATAATAATTTCCCCGATTAAAACACGAGAGACTTTTATAGGACTTTCGTAAGAGAAATGCATCAATACACACCACAAAATCCTTGCTTCAGAAAGCGGAATGGAAGATTAGTGCTAACCAATCAGGAGAATTGTCAGGAGCGGGCACACTATTTTTCTGATCTCCTTAATTGCCCCGAACGCGACACAAGATTCCCCAAGGAAAATTTTATCCATACCCACTCAGAATCACCACTACCAACACAGGAAGAAATCCACAGGCACATACTCAAACTAAAGAATAACAGGTCATCCGGTGAAGATGGTATCACCACGGAACTATTGAAAAATCTCGGACCCAATTCACTGCAGAAACTTATGCAAATTATCACGAACATCCGGCAAACAGAAAAATTACCAGATGAATAGAAATGTGCTCTTATACACCTGCTGCACAAGAAAGGAGACAAAACAGATGTGAACAACTACAGAGGAATCTCCTTACTACAAGTGACCAACAACATCCTCTCAGTATGCCTTCTCCAGAGGACCCAAGAACAATTAGAACACAAAATTGGCGAGTACCAGGCAGGCTTTCATCCTGGTCGCTCATGCACTGAACAAAGCTATCAAGAACGTCCCAATCATCTGCACGTTCGTGGACTTCAAGAAGCCATACGATTGCATCGGCCGAAAATATCTGTTTAACATCCTAGAAGAACATGGGCTCGACCCCAAAACACTACGATTTATCAAGCAAACACTGACCCCCACAACGTCTAAAGTGAAATTTATTAGAGAAACTTCCGAACCCTTCCTGATTAAAACCGGAGTAGGCTTTCTTACATACATACAAGGGGTCAAGTCAACAGTACCATGGATCACACAAGTCAGAACGGATCTGGGAAAGGCACAAATGGATCTGACAGAGGTTGACGACAGAAGCACATACAGAAACAAGATAGATGTGTGGAACGTCGCATCAGAGAGCGAAGCTTCAGGGAGATCGGGGACAAGGTGGGCGGAGGAGAGAAAGAGAATACACGGAGAAAGGATGAGAGAGATGTGGAAGATCAGAAGGAACACTGAAAAATGAGTCAAAATGCTTTGCGTGATCCAACCGGGCCTATACACACCTAATAATAATAATAATAATTAGCGACTCTTTATCACCAATGTGGTTTTGTCTGGCTCTGAATCCTATATCTACGATTCTCAATTAGTCTGCAATCGGGTTTAGGTTCCAGTTAACAAACAACAGAAGGTTATCACATCTGTTATATGTAGATGGCCTAAAACTATACGCAGAGTCCCAGAGCAAACTCCAAACGCTTATTAAAACCGTAAAAATATTCAGCGATGATATTAAGATGTCCTTTGGGCTAGATAAATGTTCTATCGTCAATATACAAAAAGGACAAGTCAAACAAAACCTGGAATCATTCTGGGAAACCAGGATATCTGGGAATAGCACAAAATCAAATGCTAAACCATACAGTACTCAAACATGAGTTCCAAGATAAATATAAGAAATGAATAACAAAACTTCTGAATACAAAACTCTCAGGGGGGAATATATGTAAGACAATCAACACATAGGCAGTACCGGTGTGAACATATTCATTTGGAGTGGTCAAGTGGTCAAACAGAGAACTAGAAGAGCTAGACCGCATGACTAGATGAATTTTAACAAAATTTCGTTGTTTGCATACCAATTCTTCTGTATTGAGATTAAACATTCCTCGAAAATATGGAGGTACAGGGCTTATTGATACCAAAAAATTGTGTCTTAGTCAAGAAAAAAACTTCGCCAACATTTTCTAACTTCGAAAGATCAACTTATGAGGCTCTCAACTTAGTTTGATCGCAATTATACACCACTAAAACTGAACCATGCAAACTACACTATCGAAACAGGGACAATACAAAGCAACATAAACCTCTGGGAACATCAAATCAATTCGTGGTAGATATGTAAATTTATTAAATGGCAATAAGATTGATAAGAAAGCTTCTCTGCTCTGATTAGACAAGAATCAACTATATCCGAAAACTGAGGGTTTTGTTATTGCTATCCAGGATAAACTTATAAAAACCAACAATTACAAAAAATATATCCTTAAAGAAACTACTGAAGGTGTATGTCGAAAGTGTGGGAAAACAGGGGAGACTGTTGAGCACATAATTGGTGGATGTCCTACTTTAGCAAAAAACGCAAATTTAGGAAGGCATAATCAGTTTGCTAAGATAATCCACCAAAAACTGGCACTTAATTATGGTCTTTTATCAATATCTACTCCGCCGTATTATAAATACAGTCCTCAAGCTGTTCCGGAGTCTGACGATGTGCTGCTTTACTGGGGTAGACCGATAATAACTGACAGGGCTGTCGATTACTATAGACCAGACAGTCTTAATAAATAAAAAAGAAAAGAGGGGAACGATTATTGATATTGCCATACCACTGTCTCACAATACACAAAACGGAGGTGGAAAAAGTTTCTAAGTGTGAGAATCTTTCTTATGAATTGACCTGGCAACTTGAAAAAGTCAACATCGAATCTTTTGTAATTTCCGCAGAGGGATTGGTGAGCCACAGCTTCTCGAAAAATTTAAGACATTGCGGACTAAATAGAAATATCATAAAAGTGGGACAACGAGCTATATTGTTGCAAACCTGCCACATAGTTCGAAAATTTTTGTCTTAATAGCAACGGAATACTGGATTATAATGAAATGTATCCCCAGGCCTCGAGCCGAACTCCAACGTCACGAGGGAGGAATCGGTTTATGGTTTCCAGCTTTTTGAGCTGAGGGAGTGACACCAAGTTAATGAGAATATTAATAATAAAAATACACATATATATATATATATATATATATATATATATATATATATATATATATATATATATATATATATATATATATATATATATATATACTGCGTCCCTAGACTGCTTCGGTGCCCTGAAGAGAGTCTAAACATCAAGAGACGAAACATGTGCCCCCCAGTGGAAGGGATGGGTGAGAACCGCTAGTTCGTCACTATTTGCGGCACTCGGCAACGCTGTCGGGCATCCGTTAATTGATTTTTCTACCTCGCCGCCACGTTGCCGCGTTTCTTCTTTCTCAGAAGAGATTTCCATACTTTTGGAATGTTGCGAGCGTCGTTTCGCGTATTTAGCTCACCCCTGTCTTCTATTTCAAGGGCTTCTCTGATTGTTCGAACCTTGTAGTTTTCAATATTCGCTATTTCTTGGGCATCTTCAAAATTGATTTTATATCCTGTTTGTAGATGGTGTTGGAACAGAGCGGAAGGGGTTTGTTTGTTTTTTGTCTAGAAAAAACGACCAAAAGCAAAATCAAAGCATGGAAACTAGAACCGGACATTGAACGAAGAATAATTCCAAGGGATTGTTTTAATGTTCTTGTATTCTGGCCGATATTCGTCTGTTTGTTTGTCCTATATATGTTCTGTTGCAGTCGGAACAAAATAAAAGGCCCTAGTGGACCACGCGAAGTACAATTAGAGGCGTTTGTTGTTGTTAGCCTTCCTTTCCGCCCATACTAATTTCATTCTTTCGCTATGAGCTTTTTTCCTTTCGTCAGACCAAGTTGTTCCAGTCTTCCTACATTTTTCTCTCTGGCCAACCTTCCAAACGTTAACCTTGTGTCTGAAACAGCCTCTATCCTGAATTTCACTTTGTGTAATATTTGCTGATCTTAGGTCCTCTTTAATTGCAGCAATCCATTTAATTATTTCTACTTTAGCTCTACTCCTATTTTCATAAAATTCGACTATTTGTATAGTTAGCCTACTCGGATTCATCCGTTTTATGTGCCCGTACGCCCGTAATGTACTGTTTGATTTCTTGGTTTTCTCGAAGTCGGTATGTTGTGCTATTTATTTGTTTGGGGCCTAGGATTTTTCTTATGATTTTTCTTTCCTTCTTTTCAATGTCCTCGATGTCCCTCTTTCTATTCAAAATGTGCGTTTCTGCAGCATATAGACATTCTGGCTTAATAACTGTGTTGTAATGTCTCAGTTTTGTGTTTTTAGATAGGCATTTTTTGTTGTAAATATTTTGTGTAAGTCTCAATGCCGTTTCCATTTTTTGACATCTATCCTTATTGGCCGCTTTTTCCAACCCATTTTCCATGATTATTTCACCCAAATATTAGAATTGAGAGACTCGTCTGATGTTACCATATTTTGTTTTTAGAAATGGTGTTCTTAGTCTGTTGCAGGTCATATATTGTGTCTTTTCAAAGGAAATTTGGAGTCCTACATTTTCTGCTGTTTCTTTTAGGATTTCAATCTGTTTCTGTGCGGTTAATACATCTTGAGCTAAAATTGCTAGATCATCAGCAAATGCCAGTCAATTACTTTTTAAGGTTAGTTCTCCCCAGTTTAATGGGCTGGTCAATATTCAGGGCTGACTTTTTTTCACGCCACTCCTGTATTACTTTTTCTAGAACACAGTTAAATAAGAGCGGCGAGAGTCTATCCCCTTGTCTCACTCCAGTTTTAATTTCGAGGGGCTCTGAGATTTCACCCATGAATTTAACTTTTGACCTTGTGTTAGTTAACGTGGCTTTAATAATTGCCAGCGTTTTCAGATCCAGTCCTTGTTCTTTCAAG
Source organism: Cosmopolites sordidus (assembly GCA_031761425.1). Lineage (NCBI taxonomy): Eukaryota > Metazoa > Arthropoda > Insecta > Coleoptera > Curculionidae > Cosmopolites > Cosmopolites sordidus. The sequence continues at coordinate 1,383,177 of JARFXV010000067.1, read as the reverse complement.
ATTCGGAATAAAGATTCGCGGTCAATAGAATCATATGCTTTTTTGAAATCCACAAATGTACAGAGGAGATTTTTATTGTACAGTTTTTGATGTCTTAGGATCAACTTTAGATTCAGGATTTGTTCAGGGCAGAATCTGCCCGGTCGAAAACCTGCTTGATATTCACCAATGTTAGGTTCTAACTGTCCCTGTGCTCTGTCTAGTAGACATTGAGATAGAATCTTGTATCAAACTGGGAGAAGAGATATCCCTCTATAGTTGTTTACATCCGTTCTATCTCCTTTCTTATGTAGTGGATGGATTAGAGCATCTTTCCAATCTTTCGGAATCCGTTCGGTTCGCCAAACTTGTAGAATTTTGGTTATTTCCTTGATTGTACCTGGACCAGCGGATTTCAAAAGTTCAGCAGTGATTCCATATTCACCAGAAGCTTTGTCATTTTTAAGCCGCTTGATTTGCCTAATTATTTCATCTTTATTCGGTGGTAATGAATCTGGGTTTGTTTGTTTAGGGTTTAGTGTTGCTAATTTGTTTAAGGGCTCAGGACAGTTTAGTATTTGTTCAAAATATTTCGCAAGTTCTTTGCAATTGTCTTGGTTATTTAGAGCTAATTGCCCGTCTTCCTTTTGGAAGCAAAGACTTTGCGGTTGATAGCCTTTTAATTTAGTTTTAAATGTTTTGTAAAAGTTTCGGGTGTTATTTTTTTGGAAATCTTTTTCTCTCATATATATATATATATATATATATATATATATATATATATATATATATATATATATATATATATATATTGTGAAATCTGTTCAAAAAAGATAAAATACATGATAAGCAATAAGCACGTCCTTATCTAAAATCCACGGACAATAATATAGTTTGGATCGTGCCTAGAGAATTCCCAGGTAGACTATCTTCACCAATTGTGGTATTAATTACATTGCTTGTTTTACCAAAACTGCCGGGCTCCGGACTAAAATGACCCTAATATATTTCTTACGTCAAATATCCACAAGATTATCTACAAAATTTCTACGAAAAATACGAAACAAAAACTAGATTCCCACGATTATTTCGTTGCTTCATGCAACCACCGAGTTTGTTTATTATATTGAGTAATCCCTGAAAACAATTATTTTCAAACTAGGCATATATTTCAAATGGAACGTTTGTTTAAGATCCTAAAAATCATATTTATTGTTAATATTAATATTGTTTTTGTAAATTACACATTCGATACATGATCTTATGTATCTTTCTATATACAATGCAATTTTTGAAAACCTGACAGAGGCCAACTTTTTTATTTAAAGTGATAAACTAATACTTCCAAAGACAAAGGCAAAAACATTTAATATTAATGTGATTAATAATTTAATTTTATTTTAAAACTTAAAGTTAACTTACTTAGAACAAAGATGTAAAAATTGGGATGTCAACAAACCTGAAAATAAAAAAATTGTTAAAATATGGTACGTTATAATATTTAATTAAATACTCAAGAGTCCAACCGTTGGATTTTTCGGAGTTGGACTCTTCACACTAAGCGAACAAAACTTGAAAATGCCAAATGAGATTTTATAAGATTCTGCTGAAACGTTATGTTATTCTGCAGAAAAGCTAACTTTTTTAGTTGAAGTGATAAGACTAGTACGAATAAATTTACAAATAATACTTTCCGGTGTTGACAGATTTATTCAGTAGCTACTAAAACAATATTATTTTAAATGGCAACACCGTATTTTTATAAACATAATTTGACAAATCTTAAAATTCAAAATAAAAAATGTTATTTCACATTTCTTTATTGGAATATCCGTTTTAGAACAATCAGCAAACACAACTAAAATAATCTGCCCTCGATGGGAGCTAAAAGAAGCTAATATAGCAATAGTAGGCCTTGGAAATTGTGTTGTTTGAAAGGAGCCATCACTGTCTTGAGCTGTCATTGTGTTATTTGAAAGCTGTTGTATTTGAATGTGTATAAAAATAATATTTTAATTCAGTTGCTACTGCTCAACCGACATAGCTTGGCCTCTGAGATACGCAAAAGAAAGAGTGAAAGTGAGGAGTGAAAGAGTGGAGTCACTGTCGTAACAGAGACAGAGAACGGAGAGTTCCGCAAATGTACAGTACTTAAACGATGTAAACACCACGAATGCACTGCTTCGAATGAGGTCCGGGACGTTAGGTTACCTCGCATCCAAACCTCGAAGGCCAAACTATGTTGATTAAGCTGTAAGATGAATCAGTTATTTAATCAAAAAGCGAAAGTTGAATTAATTTTTCTTTATGTTGGTGGCTCAAGTTTAATATATGGCAGTATATTCGGGTTCAACGATGGGAAATAACTCGTGCAATTCTCGTGTCTTCCCTTTATAATGACGACTCCTTTGATCCATCATCTAGACAGGATATGAAGCCAGAGATCATAACGTTCTACAATTCCACAAAAGGTGGAGTGGATACTGCAGACCAAATGTGCTCAACTTGCGGTGGTCAATATGCTCAACAACAAGCGATGGTCAGTGGTAATCTTTTATACGATGATGAATATGGCTGAGATCAACTCCCTGATCGTCCATCTCGACAATGATCTTGAGCCATTGCGCAGAAGGGTTTTTCTCAAAAAGTTATTCCATGAGCTTACTCTTCCAGAGCTGCAAAGAAGAAGCCAAAAAAAAGCATGGAATCCCCTCCAGTCTCCACATGCATTTGAGGAAGTTCAACCCCACAAGGAATTTTGGTGATGATGATGATAAGGACGAACCATCCTTTAAGAACCGTAGGTGCACCCCCTGCACGACTGAAACTGGTTTGACGAGATTTACCGTGTTGAAATGTCTGCGTGGTGTCAAGTCGATCTGCAATAAAAACGCAAACGACGTCAGCGACGAGTGCAAAGTTGCCATCTTCCAAGCCTGAATCCACCGATTCTGATGTGGACTGAGCTCATCAGGATTAGACTGAAGTGTCTATGTGTTTTTTTCGGTAAAATAATTCCGGAAAATTAATGTTGTTTTAGAAATTTAAAAATGAATGTAAAAAAAATAAGTGCCATATATTAATTTTTTCGCTGGATGCTAATGTTCTCTGATCCATGTGCAGGTCTCTCTATCCCGTCTAGTAATACCAAGCATACATTTTTCCATTCTCCTCTGTGCTACTCGAAGTTTTTGAACTGACTGTGATGTGAGTGTCCAGGTCTCACTTCCGTATGTCATGACGGGCAGGACACACTGATCAAAGATTTTTCTTTTCAGGCAAACTGGTAGTTTGCTCTTCAACACTATGCTGAGCCTGCCAAATGCCTGCCAGCCACATTTAACTCCTCGTTCCACCTCCCGGACGGTATCCCCTTCTATTGTAACCCTCTGCCCAAGATGTATTTTTAGTTTATGAAACTATTTGTTTAAAATATATCATATTCTCGTTTTAGTCAACACGCTTGTGTGTATATATATATATATATATATATATATATATATATATATATATATATATATATATATATATATCGTGATCCACAACTTCGAAATCCATTCCTAAAATAGAAGTCCTTTTATTTAAAGCTCAATTTTGAATTGCATATTAAAAAAAACTAAAAGCAATTATGGTCTTCCAATTCTTTAGAAAAAATCTCTGGTTTATCCTCTTTCTAACGGTATGCATTCATGCCATAAAAACAAACAGCAAAATGATGGGTAGATACATCAAGAAAATGCCAAACCCTTTAGCCCCAGCGAACCAGGGAAAAATAATTACCAGTTTACATGCTGGTTCCGAGGATGGATGGGTTCCAAATTGTTTACGATTATCCTCTAAGAATATTAAACATACATCTTTGGACTATTCAGACCGTACCACAGCAGAACTTTGGTTGGTTGGTTGAACAGAAGATTGGTTTATAAATAGCCTTTTGCACAATGTGCCTAGGGACAATGTGTAATAGATAAGTGGTTTTTTTTAAGAAAAAAAATAACAATTATTAACTGTCACACTTATAAGTGCGATAAACCACGACAAACATATGTTTACAATAAGAAAATAATAAAATCTATTAAGGTTACAATTAAATCTGATGACGAAACGAATACGAATCACTGTTAAGACTAGAAATAAAATAAATTTTAATCATTAGTTTTATAGCAGGATGCAAGTAAAATAAACGTCTGTTACATGACAGGAAGGAAAAGCATTTTTTCTAGTTTCCTAAGTAGATCTGCCTCTCTGTCACTAACTGACATATAAATTATTCCTCGGTGATCTTTCAGATATTAATTGAGAAAAAAACGGAAGATAGAGAAAGAAAAAAAGGCCGGTTAAAGTTTAATTATTATTCAATGATAAAGATCGATTTGAAATCTGGTTGGCATGTTAAATGGGGTTTTTTATGTCGTCCGTTTCATGTAAAAGAAATAAACCGTACCATGTGATTGATTTATTTCATGACAAAATTTAACACGTGGAAGCTGCTAAACAGATTGAATTAGATATAAACAAAATGTTACAATCCAACATGTATGTTACACAGGTGGGCATGATTTTATACCCGACCCGATATTATATGTTATTATGATGTCTCATAGTATATTTTAATAAATATTTATAAAAAAATATTCAAAAAACCAGGAAACAAAGTTTCCTGTGCTCCACGTAAATTCTCAATCCTTCAGTCACCATCAAACGCCCACAAGCATCTCCCGAGACCGGTTTCTGGTCTTAAGCTGTCATCAGTCTCCACTAGCCCACTGAGTACTTTCATGCATATCTGGTACCTGAATATAGGGCTTGGGTTTGGGTCCGAACGGTTTCAGACAGTACTACTGTTACGAACCACCGGATGGCGTGATTTCGATGCTGCTTTCATGCGATTTGGCCGATTAATATGGTCAGGACCCTGGTCAATCCTTCAGTTGCTTTCAAACGTTCAACTTGAGCCAGACTGGTGACGGCTTCCTTAAACGAAAAAGTTCGTTTAAGGAAGTTAAATTCCGTTTTCCTTTGACGGAAAACCGGTTTGACACCCGGAAGAAAAGGAAGGAGGTTTTAAAATGTTGGCTATATGGAGTTAATGAATTTATTATCAAGAATATCTTCATAGAAATGAATATTATGAAGAAAATAGAGAGAACCTTTTTTGTAGAGAATTTAATTTCTTACCAAATTGCTTCTATATATATTTTTCTCAAATCCGTATACTTTAAGAAATGTTTACAAAAAACTACGATTGTATCCAAAAATGAACTTGAAGCACGTGTTATTTGTGTAAAAAAAATCCCCCGTATTTTTTCATCAAAAGGAAGGCTTTTTTGAGGCGTCCAATTAAGTTCTGGTATAAAGTGATCACAATCTAAGGTTTTAGAAGGCAAATGGATTGCTGCTGTACGTATTGATATCGAACGCGTCATTGGAAGAATACAAAAGTTTAAGTAATGTCTGAATGATTGTGGCGTGTCCATATTTTTTTTCCTTTATTTGGGGTTTTCACCACTATCTAAAACTAAAAAAATATCAAAAATACCTGTTCTTATTTAAAGAACGAATCACTGGGTAAAAACAAAAAACCAAACGGAGACAAATTTCTCAATGATTCTTTTTTGTAATAAATTTGCCCAACGAACAAAATTTTAAAGATATAAAAATGTTATAAAAAAAATTACAAACTTTTAGCGTTAACGTTTCGGAGGGTACTCTCCCCCCGTTTTCAAAACTAAACTAAAAAATAAATTATATTAATTTGTAATATATAAAGTAACGAATGAAAGTAAATATATTTTTTTTGTATTTTTTTGTATGTTAACGATACTTACATTACACGACAACAATAGATTTTCATGACAGTGACATACTACCAAAAAAAAAAAAAAAAAATATATATATATATATATATATATATATATATATATATATATATATATATATATATATATATATATATATATATATATATATATATATATATATATATATAGGTAATGTTTATTGTGTGATTGTTTATTGTACTGATTGTGTATTCAAATATTTAAATGTGTTTAATTGTATTCTTTAGAATCGGGAACCATATTGAATTTAAATCTACCGAAGGCATAGCAATACAGTTATTTTTATTTAAATTATTTATAGCGGTTTCTCTTAATCTTCTGTATCTTGTTACCGATTCTTTTAATACCATTTTGGAATTATTACAATTGATTTTATGACCCGATTCCCAGGCGTGTTGACAAATTCTAGATTTATTAAAATCGCCCTTTCTAAGAAGGTTTTTATGTTCTTTAGATTTAGATTTTTATATCTTTAAAATTTTGTTCGTTAGGCAAATTTATTACAAAAAAGAATCACTGAGAAATTTGTTTCTGTTTGGTTTTTTGTTTTTACCCAGTGATTCTTTCTTTAAATAAGAACAGGTATTTTTAATATTTTTTGAGTTTTAGATAGTGGCGAAAAACCCAAATAAAGGAAAAAAATAAGCAAAGCAATGGCTTTGATTTTCTCAAACCTCACGCAGTTATTAATCATAATATGTTGCCTTATAAACACTATATTGTTATCATTGCTGTAGCATAAGTGCTACAATCACTTATAATATACATTCATTAATGTTTATTTAGAAAAATTAATAATTAAAAAAAAAAATAATAATAATAAGCGTATTATTAGAAGTAGCCTTTATGAACTTTTTGTTATACATTACTGAACTAAATTAATAACCAACAATAATTTATTTGGCACCTAACCAACAATAATTTTGACAGTATATATACGAATGGAAGCCGTTGACAGTACTGACGTAAAAACACTTTACCATAATGACGTCACAAACATGGCAGCCAATCGCGGCACGTTCGAAGGCACGTGATTTTTTAAAATTTTATAAATATTAATTCATTTATAATTAATTGTAAAAAAATAACTTTTTCGCCTCGATAATCAATATTATTTGTGATAAAGTTTTAAAATAATGTAAAAAATCGATATTTATTTTGTAATCAAAAACCCAATTCTCAGCTTTATGTCGACATGCTTCAAACTTTTTCCACTCCTGCTCTTCAAGAATTCAAACGATACATTCGTGAGACTTGGTTCCAACAGAACGGAGCCACCAACCACACTTCCAAACTCTCTTTGCCGATCGTTCAGGTGCGGGAAAATTGATTTCTCGAAGAGGAGCCATTCAGTGACCCCTCGAAGCCCGGACCTGACTCCCAGTGATATTTTTATGAGAATATCTTAAAAATAAAGTATACCGTAACCGCTCCGCTAGATTCTAGAAGATCTTTTAGATTGTGAAAGATCTAAAGAATATTCGGAAAAAAAATTTAAGGCATAACTTCAGACACTTGTCGCCGCATTATGGTAAATTCTGGAAGTCGGCTTCAGAAGTGCCAGTGCAGGAATGGAGCACATTTACATAATGTAATCTTCAGAACAGGAATTTTCAAGAATTTTCGTCAATTTTAAGAATACATTTCTTAAAATTAATCAACTTATTTTTTTTATTTAATTTCAAATAGTTAACAACTCTTTGAATCACCCCGTATTTGACAGGTACTGCCTCAATATGACCTACATGTTATCGGTAAAATTCCAGCTGCTCCAACTACTAACTTACAATGCAATATCCATCATTATTTTTCTACAATCATAGACACCATCATCACACCTTTTCAGCTTTCTCGTGTCATGCCGATACATTCCTATAAATTACAGTTCATTATTTTTCAATTATATTGATATTTTTTTCTAAGAAACGAATAATAATAATAATAATGAATGGTTGATTTGTAAAAGTCACAATTTTCACCTGTCACGTTTTAAAAACCGCATAGCTGGGAGTAAATTCTTTTAAAGCGGTCTCTGGCTCTCTGTGCTGTAAGAGAGCCCGCCCATGAAGGTAATTTGATCGTTGCGTGCTCGCCGAAGCAGTTGGCTTATCGAACCTTTGAATATAAAATTTTATTGAGGTTAGCGAACAGCCTTTTTTTCGACATATAAAAGAGAAGTAATGGTTAAATAAATTTAATCAGTCAGGACCCCGTTCGTCAAAGAAAATGATTGCCACACTTTACATTTTTCCCTCAATTCAGAAGACACTCAATTTATCATTCGGTAATGTATTTTGGATTTTAATAACACATCCACGGGCGTAGCCAGGATTCAGTTGGGGGGGGGGGGATGAGGTGGTTTAGAATGAAGTAAATAAAACAACAAAAATATATTTACATGAAATTTAATATTTATATATTCATCGGAAAAATTACGACATATTTATAGAGTTTTTAACTTTAAATAAAATAGTTTTGATTGATTGCGCGGTTGGCTCTTGGTGAAACATAGTAACAATGATAATAATTAAAACACTTGGTATTTGTTTCACAATATATTCAAGATATTCTCTAACATGTTTGACAGAATGGTCGCGAGGCCGAAACATGTTAGAGAATATCTTGAATATATTGTGAAACAAATACCAAGTGTTTTAATTATTATCATTTTTAAATAAAATGGTTAAATTAATTTCGTTCCTCTGCGCTAAATCTAAAACCATTAAAGAAGAAATCTTCGGCTTTTTCTTTTAAATATATCCACTACTTCATCTTTATCAATTTCTGTTCCATAGTGAATGTTCATGAGAGCCAAACCATTAAGTCTGTTTTCACTTGTAGTGTTTCGTAAATAGTTTTTCAATCTCCTTAGGCTCGAGAAAGACCTTTCTGGGGTAGCAGTGGATACAGGAATGGTAGCCAAGATTTGTAGTAATGTGTAAATATTAGGATAAAGGTTTTTATCGCACATATCTAGGCATCCCAAACTAGATTTCGGGGTAAGCGAGATACTTGTCATCACTGTTTTGCATACTTCAAGTTCTGCTTTAAGCACTGATATGTTGCTTTCGGGAAGCAGTGACGAGTACATGGAAATTGCTTCTTCAATTTCAGAATTGGCAGTAAAATTTGAAGGTAGCACACAAGATAATGCTGATATTACTTTACGATGTTTGGTAAACCTTTCAACCAATTGTTGAATTGTATGATCAAGAAATGGAATGAGCAAATTAATTTTGTAATACGTGCATACATCCAATGCAGGAATGTTCGGTCTATTTAATTGTCTTCCGACAACGCGTGGCATTCGCAGTATACCACCATTTTCTTCCAGTAAAACCTTTGCGTCTTCATAGAGATGAAGATATTCGACGTCAGTGTTGTTTTTCAGGAGTTGTAAGACATTAATAACATCATCTACATGTTTGAATGCCGTGATAAGATCGATGTCAATTGTGTGTAATTGTTTTGATAGCGACAATGTATAGCTCATAACTTTTTGAAGAATCACTAAACACATTACAAAATCCGAAGATCCAAACGTGCTTAGCAATTGGGCGGCTTGTTGTGATGTTTCCTTATTGTGATTAAATTCCTTATTGTGATAAAATTACCATCATTCTGTAGTGGTTGTTCAGGTTCTGGTGATTCTGGTGTAATTTGTATGCGCCCCGAATCGATTTTACTTCTCAAGGAGATGCCTTGTATGCCGCAAAAAATTATTGCTTTTACGATAGGGATTAGTTTCTTTCGATTCTCCTCTTGTTGTCTCTTTCTTTCAGAAGACAGCTGTTTAGTGACCGAAAAAGCCTGCGAAGGCATTACTTTTAGAAAGTTATCTGCCAGTTCTGAATTCCGCTTGTGGTATCCCGATTTCGCATGAGCTTCAAATATTTCTAGGGCATTTTTCCACTTACAAAAAGGTTCGGTTACCAACTGGCCGATCCTTTGATGACCGCCTTTACCTTCATCAAGCGAACGTCCCATTACCACGCAAACTCTGCAGTATGCTCCACTTCTATATTCCGAATATGACAACCAGAGGAATCTCTCCAACCATTTCAATTGAAAGCGCAAGTTTCGTTTTGTGCAAATAGGAAACTTATAATCTCTGGGTGGGTTCCATGGCGTTTTTAAAATTTGGACTTTAAAATATTCATCCAAGATTTTTTCTTGATTTGCGACATCCAACTTAGCTACAGTTGTAAAAGATGAGGTAACAGGCAAGCTGGCCTGTTGCAGATTAGATGTAGATTCGGTAGTTGAAGGTATTGAACAGGGCACCAGCGACATGGCATCGATTTCGACATTCGGTATTGTGATTGAGGTCGAGGTCGAGGGCCCTCTTGTCATCACAGTCTTCTTATCAGCATGCAAGGTAGCTGAAGCTTTGATAGCTAAATCCAAATTTGTTTCTTTATTAGAAACCCCTTGACTACACCACTTTTTCCAGTAGTCCATACCTTTAAGTTTATCACCCTTCCTTTTTTTCCCCTCCATTTTTCGACAGTAATAATGATTCACGTATCTATCCTTAACAAGGTCACCGAATAACACTGCACTAAAATTACTCACTTACACGGTACACTTAATTCTCTTCACTATTCATTCACCACTTTTCACTTATATTCGCTTCGAGTTCGCATGGAATAATACTGCCGTAAGTGCGGTCACGCGCCGCTTATATAGCAGCCCAGTAGTAGCCGTCCATAAACTACCACAAACTTCCACAAAGCTCCGCTCATTCCCACCGCGGGGCGTGGCGAATAATCGAGAAACAACGCAAAGTTTCCATACGATACAAAATAGTTCGACTACTCGACAAGAGATCGCGTTAATGTGCGCAACGTCCACTAGTTCGGATATATATTCAATTCAAATGTAATAATTTAACTCTCTTCACTCCTCGTATTTTTTCGGTATAATATTAGGTAATATTTGGCTTATTTCGGGGGGATTTGAACCCCCAAAACCCCCCTTTGGCTACGTCCGTGAACACATCACTCAATAAATTCGTAGGCTGACATATAGATATATTAATATGTAATATATTAACAAATCCATAAGTGTTTTAAAAAGTACCAACCTTCAAATGATACGTGTCAAAATTTCATGACAATCAATGTTTAGTTCACAAGTTACAGTGGTTCTAGTGACATTACTCTTGTAATTTTGAAAACAACAGAAATATCTGAGTTTCGTATGTTAATTAAGCATTGCTGTTTAATGAGAAAAAATACCGTTCAAGCAAAGCAATGGCTTAACAAGTGTTATTCGGACTATGTTTCATCGATATAAATGGTAGAGAAGTGGTTTGCCGATTTAAAACGCGGCCGTACAAATATCGTTGATACTGACCGCTAAGTCGCCCAAATTCGGCAGTTATTCCAGAAAATATAAAAATCAAAACCACCATCGCGTTGACGATTCAGCGTGCTGTTTCGAGCTGTTTCAGCGCAATAAAAAGGTTTTTTCATGCGGTATGTGACAATGGATGAATCATGGATCCATTACTACACTCCACAGTCCAATCGGCAGTCAGCTGAGTATACACCAACTGACGAAAGCCGTCCAAAGAGATCAGAAACGAAAATATCAGCTGGTAAGGTTTTGGCATCCGTATTTTGGGATGCGCATGGTATTTTATTCATTGATTACCTTGACAACAGAAGAACCATCAATAGCGAATATTATATGGCGTTATCGGTACGTTTGAAGCAAGAAATTACGAAAAAACGGCCCCAAATGAAGAAAAAAACAGTAATCTTTCATCAGAATAATGCACCGTATCACAAGTCGTTCACAACAATGGTAAAGTTGCTTGAATTGCTTCCCCATCCACCGTATTCTGCGCATTTGGCTCTCAGCGACTACTATCTTCTTTGCAGACCTAAAAAGAAAGCTCCAGGGAAAAAGATGTGGCTCCAATAAAGAAGCGATTGCCGAAACTGAAGCCTATATTGGGGCCTAAGATAAATCGTTCTAAAAAAAAAAAGCATCGAAATGTATAATGTATCACTCCTGAAGGATTCTATGTAGATTGAATCAAGTCAAATTTTGCCTAAAAGCTGTTGCTTTATTAGTCATCCTACAAAACTTATTTAGTGATGTCTTAAATATAAAAAAAAGTTGAAAGCACAGAACTTTGAGGTAATAAAAGTTGAGCCGAAATAGAAAAATAGACTTGAAAATTAATGGTCAAAAAAATATTGGTAAAGTTGTGATTTGTTTACAATCTGGCACATATAAAGGGTAAATTATTTAATGTGTCCGAGCTTGGCACATAACACATCAAATGTCTAGCAATTCATCATGGAACGTATAACATCTGAACAACGCTTAAAAATTGTCGCCGGTCGCCTTGATGCGGATGGTAAGAGCAGTGGCCGGCCGCTGCTGTCCCCAAACCGCATTAGAGCGGTGGTTGATTCGATTCTAGCGTCGGATGGTTGTTTTTCTTTCTTTCTTCTGTCTGTATTTAGTTCCTAAATGTCTGTGATTTATTGAGGGAACAATCCGAGGAGCCACCAAAGTTATGCGATTTAACGCCATTAAATTGTTTTCTTATTAATTACTATCAATATTTCCGCATAACCGTGGGCTTTATCGCACTAATGACTCGAATAATTTCATCCTTTAATTCAGGAATCGATTGTGGATTGTTTTTATAGACCTGGCTTTTCACGCAACCCCAAAGAAAATATGTCCAATCATATGAACTTGATGCCCAATTAACATCATCGTTTGTTACAATAATTGGTTCGTGAAATTTTTCTCTGAATAAATCAATTGTTTCATTAGCAGAGTGAGATGCAGCGCCATCCTGTTGAAACCACATATTCTCCAGATGAATATTATTCCATTCAACCTACAAAACTCCAGTTAACATCTCACGATATCGAACACCATTAACAGTTACATTAACATTTTGCAACGGAACAACACTAACGGTTTACCAGCAACATTCGGCTATAAAGAGTCTACCAATAAGAATGATGGAACTTCAAAATTAAATCAAACACACATTTTTGATAAAAATCGATTCCGATTGCTTTATTTAAGAGATTCAAATATGCAATTTATTATTTGAACAAGATTTCAGCCAAACGGCCGCCACGGTTCTTTTTGCAGACGCTGATTCGCTCGCGCCAATTTTCGATGACACGCCAGATTTCGATGAATAAGCCTAGGTTTACTCGGGAAATATGCGCCATCCTGTTGAAAATAAAAGTTATTTATCTGCATCGATTCCATCAAAATCCGGGAAAAAAATCTCCAGAATTGCCTTGTAGTGCTCAGTATTGGTGGTAACGGTGGTTCCTTCCTCCTTTTTACTAAGATCGGATGACTCCCCCATACCAAAATCCACACCAATCTGTGATATTTTGCGGATGCAAAGGACTCCCATGTAAGATGTGTGGATTAGATTCGCGACAATACCGACAATTTTGTTTATTGGCGAAGTCATTGAGCCAGAAATGAGCCTTATCGGAGAAGATGACTTTGCGATAAAATTCGTTGTAGACTTCCATCGTTTCGAGGGCCCAATTGGCAAATTCACGACGAATACCATGGTTGATTGGCTTTAATTCTTGTGCCAATACCACAAATCTAAGTCCAACTTCAAAATTCGTCAGCAAAGGACTCCCATGTATGACGTGTGGATCAGATTCGCGACAATACCGACAATTTTGTTTATTGGCGAAGTCATTGAGCCAGAAATGAGCCTTATCGGAAAAGATGAAATTCGTTGTAGACAATACCATCTTATATGGTTACAAACCTAAGTCCAACTTCATCCGGTTGTTATTGGCGAGAGGTACCGTACGAGCGGCGAGCAACCTAGACGATGTCATTTTAGGCTACACTTGCTTATTCTTAACACTTCTGGCTTTTTTTTATCGTACAGGCACCACATCATAAAGAGTAAACTCACTTTTACTTTCAAACACGATTAATAGCCCGTTCAGAAGTACCACCACTACGAATACTACCATGGGTCTGAATAGTGCATTGAATAGCACAAGAGGAACGCGAATTTGCATAATAAAACTGGACAATTTCCAGACGTTCTTCTAACGTGAAAGGAATCATGATTTAATTGCAAACCTATCGAAAAACAACTGACAACTGAGAAAAACAACTGTCAATTAATCGATAAGCAAATATGGACGCATTGAGCAGTCAAAGTTCCATCATCCCTAACGAAAGACCCTTTATATTGCTCTTCTTTCATCTTCTACCAAACCAGTTTCCTGAAATTTTTGAACAATTCAATTGATAGTGCTTTCAGATGAACGATTGTACAAACCATAAATACCACATAAAATAATTCAATAATTTCAACGCGTTGTTGTAATGTGTACAACTCCATTTTTATAAATGGCATACTAGACATAGACTAGACATAGAAAAAACCCTCAATTTATAAGACCGACTATTGACTGGAAGCGCGTCTAACATTTTGATGCATCTAAAATCCAATAAAAAAATTAAAATATTTGGCTTTTGTCTTAGAGAAAGATTTCGAGAAACGTCAGCTGTTCAACTTAAGATGTGTTTAATATTTTAATACTGAGTGTATGTAATAATGAGTAAGATCAGAAAATAAAGCACAAATCTAACAAAATCGACAATTGGAAACAATAATATTGTCTTTAAAAATACGTTTAAATTCTTGATTCAACTATTCACATGTTCAATATTTATATATTAATAGGCTTCAACACATAGAACGTGATAAAACTATCCTAATTGCTACAGCTACTCATAAATAAAGATTACTTAAATATCTGTTAACATAACAGTATTTTAACAGCCTAATATCTTGTACATTTCCACGAAGAATACAAACCGATTATCAATTATTTGTATTTCTCAATCTACAGTTCGTAACTAGACAGCTTTAGTAATATCAGGTAACATAAAGCCAAACATTATGCAATCTGATACGAGGGCGAATCAAATATAAACCGGAATTTTACAATTACTTTCCTCAGCCAATTACGAGCGAGCTGTCAATATAGGTCGTTGCAGTGCAAAGCATTATGAGTGGGGGAAACGCTCGGTAAGCTGTTTCACTCAGTTCTCTTGTCAGTACAGCCATGAGTGAGCAACAGGTTCCACCGTCAGTTGCGCAATAAGTTATAATAAAGTTTTTAACCAAAGAAGACGTTAAACCATCTAAAATATTAACTCGGTTAAGACCAAGTGTTTGGTTGAGAGAAGAAGTTTAAGAGTGGACGAAAAAGTGTGATAAATTTAAGTCATAATCGACGTCCCAGGTCAAGAATCACTGCTGACCACATCGGTGCAGTTCGCGACCTTATCGAAGGTAACACCGGCTCACTATTCATGAAATCGCCTTAAATGTGGGTATAAGCTTTGGAAGTGCTCAATCAAATCTGTGTCCGAACTTGTCGACGGAAGATCAAAAAAAACATCCGGGTGAAAATAAGTCAGAGACTTTTGAATCAATTTCGGCGGGATGTAGGGACTTTTTTGACGCGTATCGTGACATGTGATGAAACATGGGTGCATTATTATACTGCAGAATTAAAAATGGCGAAGGAAAAACGAAACCTGCTTTGTAAAGACCAAAACCCGTCTATCAGTCAGTAAGGTTCTCGCGACTATTATTTTTTTTTGGCAGAAAAGGAGTTTTGCTGATTGATTTTCTATATGATCAACGTACGGTTAATGTTGCCTACTACTGACAGCTGTTGAAGACAACAAAATCAACTCACAAGAGAAAAAAACGCGGTGTATCCCATCCCCGCCCCATCAGAGACGTACTCCTTTTCCATGACATCTTGCCAAACGAAATGGTAATGTCATCTGGCCAACAAGATCATGCGATCTCACGCCCCTGAATTATTTTTGTATAGTAACGCTAAATATTTGGTTTACATAAACCCCGAACAATTATCGACCTTAAAGGAAACATTCAGGCCATCATTCAAAATATACCACATAAGAAAATATAACCGAAAATTGGATCTTTAGAATACATACCATCAGACGAAGACAAGGAGAACACTTAAACGACATTATTTTCGGTCCGACCACCGAACCCATATTGGTTGGGTTCCATAATCTCATGTGGAACACACAACATTGTCTGTCTCATTGGACGCAGTCCAAAAAAATCTAACACTACATATATATGCCATCTGACGGGAGGTCGGCGAAAACATGGGTTGTTGGCTGTGGATAGGGCCTCCCTATTCTTGATGGTATGGTATATGTCGGCGCCCTGAAGAGCCTGAACCTCGAAAGACGAAACATCTATACTTCTATACTAATATATAAATCTACAGTGGTTTTTACGGATGTTCCATTATAACTACTGAACCACGCATCCGATTGACTTGAAACTTGGTATCCATTTAGAAAATACATGTACTTAATAGGCTAATATTTATATGAGTTTTGGACTCCCTATACCAGTTGCGGGGGCGTTAATGATGAGAATCGCAAATTATCAGGTTTTATAGCTTTTATAAACTTATTATTAAAATGAAAATTTGAAATAAATTTTTTATTTCTTGGACTATACTATTTCTTGGACTATGAGGGCGCTAATGATCAAAAACGCTAAATTTAAAATTTCAGCTTTTATCAACTTATTATTGATTATTAGTATTATCACGTACATTAACTACTATTATTATTAATTCTAATAAATTAATTATTAATTAAACTATTAAATTAATATTTTTCTCTAGCATTAAAATTTTGTCTGTTTTTTTCTAACTCAACTTATTACTGATTATTATTATTATCATGTACACTAACTACTATTATTATTAATTTTAATACATTAATTATTAATTAAACTATTAAATTAGTATTTTTCAGTAGCATTAAAACTTTGTTTGCTTTTTTCTAACCTAAACAAATTTTTACCAAATGTCAATTGACTGATTTAAAAAGATATTAAAAACATATATATCTATATTATTATATTTATTAATTAAAGGAGAAAAAGAAGAAAAGAAGGAAGAGTGGAATAATTAGATTAAAACGAAAAATTAGTTTCCCAGCATTAAATTAGTAAGATATTTTATGCTGTTCAGCTGACAAAATAAAACTAGAACCTTTGCGACAACTTCCAGAGCT
Source organism: Cosmopolites sordidus (assembly GCA_031761425.1). Classification (NCBI taxonomy): domain Eukaryota; kingdom Metazoa; phylum Arthropoda; class Insecta; order Coleoptera; family Curculionidae; genus Cosmopolites; species Cosmopolites sordidus. The sequence continues at coordinate 1,366,237 of JARFXV010000067.1, read as the reverse complement.
ATTAAAATCGCTACTGCATGGAACACATGTAAAATCAAATGCATTTTTAAAATCTATCAGACTTTACAACATTGCTTTCCAAATGATATCATTCGGTGCAATAAAGAAGATGTCGTTTTAACTAATAAGTACATGGGGCTGATGAACGATTTGCGGCCAATCGAAACTATCATCGAAGAATATGAGATAGACGACAGAGATTAAATGTTAGGAAGATTAAATACTATATTTGAGGGCACTATATGTAAGCTTGATTTAAGACGGGAAGGGAAAGTTAAAAAAAATTTAATAAAGAAACTGTAATAATGACAATAAATAATAATGTTAATTTTAAATGCCCAGCGAAGCGGGCGGGTACAGCTAGTATATATATATATATATATATATATATATATATATATATATATATATATATATATATATATATAAATATATATATATATATATATATATATATATATATATATATATATATATATATATATATATATATAAGCTTCCTAAAGCTCCAACCCTTCGTCCACGTTGTAGGAAGCGGACAAACAACGGCTGAACCCGAACGTTTATTTCGGGAACAGATGGCTAACAGGGCTCTGGCAAAAAAAACCCAGGTCCAAACGCTCCAAACCACCGGCAACCTGGTCGGCGTCTGTTCACCCAGAGGGTGCGGCTGTACACCACGCTCCAGGAACTAACAATCCCTGATTCTAAACTCCCAGTGGAAACACTGGACCCATAAGCTTATATGCAAACATGACTCGTGCAAGTAATAACAATAATACCCCAGGTAGTAACCAATCCACCCGTCGACGGACGGCAACCGGGTGCTCGGATTCTGGGGAACCTGGACTTTTACGATTTGAAAAAAAGGCGGAGCTTTCCGGCAAATTTCCACATAAAACTCCTAAATACATTGGCAACTTCAACATCAACACGCTAATCCAACCAGGAAAACTCCACAAACTAACCTCAGAACTTAACAGACAAAAGATACTTGTGCTTGCCCTACAAGAAACACGCATCACAGATGAGGACACGGTAGACTACGGACACTATCGCATATTCAAAAACAGGACAGACAAACGAGTCGCCAGGGGTGCTCCGCTTCGGGGCATGGCCTTTGTGGTACACAAAGGAATAGTTAACTCTATTAAGGAAATTACCCCCATAAACAATAGACTGATGACAATGCGCATACAGTGCGCCAATAAAAAATACACCATGATCAACGTACATGCCCCGACAAACGGGGGCAACAAGAAAGACCCCAAGTCTACAGAGAAATTCTGAGCAACACTAGAAAAGATAATGGCAAAGGTCCCAAAGGATGATGTCAAAATTTTACTGGGCGACTTTAACGCACAAATCGGCAGGGAAAAAATCCATCAGAAAACCGTAAGCAAATTCCCCGGTCACAAATTCACCAACAAGAACGGCATAAGACTTATCGAACTATGCCAACAGAATAACTTGAAGATCATGTCAACACACCTCAGAAAATCCCCACGAAAACAGAAGACATGGAGATCGCCTATACACCAGATTGGTGAATTCCAGATAGACCACGTTGCGATCTCATACCCACAACAAAGAGAGATCTATGATGTTCAAGTCCGCAGGGGCGCAAACATCGACTCGGACCACTACCTAACACGAGTCAAAGTAAAATTCACCCCAAGGAGAATTCATCAGAAGAAGGCACATCTACAGAAATTCGACATGAAAAGAATCAAGGAATCCAACATAACAGAGGACCACTACGACTCGAACGAACCAAAAACAACATAGAAATATCATGCCTAGCCTTCGCGGACGACCTAGCCATACTCGCCGACAATGAAAAAAGGGCAACCAAACAGATCGAAGTCCTCAAGGAATGTGCAGAGAAAGTTGGCCTACAAATATCCTTTCAAAAAAACCGAATTATTCTGCTCAAAATTAAATGTCTAAAATTTGAACACCAAATACGGCAAAATAAATAGAGTCACTCACTTCAAATACCTGGGCGAGATCCTCGAACCCACAGGAGGAGAGAAGATAGCACAGAAGACTCGATTGCAGAAGATGAAGAGGGCATACGGCAAGACACACAATATCTACAATAAGAAATGCCTATCCACACACGCAAGCGAGACACTTACACTCCATACAAAAAGCAGCATAGAAAACATACTAAAAGAAGAACGCAAAATTATGAGGAAAATTCTCGGCCCAAAACTGACAGAGGAAGGATACAGACTACATTCTAAAAAGACGACAGAAAGAATGTCCAACGTAGCGGCGAACATAAGAAAAAGAAGGTTGAAATTCTATGGACATATCAGTAGACTCCCACCAACAAGACTCACCAACAGAATTCTTACGTAGATACAAGGAGGCAAGTCAACAGTACCATGGATCGCACAAGTCAGAGCTGATCTAGGTAAGGCACAAATGGGTCCGACAGAGATTGAGGATAGAAGAACGTACAGACACAAAATACGCATGTGGAACATTGCATCAGAAATGGAGGAGAGAAAGAGAGAAAGAGAATCCACGGAGAAAGGATGAGAGTGGTGTGGAGGATTAGAAAGAACACTCGAAAATGAGTCAGGATGCTTTGCGTGATCCAACCGGGTCTATACGCACCTAATAATATATATATATATATATATATATATATATATATATATATATATATATATATATATATATATATATATATAACCCGATACATTATGTGATGTAGTTTCTACAATATTAGAACAGTGATTTTATTTACATAGAAAATTTAGAAGCCCCGGAAACATTAATAAAAGTCTGTATATATTTCATTGTCTTATTATATTTCATTCAAATTTTACATTATCGCCGAAGCCGGGAACTTTCAAGGTTGCCCTCGTAAAGTGTTTTTTACAACGAGTGATGAAACAATTACGACATCCTTTGTTCCACTTTTCCCAGTTATTTTTAATACAATATTTACTGTATCATCTCGTGCTTCCACGTTTACCAATAATTATGATAATCTGTGACTCTAGACCACATTTACTCGGTAATTCATCCTCCGGCGAGAACGTATGACCATAATCAATTTGCTCGTAATTACTTTTTCATAATTTAGAAGATGAATTATTTGCGAACCGTTTTTTTTTTAATGTTCGCCTCTTTGTATCGTCGGACACCGGATCATTATACGGAGCATCGGGGGAAAACAAGGGCCGAGAGCCGGTAAATTTACGACAGACAATCCGCCGGTGGTCGTACCAACGGAATAGAGACGTTTTGTATTATTTTATGAAAGCGAACCGGGACGTGGACGGTTCGCTCTTTTCTTTTTCCTTTTTTTTTTGTTCAGCTCCGACGCTGTTCTAAATTATTAAGTTGTTAAAGTTGAAGCTCACGTGTTTTTCTGTATTCGCATTTGCAATCGTATTGTACTAATGTGTATGGTTACGTAACTATAATCAAAAAATGGTGTTCGGGTGGACATATACATACATACATACATACATACATACATATATATATATATATATATATATATATATATATATATATATATATATATATATATATATATCTATGGAAAAATGCTGAAGTGATTCTTCTTCATAAGAAAGGAGCACAGGAAAATTTATAAAACTACCGCCCAATAAGCCTCCTATCAGTTATGTACAAAGTCTTCACCAAGATAATATCTAAAAGAATATTAAGAACACTGAATGACGCGCAACCAAGAGAACAGGCAGGAATCCGAAATGGATTCAGTAAAATTGACCATATCCAGATTGTCCAACAGACCATAGAAAGGCACAATGAATACACCATGTCACTGTGCTTGGCTTTTATTGACTATAAAAGGGCATTTGATTCAGTATCAACACTGGCCATAATGGATGCACTGATTAACCAAGGGATAGACAGAGCCTATTGGAACCTACTGAGATCCTACGAGGAAGAGGAATCGTATGAGGAAGCTATAGCTACAGTTCACATGGATGACTTTGAAGTTAAAATCAACGTAGAACATGGTGTACGGCAGGGTGACTCAATATCGCCTGTTCTTTTCTCAGCCTGCCTTGAAGAAGTATTTCGTAATTTGGATTGGGAACAGCAGGGAATAAAAATCAATGTGCATATCTAAGCCATCTTAGATAGCCGGATGAGCTATAATAACACATACGAGAGCTGCAAAGGGCGGGAGAACCATTTGGTTTGAAAATAAACCTAAAGAAGGGCCAGGGTATGTTTAACAAATTTGCTCTCAACAGAAGAATTTCTATTTTAGGAAGTGATTTAGAGGTTGTGGACCACTATATATATATCTTGGGCAAAGGTTTTCAATGGAGGGTGATACCGCCCGGGAGGTGGAACGGCAAGTTAAGTGTGGCTGACTCAATATAGTATTTAAGAGCAAACTCCCACTTTGTCTAAAGAGAAAGGTAATCAGTGCGCGGTGAATGTTTTAACATATGGAAGTGAAACATGGACACTCACATCATAATCAGTTCAAAAGCTTCGGGTTGCACAGAGGGGAATGGAAAGGTGTATGCATGGCATTACAAAGCGGGACAGAAAGACCTGCATAAGGATCAGAGAACAAACGAAGGTATGTGACATCATTGGAATGGCGAAAGAATTGAAATGGAAGTAGGCAGGTCATATAGCGAGGCGATGCGACGAGAGATGGACCAAAGCAATTCTGGAATGGATACCGCTTGATCATAAACGCCCGCGAAGAAGGCCGAAAACACGATGGACGGATGACCCGATGATATTGGACCCGAATGGCAGAGGAAAGCTCAGGACCGTGCGAATTGGAAGCATGCTGGGGAGGCCTTCATCCCTCAGTGGATCAACAATGGCTGAATATGATGATGATGATGATGATGATGATGATATATATATATATATATATATATATATATATATATATATATATATATATATATATATATATATATATATATATATATATATATATACGAATAGAAGCCGTTGACAGTACTGACGTGAAAACACTTTAATATTCTGACGTCACAAACATAACAGCCAATCGCGGCGCGTTCATAATCACGTGATTTTTTAAAATTTTATACATTTTAATTCATTTATAATTAACTGTAACGAGTTTTTAAAACGTTTTTCGCATTGATTATCCATATTATTTATTGATTAAATAAAGTTTTAAAGTAAAGTAAAAAAATCGATAATTATTTTTTATTAAAAAATCCAATTTCTAAATTAACAAGCGAAATTATTTGCTACTTTCATCACGAAAGTCATACCAGCTTAATATACAAATAGGTATGTCGATAAGTAAGTCGTGCAAATTTTTAAGTAAATCCAACGCTATAAAATACAAAATGCAAAAGGTTTTTTCTTATTTATTAATAGTCGCATTCAGAAGAATGCATACATATCTAGACTGATAATTCAGCATATTCTTTTTGTACGCGCCGCAAAAGCAAAGCCAGCTGGTGCGCATAGATCATAGCAGAAAAATTAACGACTGCGGAAAATGAAGCAACTTCCATTTGCTGAAGTGGGGAACCCGCTGGCATTACCAATAAAATCATTAGGCGCTGCCCGACGCCACTAGTTTCGCTCCATAGCGATATTTTATTTTAAATTAGACAAAAAGGAAACAAAAACCTTTATCTCGTGGCAATATCAGTATTTCACGATACGTTTTACGTTTCTAACTAATTCTGTTTCAATTTAAAAGTCTTACATAATTTTCTTACAACATTATAGCAGGAATGTCATATATCAGGTAGACTTTTATATAAAATTGAGTTACATATTAATTCCAGAGTAGATTAGTACAATTAGCATCAAAGAAATTTCAATTTTTTTTTTGGGTTTTATTTATTTGTTTGAACTACGAGTTAAAAGGGAAAAGTTTAATCGACCTTGATCAAAATATAAAACGATTATTGATATAATGCGGTTCAAAATACATCATTGACCGAATGGCTGCAATAAACTGTTAACAATCCCTGTCATAACGAAATCCGGCAAATTTGCAAAAAAAAGTAAACAGGACCGGGCCTATTAAAATAACAGTTAAAAAGATAAAATTAATTTTTTCTCATTCATTTCATTTCTAGTTCGCATTCTTTTCTTAAACAGTGCAGTTCTACAATTTCGATCGTATGTTTATTATTCCAAATGTGATAAAAATGTTTGTGTTCGTTCGCGTTCTTGGCAAAATAATGATCATTGTGTCTCCGGTAGTGCTTCATTAACGAAAACGTCTTCATTTACGAAAACGCCGTTGTGTACAGTTAAAAATATTGTGACGAAGCCAATTAAAGCCAAAAAAGTTCATAGTGATTCTGATAAAAGCAAATGTGTTGACGAAAGTGACAAAGACTTAATTCGAAGCAAAATGTATGCTATGTATGAAGAGCAAACTATGCCTGCATTGCATTCATTGCAACAGCGACTAAGGAAAGATGAAACCAACATTCTTTGCAGCAGAACTAGCCTCCGCAGAATATTATCTCTCATGGGTTTTGCATATCGGACTATTAATAAATGACAAATATTAATGGAATCACAACGAATGCGACGATGGCGGTTTGACTACTTAAACTCTATAAAAAATACAGATTAGAAAATCGTCCCATTATCTACCTTGATGAAACACGGTTCGATAAACATGAGACGCCAGCAAAAGGATGGGTAGATACATCAAGAAAATGCCAAACCAAAGCCCTAGCGAACAAGAGAAAAAATTATAATTTTACTTATAAGCTAGTTCCGAGGATGGATGGGTTTCAAATTGTTTACGGTTGTCCTCCAAAAATATTACATTAATCTTTGGAGTACCATGATGACACCACAGGAGAACTTTTTAAAGATTGGTTTATAAATAGCTTTTAGCCCAGTGCGTCTAAGGAAAGCGTAATTGTAATGGACAATGCTAGTTATCATAAATGCCAAAAAAAAATAAAGGCAAATAACACTAAATTAGAAATTCAGAACTATATATTAAAAAACGATATATACTTCGAAAATACATATAACAAATGTGATATATTAGACCAGAAATATTAAAAAGGAATATGTATGTGATACCATTACTGCCGATATGGGACATGCGGTTTTACGCCTTCCCCCGTATTACTGCATTTTTAATCCAATTGAGCATATGTGGCATCAGGTAAAATCCAATGTTAGAGCAGAGAACATTTCTGCGACTCGAAGTGCAAGTGCTGCAACATTAATTAGGAAGGTTGAATATAGTATTCCCAAAGAAAGTTGGATAAATTCGATTAACCGATTAATCGATTAAATTCGATAAATTTTATTAAAATAGAAGACAGTGAGAGCGAAACCGAAATAAATGTATAATTAATAAATTCAAAATACACAAACCAATAAACAATGCTTTAGTCATACACGATAATATTAATAATTTAACAATATTTTATTTTTTCCAAAATTATTCAAACGTTCAACCACTCTGACTCTGGCGCCTTTGATGAATCAATGAACAATTTTTTTAAAACGGAATAAAACAATTTTTTACTTTGTTATTTATCATTTTTATTTTTAAACAAAATTTGTGTGAGTATAGTTTCGTAAAACCATTTTACATTCTCAAACGCTACTTTAAAACTAAGGCTAACTTTATAGCTCTCTTTCTCTTAATAGGTTTTATTCCTTTTTAAAAAATGAACTATCACAAAGTAACGGACAAATCAATCAATAATATGAACAATTTTATTGAAATTTATTGGGGCAATTAACATGTTAACAATTAACATGTAACAGTACGTTTTGCAGCGTTACAGCGGGATAGAAAGAGAAAGTAACAAATAATTAAAAGGTCGTTGGTTCGTAAAATTTGTTCATACCGATCGTTAAAAGTTCCTCTATTGAGTTCAGCGGTCTTCTTTTGGTTGTCATTTAACCTGTTTTGTTATTGTGTTTTGGTAAAATTTTGTGCTGTAAAGTCCAGTTTTACTGCAAAATAAGTTGATAAAATAATTACTGTTATTGATTATTTTCTTATCGGTAAGTATTTGTAAAAGATTCATAAAGTTTTATTATATAATATATATATATATATATATATATATATATATATATATATATATATATATATATATATATATATATATATATATATATATAAGCGTGTTGACTAAAACGAGAATATGATATAGTTTCAACAAATAGTTTCATAAACTAAAAATACAAGTATAGCACTTACTTATGTCTCATAATAATATATTTCTTTCATTTTAAGCTGGGTCCACATCGATACAAATTTACGTTGTGCGGGCTGTATGTGTTGTATATGGTGTGCCTATGCAAAATACCAAATAATCACACAGAAATATTGTCGCCATACAGCACGCACACGAACCATCTGTTTACCATCAGATAATTCAAACAAATTCTTCCAGTAAATTCAACACGCCCGCAAAATTTTACTGTTGTGGACCCAGCTTTACAGGAGAGCATGTAACAATTAAAAGCCTTAATATGGAGTTAAGAAGAAAGGAAATTGTCAGTATGGGACGTACATCACTCAATACTTTCCTGAAGGAGCTAGGCTTTAAATACAAAAGAGATGACAACAGGAACAGGAATAATCGAAAGAAACAATATTTCTGCCGTAAGAGCTTGCTTTCTTCACAAATATATGGAAAATAGTAACAGCACATTCAGACACCAAATTATATTCCTAGATGAGACCTGGATTTATTCAAAAGGAAACAAAACAAATTCTTGGGAAGACAGTGATGTTAAAAGTATCTGTAAGCCAAAAGGATATGATGAAAAACGTTTTATAGACATCCATGCGTGCTCTTTGAAATAATTTGCTCAGGGTGCAAGTTTAGTATTCGCTTAAAAAATTTTGACGTCCCATTACCGTAGTGAAATGAACAACACCATATTTCAAAAATAAATGACGACACAGCTAATCCCAAATTTAGAAGAGCCATTCTTAATCGTAATGGATAATGCACCGTACAATAGTGTACATCATACGAACCAACAGTTGAGTTCCACAATCCCATGTGGAACACAACAACCTGCGTCTCAGCCTAAATGAGCATTTTGTTGACTGTTCGACTGAAGACAAGCTCCACCGATCCCTTCCATCGGAAGGTATATGTTTCACCTTTTGATGTTCAGGCTCTTCAGGATACCGACATATGCTCTCCAGTAAAGAATAAGGAGACCCTATCCACAGTCAAACAACCCATTTCTTCGCGGACTCCCCGTCGGATAGTGTATATATGCAGTGTCAGAGTGACCATCCTCTTCGGTCATCACATCCATGCCCAAAGGACGGCAGCTAAAACCCTCCGAATAAGCGACATTGTCGTGACATTCGGAAAAACCAGAGATTAAAAGTCAGGGCCTTCGGGTCAACTTAACAACCAGGAAAAGTAGTAGTAATAAGAATTTAGTTTTAATCATCTGCTGATGATGCTAGCATGGTTAGCGAAATGTGCGTCCAGAATATAAAAATATTGCTTTGGTGTATTGTAAAAAAATTTTTGTAATAAAAGTTTTATTATTAAAAAATCAATTTATTCTCGAAACTCCGCGAAAACTTTACGTTTACCGCCAACTAGGAAACGACATGTTAAAATTAACTTATCTTCTTTATTCCGGAAAAACATTACAAGCCTTTAATAATACCCATCAACTTTCTGTTTTACCACAATCACATCCATAGATGGCATTCTGTTAATCCTTTCGATTTAATGTTCGACGGCCGTTTCCAAACCGTGCAATTTCACAGAACTTACGTGACGTTCGAATGTGCATGCGCGTTTCTACCGTATCCCGAAATCAAAGCGATTTATGGCCGCCAATACACATTTAAAGCCATGTACCCGAGCACGTGTCGCCTATATGAAATGCCTTTCAATCGACGAGGTGGGGCTTTTATTAGGTACCCAACTCAATTGTCGGCCTTATGACTGTTTAATTTATGAAAACAAACTACCTCTAATATTTATAGATAAAAAAAAAGTAATATATTAACTTACTATATAAAGGGTTACCCAACTAGTAAAGGATCTTTTAAATTAAGAGGTTTTTTTATGCTTGAATAAAATACAAATTTTGCGTTGATTTTAAAACAGTATATTGATAATTGGGCTTTTGAACAATTTTTTTTGTCACAAATGGAAAGATCATCCATAAGTTTAATAACAAAACTAATTTTACTTTTATTTTGTTCCTTATAATTAAAAAGTTGAACGGATTCCGGAAGATTGGAAAGATGATCTAATCCATCCACTACACAAGAAAGGAGATAGAACGGATGTAAACAACTACAGAGGGATATCTCTTCTCCCAGTTTGTTACAAGATTCTATCTCAATGTCTACTACACAGAGCACAGGGACAGTTAGAACCTAAAATTGGCGAATATCAAGCAGGTTTTCGACCGGGCAGATCCTGAATCTAAAGTTGATTCTAAGATATCAAAAACTGTACAATAAAAATCTCGTCTGTACATTTGTGGATTTCAAAAAAGCATATGATTCTATTGACTGCGAATCTTTAATCCGAATCTTGAAAGAACAAGGACTTGATCTGAAAACGCTGGCAATTATTAAAGCAACGTTAACTAACACAAGGTCAAAAGTTAAATTCATGGGTGACATCTCAGAGCCCTTCGATATTAAAACTGGAGTGAGACAAGGGGATGGACCAGCCCATTAAACTGGGGAGAACCAACATCAAAATTGATTGTCTGGCATTTGCTGATGATCTAGCAATTTTGGCTCAAGATGTATTAACGGCAGAGAAACAGATTGAAATCCTAAAAGAAACAGCAGAAAAGGTAGGACTCCAAATTTCCTTTGAAAAGACACAATACATGACCTGCAACAGACTAAGAACACCATTTCTAAAAACAAAATATGGTAACATCAGACGAGTCTCTCAATTCAAATATTTGGGTGAAATAATCATGGAAGATGGGTTGGAAAAAGCGGCTAATAAGGGTAGATGTCAAAAAATGTAAACGGCATTGAGACTTACACAAAATAGTTACAACAAAAAATGCATATCTAAAAACACAAAACTGAGACATTACGACACAGTTATAAAGCCAGAATGTCTATATGGAGCAGAAACGCTCATTTTGAATAGAGAGACATCGAGGACATTGAGAAGAACGAAAGACAAATCTTAAGATCCAAACAAATAAATAGCACAACATACCGACTTTGGGAAAACAAAGAAATCAAACAATACACAGATATACATAGCGATATGAGAAAAAGAAAACTTAAGTTTTACGGACACATAAAACAGATGAATCCGAGTAGGCTAACTAGACAAACAGTCGAATTTTATGAAAATAGGTAGAAAGTAGAAATAATTAAATGGATTGCTGCAATTAAAGAGGACCTAAGATCAGTAAATATTACACAAAGTGAAATTCAGGATAGAGGCTGTTTCAGACACAAGGTTAACGTTTGGAAGGTTGGCCAGAGAGAAAAATGTAGGAACACTGAAACAACTTGGTCTGATGAAAAGAAAAATGCTCATAGCGAAAGAATGAAATTAGTATGGGCGCAAAGGAAGGCTAACAACAACAAACGCCTCTCATTATACTTCGGTGGTCCACCAGGGTCCATACGTGAATAATAATAATAATAATAATAATAATATTAAATAATAAAATAATAATAATATTAAATAATAAAATAATAATAATATTAAATAATAAAATAATAATAATATATATAAAACAAGAATTTAAATATATTTTGCAGTAAATAAATAATCATTTATAAGTAAACGATCGTATTAGTCAACAAATCTCATTCCCGTTCATAGCAACATTAATATTATTGTTGTATAATATAACATGCCTATTAATATTGATGAGTGTTACTTCTAAATAAAATCGAATGTCACATACCTTTCAATACATATAATATCTGCTCAACGACTTCTTTGTTGTGGTATTAGGTGAATCATACAAAAACAAGCATGAGTAACAAAGTTTTCTAAGTAAATAATAACAAGCCAATGGCGTGTGTACTCCAAATTGTTTTAATCATTAATATTCAAGGATAGCTCACAAACTACTATGCCTGGCATACGTAGTCCTGCCATAAGTTCGGTCACTTTATCAAAATCGGTATTCTACACACTCAACTTAAAGATCTTTGTGATGCAAAGACACATTATCTACAAAATTCATTTATATATTCCGGTAAAGATACATCTCCTAATCCAAGGAAATTGGCAGTTCCACCTTTGAACGTCCTATAATTTGTTCAACCAATTATAGACAGTAACCATAACATTACCGGCGATAACTGGTTTTTGTCAATAGAACTTGCAACAGAACTAAACAAAATCGGTTCGACATATACAGGAACGCTGCGTAAAAATAAAAGAGAAATACTAAGTGAATTTTTACCTAATAAAACTCGCCCAGTTTCGTTAACACTATTGGGCTTTACAAAAGATTTCACAATTTTGTCTTACGTGCCAAAGAAACGCAAAGCTGGTATGATGTTATCTTCATTACATCATACAGATACAATAATTCAAAATGAAAAATGTCTTCCTGAAGTTATCGATTTCTACAAGTCAACAAAAGGTGGGGTAGATAGTTTGGACCAAAAACGTGCCTGTTATAATGTGGGTCGTAGAAGTAGACCTTGGCCCTCGACTTTATTTTATGCAATGGTCAATATAATGGGCGTCAATGCAAGTGTTATCTATAAGAGCGTAAATAATACATTTACAGAACTTCGGACATTTATTATATCCGTTGAAGGAGATTTCATAATGGACCATTTCAAAAACAGGGTCACAATACAAACAATTCCAACAGATCTTCGGACTTGATCAAAGGTCATATTGGTATAACTACGGAAGCTTCAGAGGGCATTATTCCCATGGACAAAACAAGAAGGCGTAGTTACATGTACCACAATAATAACAAATACCAACAGAAATGTTCACTGTGCCAGAAAGGTACTTGTAAATCCCATAGTATCAATACTGTCAAATACTTAAATTGCAGAGACTAAAAGTTCGATAAAAACAGAAGGTACAAATACTTTAGACTTTTTAATTTATATTTATTTATTATATTTTTTTTATTGCAGATGACCAAAACGATGTCTTGAGGGAGTTATTTTGATGTTTTTATTTTTTTTACGTTCATAATATTTATTATGGACGTTATTAAAATGTCAACCATTTTCTTATATTTCAACACTGGAGAGTAAAATAGTTTAATTTTTGTATTTTTATAGTTGTTTAATATAAATATATATCTAAACAATTCGACAAATATATAAGACACAAATAATTTTAAATATATATTTTTTCTAATCATATAATATTCGTACGTGACCCATGAACCATCATACCATAAGAAGCTAAAGAAGTCACCCTACCAGTTGAGGGTTATTATTCGCTCTTTGTTCGATGTTCATTTTTTTAACAAATGGTATAAACACACTGACACTTTAATAATTTTTTGTTTCAATTCTTGCCAGTTCTGGGCTGGTTGTTTATCAAGCTCTTCTGCTAGGGTTGGTTTTATTTTCGTAAGGTCGAACTTTGGTATTAGCAGTCTCTCTTGAATAAGTTTTCGAGGTTTTAAGCTAAGTTTGATTCTAGTCAAGTAGTGATCCGTGTCTATGTTAGATCCTTTCCTGACTTGAACATTCAAAATCTCTTTATAATTAATATAAATCTCTTTATAATAACATTCAAAATCTCTTAATAAAACAAGCACTTTTAAATATATATTTTTTATAATTATATAATATTCGTGAGTGACCCATGACCCATCATACCTTAAGAAGCTAAAGAAGTCACCGTACCAGTTGAGGGTTAATATTCGCTCTTTGTTCGATGTTCACTTGGCTTCTAATAATTCGAATGACAAGAAATTTTTTCAGAACGTCAGTGAACGATGCACCCTTTGAATAAAAACTAACACGAAGGAGCCTTGTATATCTTTATGCACATATAAATGAAGTCGGAAACGGCCATATTGAAACACCATAGATGACTCATTGTTTTGGCTTATTGGTAGTTGGTGTCAACCTCAATTAGTGTCAATCTTAGTGTGTTTTAATCAATAATAGGTGCCGAATATAGTCTTTTTGTATGTAAATACATATTAATACTTATTATATTGACAATAAAAGCAATAATATCGGAAGTAAGGTAAACACACAAAATATAGTTAGTTGTACGTCTTGTGGTTGTTCCCTGACACGAAAAAATCAAAATTCAGGAGTAACATTACATAGATAAGTGCTTTTAATTCTAAATTTATCAGTTATTTAGAAAAAAAAACGTATTTTGTTTGAATGCAATTTTAAGACCATGAAGCCAACATATCGCTTGGTGTCCATAGGCGTAGTCAAACTGATTTAGGTAAAATAATATAACTATAATGTCATTCAAGATAGTGATTATCTTTTTCTATAACTTAATTTTTTAACGTATGTTCTAAAATGTTTAGTTCTCTGAGATACTGGGCCTTAAAAATTCAGATTATTTTTTAGTTTACGTTTGATACATATAAAACATGCTACTTTACTCATATAAAGAACCTATAAAACATAACTAATAATACACAGTGTTACCTTTTTTACAATCCTTCTTTTTCAGAAATTATTGCACTAATAAATGTAAATGTTACTTCCATTTGGATTTCATGTTATTAAACTAGTTTATTTTTTTTTCAAGATTTTCCAAAGATCAACATAGAAGAACACAGTGGATTAATTTTATTCCAAACCGCACTTGGTTTTTATGTTTCCATCATTTTGGTGAGGATTGATAGTACTACCAAATACTGTTCCAACAATTGAAGTCGACTGTTTTAAATATGTATTTTTTTATTTCATCATTTTGACAAACATCTTTCGTAACATTTACTCTTGAAAGTTAGCTTTTTTGATTGTTGTGACTAATGAGTTTATACTCGAGTTTATATCTAATACTTTGGTTTATTTATTGACTATTTACACTACAAGAATAAATTATATTTGTAAAAGTAGTACATATACAAAGCTAATTTTGTTAAAGGAACATTAACCACTGAACAACTAAATACAGAAAGGAATATATGTATTTTAATAAATAATATAGTGAATATTACGGCTTTTTATTTCATATATATGTAAGAAGAATTTTAAGAAGAAAATAACAAAACAAAAAACCTGAAGGTGTCCAAACACGTACATAGGTGAATTTCAAATTGACCATGTTGCCATTTCGTACCCCAATTATAAAGAGAATTTGAATGTTCAAGCCAGGAAAGGAGCTAACATAGACACGGATCACTACTTGACTAGAATCAAACTTAGCTTAAAACCTCGAAAACTTATTCAAAAGAGACTGCTAATATCAAAGTTCGAGCTTACGAAAATAAAACCAACCCTAACAGAAGAGCTTGATAAACAACCAGCACAGAACTGGCAAGAATTGAATCAAAAAATTATTAAAACAGCCTTAAAGTTGGTCCCTTTACAAAATCGTAGAACACATCCCTGGTGGGATAAACTTGGCGAGCAAGCAGTATTAAGACGAAGTAAAGCATTCAAAGATTGGAACAGTGAAAAAACAGTAATAAATTATCATATCTTTTTAGAAATAAGAAAAGAAACATCGAAGCTAATTAGACAAACTAAAAGAAAATATGAAAACAATCAACTTAATAAAATAGAAAATGATTTCCAAAAAAAAACACCCGAAACTTTTACAAAACATTTAAAACTAAATTAACAGGCTATCAACCCCAGTCTTTGCTTCCAAAAGGAAATCGGATAATTAGCTCTAAACCACCAAGATAATTGCAAAGAACTTGCGAAATATTTTTAAAAACTTCTAAACTGTCCTGAGCACCTAAACAAATTACCAACACTAAACCTTGAACCAACAAACCCAGATTCATTACCACCGAATGAAGATGAAATAATTAGGCAAATCAAACGACTTAAAAATAATAAAGCTTATGGTGAAGATGGAATCACTACTGAACTTTTGAAATCCGCTGGTCCAGGTACAATCAAGGAAATAACAAAATTTCTAGAAGAAGTTTGGCGAATCGAACGGATTCCGGAAGATTGGAAAGATGTTCTAATCCATCCACTACACAAGAAAGGAGATAGAACAGATGTAAACAACTAAAGAGGGATATCTCTTCTCCCAGTTTGTTGCAAGATTCTATCTCAATGTCTACTAGACAGAGCACAGAGACAGTTAGAACCTAAAATTTGTGAATATCAAGCAAGTTTTCGACCGGGCGGATCCTGCCCTGAACAGATCCTGAATCTAAAGTTAATCCTAAGACATCAAAAACTGTACAATAAAAATCTAGTCTGTACATTTATGGATTTCAAAAAAGGATATGATTCTATTGACCGCGAATCTTTATTCCAAATCTTGAAAGAACAAGGACTAAATCTGAAAACGCTGGCAATTATTAAAGCAACATTAACTAACACAAGGTCAAAAGTTAAATTCATGGGTGACATCTCAGAGCCCTTCGAAATTAAAACTGGAGTAAGACAAGGGGATGGACTCCCGCCACTCTTATTTAACTGTATTCTAGAAAAAGTAACACGGGAGTGGCGTGAAAAAAGTCGGCCCTGAATATTGACCAGTCCATTAAACTGGGGAGAACCAACATCAAAATTGATTGTCTGGCGTTTGCTGATGATATAGCAATTTTGGCTCAAGATATATTAACGGCACAAAAACAGATTGAAATCCTAAAAGAAACAGCAGAAAACGTAGGACTCCAAATTTCCTTTGAAAAGACACAATACATGACCTTCAACAGACTAAGAACACCATTTCTAAAAACAAAATATGGTAACATCAGACGAGTCCCTCAATTCAAATATTTGGGTGAAATAATAATGGAAAACGGGTTGGAAAAGCAGTCAATAAGGGTAGATGTCAAAAAATGGAAACGGCATTGAGACTTATACAAAAAATGCATATCTAAAAACGCAAAACTGAGACAACACAGTTACAACACAGTTATTAAGCTAGAATGTCTATATGGGGCAGAAACGCTCATTTTGAATAGAAAGAGAGACATCGAGGACATTGAAAAGAAGGAATATACATTTCTCTGCCGTATCTGGTCTTCATCAAGTCTTCATCAATTTAATACAGTAACGATAATTACACAATAATTTATTGTTTTAAAGAACTGTAAACTTTTATCAGTTTCTTGTTTTTATTCATACCGCCCTGCTCCACTGTCAAACCGAAAACAGTAGTCGGTCATATGCAGCTACCATTCTGGTCCCACTTACAGACTCTCCTGTAGTTTTACATTCAAAAGATGCATTTTTCCAACGCTTACGCTCTGTTAAACGATGCGCCACTAGATATAAAATCTAATATTGGTAAGGCACTTGTGTTGTTGCCTAAATTTACACATCACCTGTTGCCTTTTATTATTATTTTTTTAATTTTTACTTATGAACTATAGATTATATTTAACAAATTTGTCTTTGTTTTTATCTACATTGATGTGATTCTGGTTACCGCATTGAACAATGAAAGTTGCTCATATAAATATGCGTTCTATGTTTACCGGCTTTGATGAGCTTGTTTTTATAGTGCAGTTATGACATAGTTTTAATTACTGAGACGTGGCTGAGCGACAACACCCTGCCTGATGTTTTTATAATACGTGGTTTTAAATTTTTTCATAAATATAGAAGAGACAGGCAGGGTGGAAGTGTTGGTGCATTTGTCAGCGATTATATTGACTGTAATGAAATTAATTTTGACTCTGTGTTGAGCCCTAATGTTGAGTATTTATTTTTTGATATAAAGATATCAAGGTGTACTTACTGTATTGGCGTTTTGTATAGACCGCCTGATGTGGCTGTTGGTGTGTTTGTTGAGCTACTTGACAACATTTTTTCCTATATTGGCGCAATTTTTGATAGAATAATCTGCATGGATGATTTCAACGTAAATTTCTTTAATAGTTCTAATCCAGTTAACAGATGTTTGGAGGCTTATGGTATGTCTCAGATATTGAATGAGCCCACAAGAGTATCCGAACGATCAAGTTCACTGATTGATCCATTATTTATTTCCGAGGTTGTTAAGCTGCATACCTATGGCACTCTCGACAATAATATTTCAGACCACAAATTCATATTTGCTGAGATATCTGTGTCTGATGACAAATTATTTGTCTTATTATTTATTTATCTTCATTAAATTGGAATATAATATTTTACGAAAAAAATATTGATAACAAAATCGATATATTTTATAATTTAGTGATCTCAGCCTTTGACAGGTATGCTCCCGTGGTTACCCGAAGGGTAACTAAGCCAAAGGCCCATTGGTTGACCTCAAATTTGAGGTTGCTTATTTCAGATAGGGAACGGGCTCTGCATAAGTATAAATTGTCAAAATCTAATAGTGATTGGATAGCATATAAAAAATTGAGAAATTTTGTTGTTTCGGAGACGAGACGTGAAAAGAAGAATTTCCTTAACGATACAATTAATCAAAATAATGTGAGGAAAACGTGGTCAACCTTAAAAACATTTAGTATAGGTTCTAAGTGCCAACGAAGTTTGCCTGACAATTTAAATAAACCGGAACTTATAAATTGGTATTTTGGAGAATGTGTTTCGGATGTAAATGGTAATTGCGATGAAAGGATTACTTACTACTATTCGAATAAATTTCCCTCGGCAGGCGCATTCTCGTTCCAGTTGGTGGATGAGAGGGTAGTGCATGATATGTTATTTAAGTTAGAAAAAGATGGTACAGGTGCTGATAATATTTCTCTGTGGATGCTACAGTATTGCAGTCCCTTTCTTGATGTATATATACTTAATATAATTAATAGCTGCATAGAGCAAAACTACTTTCCTCTAATTTGGAAGCAAGCTGTAGGGATTCCTCTTCCGAAACATGATAAGCCTTCTTCGTTTTCTGACCTGCGTATTATAAGCATACTTCCAGTTCTTTCTAAGATTTTTGAGAAAATTTGATTTAAACAGATGTACGAGTTTTTTGTCTCCAAAAAGTAATATCCGATTCGCAATGTGGCTTTAGAACTGGTTTTTTAACGTCTACAGCTCTGGCTTCTGTGACTAGTTATTTATTTAACAGCTTTGACAGGGGCTTAGCTAGCGTGCTTGTATTACTGGACTTTTCTAAGGCGTTCGATACATTAAACCACAGCCTCTTGTGCGCAAAATTCTCTTACTATGGGTTTGACGAATCATCCGTTAATCTAGTAAAATCGTTCCTAGATTGTAGAACACAATATATTTCTGTTAATCATGTAAACTCGTCTAAAGTGAATGTTTTTTCTGGTGTGCCTCAGGGATCAGTGTTGGGTCTATTATTCTTTATTGTATATACATCTGATATTTTGCGTTCTGTTCAGAACATGGAAGTCACGGGCTTATGCTGATGACACACAATTATATTTCAGTTTTCCTCCACGTGAATACTCCAGAGCCAATAATATAATTAATAATCAGTTAAACAACCTTAAAATACTCTCGTTAGCACATAATTTGAAATTAAACTCTTCTAAATCTAAAGTTATGCTATTTTGTACTAAATCTAACTATATTTTTTTGAGGACGAATCTTTCAATATCTGTTGACAGAGAGAGGCTTGGTTTTGTTGATTGTGCGCAAAACTTGGGTGTTATTTTTGATTCGAAGTTACGTTTTAAAGATCATGTATCCAAGTTAATTCGTAAATCATTCATGCACCTTAAGTTACTTTATGCTAATAGGCACATTTTGAACAAGGCTTTAAGAAAGCTATTATCAGAGTCGTTGGTACTTTCTCAATTTACTTACTGTGACTTTATTTATTTCCCATGCCTCGACTCTGTGGACAGGGGCAGAATTCAGCGAGTACAGAATGCTTGTTGTCGCCTTATTTTTGAACTTCGAAAACGGGATCATATCTCTCAGAGGATTAATGAGCTTAAGTGGCTTACTATGGATCACAGATGGCAGCTTCATATGGCTAATTTCACTTATAAGGTTATCAATGCTGACAATAATTCTGAAGCACTTAAAAGTATGTTTGTAGCTCGTTCAGCCAGTCATTCTGTGAATATTAGATATGGAAGCAAATTTACAGTGCCACATTACAAAACATCGATGTTTACGAGATCATACATATATAATGCTATTAAGATATTAAATAGACTCCCCAATATATTTAAAATGTTTAATATTAACAAATTCAAATACAAAGTCAGGGAATTTCTTTTAATTCAACAGCTATAATTGCTAATATATTTTTTTTTTTTTAAGATTATTGTTTTATGGTCATTTGACGTTCTGGCGGTGACCGGATGGTTGGATAATAGTATTGTTTTTTAGACTATGTGTGTGAGACATGAGAGGAAATGTTTGTGGTTTTATTGGGGAGTTTTTTTTTCTATCTAGGGATTAACATCGGTATGTTGGTTAAGTGGAATAGCAAATTATTCTAGACTTCGCCAATTTGCTGATCAACAAATTGAGAATTCTTATTTATTTTGTTTCTATACTTTTTTCTATTTCTTCTTTTTCTTGTCATTAGTATGATGCAATAAAGGCCATTTATTATTATTATTATTATATTTTTATTTGAGGCACCTTGTATGTATTTATTTACTGATTTTTACTGCTACAGGCCTCAATTTGTTTGTTTTTAATAAACTCAGTTCTTGTTATAGAAAGGTTTTATGACCGATTTTCATTCGTTGAAGAATCACCTTGGATGTACCTGTGTTGTTCCTTGTTTAATATAATTTTGGTTGCAAAGGTCATGTTATTGCCGTTAAACTTTTTTATGGTATGTTATCAATTTAAGGTAATCTGTCCTTGTTTTCTAGTTTTATATTTACACCATTAGATGTAATATATGTTATATATAGTTGAAGCTTCGCACAAATATGATATGATAAAGTGATCTAGTACAAATATCACACTAAACAGCACACGTTTAGGTTGTAGCTCGTCCGTTAGTCTAACATTTACGAGTCTACTAGGTGTGTAAATATGAAACCGGAATTTGCCCATATATGGTCCTAGATGTTAATGTAGTTACCGACAAACGACAAGCATCATTGATGCCATTTGCTTGTTGACATCTGACAAAGATTTTCAACTCACAACAATACAAGTTTCATACAACAGCATAGTTCGTAAAATCATTTAACAAGTCGAATTTTGATTGCATTGCAATTGTCGACAGCATTGATTTTCTGTTACCATTTGAAAAAAACTGTTGGTGTCGAAACTTACGGTGAGCATGCTCTTGGTAAATCACAGTACTTTCAGTGTTCTAAAAAATTGAAAACTGGCAATTTTAACGTGAGAAACGAAAAACGTGAGAAACTACCGAAAAAGTTTGATGAATTGCAAGCGTTGTTGGATGAGGATGATGCTCAAACTCAACAACATCTCGCGGATCAATTAAAAGTGTCATCATAAATTGTCAGACAGGTAGGAAAAAGGTATAGCTAGCGATACGCAACACTCAAAGTGATTTTGCTTCATGATAATGCACCATCACACACAGCAAAACTGGTCAAGAAAACGATTGAGGCGTTTAGTTGGGAAATACTTTCGCATGCGTCTTACACACCAGACTTGGCTCCGTCTGATTACAACTTATTTGCATGGATGAGACACGCACTTGCTTAGCTTCACTCCTTACGAAAATGGCTCAATGACTGGTTTGCCTCAAAAGAGCAACAGTTTCTTTGGCGTTACATCCATAAATAGTCAGACAGGTAGGAAAAAGGTATAGCTAGCGATAGGCAATACTTCGAATAAAATATTTTTATATCATTTTCTATATATACAAAAATTCTGGTTTCATATTTACATACCTGGTAATCAATTATTTCATAAAAAATATAATAATAAAGGGTCTTTCAAATTGAGCTATTTTTTTAATTCTTGGATAAAACACCGAATCTGCGCTGATTTCAAAAAACTTTTTATTGATAATTCAAGCATAGAGTGTGGCATTTGAACGCGAAACGCAATATCTGCCAAATGAGCACCTCTTGTAGCTCCACAGACGTCCACCCTTTTGTCAAAATTTTGGCATAACCGCGTCTCTATCTCACCAATAACTCGAATAATTTCAGGAATCGACTGTTCAGAAATCATCCTTTAGTTCAGAATTTCAGCTTCTGTTCACAAATTGCCAGTCTATTTCGAAGCTGTTGGTTATTTTTTACGAGCCCAGTATGGTAAAATTAAATATATAAATCTGTATAGTGTTGAATATATCCGTATATAATATTTCAAAGGCGTTTATATCAACTGTCGGTATCTATCTACATCCATGCAAAATGTAATTGCGCCATGAATAATAGAGGCGGAAACAGGTTCACACCTTGAAATTACAAGGAATTCAATTAAGCGTATTCCATAAATGGAAGCAAATGTCGTGAATTATGAATATTAATATATATATATATATATATATATATATATATATATATATATATATATATATATATATATATATATATATATATATTTATATTCCGGTGCCGAAAAATTCCAAGTTATACCAGTTCCGGCAAAAATTAAAAAAAAAATCAATTTCACCGTTTTAAGTGATAATAGGCATATTTTTGAATATATTGAAATTCGATACCCTAGGCTGTATGTTTAGGTATTGTGATCACAAATTTGCCAATTTTTCAGTGTCATTTTATAACGTGATCCTAAATAACCATGCTATTAATTGTAGTCACAAATTAAACGATGAACGTTGATAATTTACTTAAAAAGAAGTAAAAAAATTGTCGTGGTTTAAAAAATTGTCAGCTAACTTTGATACTTCATCTTTAAAAAAAATGTATTACACTACCATCGGTAAGTTTATGCCAAAAGATGGTCCATTTAGTCAATATTTCAAAATGGTACAACAATTTTCACTTTTCTTTACAACAAGGACCACTTCATTTTAAAAAACTCATACCATGATAAAAAATACTTGGTATGGTCAAAAATAAACTTCATCAGTGTGAGATGTTATTCAAACTTGCATAACTTACATAATGATAATAATTAAAACACTTGGTATTTGTTTCACAATATATTCAAGATATTCTCTAACATGTTTCGGCCTAGCGACCATTCTCAAAGAGAGTTATGTATAAACTAAACTAAAGTTTCAAAGTGCTGTCTAAGGGAAGTCGGTTTTTTCATCTCGTTAAATTTATTACACTATCAATAATTGGAGTATTTCCGAAGTCTAGCTGAGTGTTTGTTAGGTTTTTGCCGTCGTATATGGCTTTTTTAATTTCGAAAATTTCCAGGTAATTTAACAGCCTGCTTTTATTGCAGCTATGTATTAATTTGGTATTATTAATGTTAAAAAAATGGTTCTGGTCTATACAATATTCGGCAAAGCCCGTCTTTCTCTGATTGTGTAAAATTGAATATTTATGTTCTTTTAGCCTATCATTGAGCGATCGACCCGTTTGGCCTATATAAATAGCGTCACACATATTACATTTAATTTCGTATACTCCAGATTTGTCACAAAATTTTGCTCTTTCTTTGTTATTGTTTAACATCGATGTAAGATTATTCTTATTAACAGAGATAATACCAAGTGTTTTAATTATTATCATTGTTACTATGTTTCACCAAGAGCCAACCGCGCAATCAATCAAAACTATAACTTGCATAGTTGGCACACGGAAATCCCGCATTTAACGCGTGAAAACCGGTCCCAGTATCAATTTAAAGTAAACTTGTGGACCGGAATTTTACACAAATAAATGGGCCATTTGAGCTACCTGAAAATTTCAATGGCGCCAACTACGTAGATTTTACTAAACGCACGTTTCGCTAACCATGTTAATATAACCATGTATAAAAATAAAAAATGAAAAAAGAGGAAAAAAGAGAACAGAAAGAAAAAAAAAAGGAAAAAAGAGAACAGAAAGAAAAAAAAAAGGAAAAAATGAACCTTGAAGTTTTCTGACCCTTATTAAGGGCTAATCCTTACATTACATTATTTTTTTCCTTTTTCTTCTTTCTGTTTTCTATTTTCTTGTATCCTTTTATTTCCACGCTTCATTAGGTAGGTACTACGCTTCCCAGATAGTAGGTTAGCTATTAGGGTTCTCATATAAATAGAACATAGTTTAGTTTTAGAATTAGATTAAATCATCTCCTGATGATGCCAACGTGGTTAGCGAAACGTGCGTCGAGAACTTTAAATAAAGTGATTCCGTGTTTGGTGGTAAATCTCTTTGAGTTTAGTGTTTCACACCGAAGGTTTCGATAGAAGAATTGAGATACTTGGATTTTCTCCAAAACTATTTGCAGCCTTTGTTAGAAGATATACCACGCAATACCTACAGAAAAATATGGTTTCAACAAGATGGTTGCCCAGCGTATTATGCTCGTCCTGTACAAGATTATTTGAACAGAAAGTATCCCGACAGGTGGATTGGACGCAGAGGTTAAATTGAGTGGCCTCCTCGTTCTCCGGACCTAAACCCCCTTGATTTGTTCTACTGGGGCTGCATAAAAGGAAAAAGTTTATTCAAAACCAAAAAAAAACCGAAATACGTTATTTAAGATCACGTTATAAAAAAAACACTGAAAAATTAGGACGTTTGTGATCACAATACCTAGCGATATAGCCTAGGGTGTCGAATTTCAAGATTTTCAAAAATATGCCTATTATCACTTAAAAGGGTACATGGATTTTTTTCTTATTTTTACCAGAACTGGTATAACACCCTGTATATATATATATATATATATATATATATATATATATATATATATATATATATATATATATATATATATATATATATACCGAAAAATCTTCGAAAACATTCATCGACGTCTTCGTGAAACAGGCACATTGAAACGAACTGAACGGTCAGGGAAATCACTGACTGTAAGAATGGTACAAATGGAACAGAATGTACTGGACATGATAGCGGAAGAGTCTGGTAGGTCTACGCGAAAAATTGCAAATACTTTGAATGTGAGTCACTGGACAGTTTGGAAAATTCTTAAGGACAATTTGTTGTATCCATACCACATTCGACGCGTTCAGGCACTACTACCTGCTGATTTTCCTCCACGTATTGCATTATGTCAATGGATATTGCAAACTTTACTTCGCATCCCTCTATTCCTGACACAAATTCTTTTCACCGATGAAGCCACTTTCGCAAGAAACGCAATAAGGAATTTTCATAATAACCATGTGTGGGCACATAAAAATCCGCATGAGGTATACGAAGATAGTTTTCAACATCAGTTCTCGTTGAATGTTTGGGTTGGAATTGTAGGTGTCTATCTAATTACACCGATATTTCTATCACAAAGACTTACTGGCGAGGTGTATCGCAACTTTTGGAAGCAACGCTGCCTGAGTTTCTTGAAGATGTACCATTGGCAACAAGGCATGAAATGTGGTTTATGCACGATGGTGCACCACCACATTTCAGTTTGGTTGCTCGTGATTTTTTAACAGCAACATAAGGATATCGCTGGATTGGTCGAAGTGGGCCACACGCATGACCTGCTCGATCCCTGGACTTAAACCCCCCGGATTATTTCTTCTGGAGATATCTGAAGTCATTAGTTTAAATTAAATTCTGCCTTTTAAATGAATCCAAATTGAGGAAAATCGGTTTAGGCAAACGGACATTAGACGACTTTTTATCTAAATAGGTAAAACTTCCCCCCACTTCTTTATTCGCGAAGTTACGACAAAATGTCATAAAACAACGTTGTAGGAGACAGTTTGCTAATTATAACTGAGAATTTTTCTTACTCGGTTAACACTTGAAAATACACAAAAAATGTTTTTCAAAAATGTTTAGCTCGTCACGCCCTCTTGCGGTCGTTTTAGAAGCTTAAAAATATTTTTGGTGAATTTCTCACGGTCAGTTTTAGTATAATATCTTTTTCCCCAAAGCTGTGGGATAAATAGTTTTGAGACAACAGCAGCTGAGGTCACATACACCCAACCGTTGGGTTCCACAATCTCATGTGGAACACACAACAACCTGCGTCTCCGCCTAAATGAACATTTTGTTGATTACTTGACTGGGGACGGGCTGTTTCATTGGACGCAGTCCAAAGAATTCTAATACTGCATATATACACCATTCGACGGGAAGTTGGCGAAAAGTATGGGTTGTTGACTGTGGCTGGGATCTTTCTATTCTTGACGAGAAAGCACATGTCGGTGACCTCCAATGCAAGGCATCCCTTGACGGGCCCCCCCCCCCCCCCATCGGTGGGGGCCCGTCCCCAGTCAAGTAATCGACAAATCGTTCATACATATTGTTCATATATATTGTTCATACAACTGATGAAAGGTTGAGGTTTACCAGCCATGTAAAGAATATGTTATTGAAAGTCTATCTGAAAATCAGAACATTGTATGCTAATCGGTATCTAATTAACTTTAAATTGAGAAAAAAACTTTGGGAAGCGTTAATTTTGCCAATCTTCAGCTATTGTAGTATGGTATATTATCCTTGTTTAGATTGTTTTACTAAGTATAAGTTACAGATAGCACAAAATAATCTAGTCAGATTTATTTGAGGAATTAGGAAGTTTGATCGTGTCTCACATAAGTATAAAGAATTCGCCTGGCTAAAAATTCAATTATTTATGAAATACTACTATCTCGTTTCCCTGTATAAACTAATAATATGTTCTGAGCCGGCATACTTGAGGGACAAATTGGTTTTTCGTGGTGAAATTCACAGTGTGAACATCAGGCAGGTCTCAGTTTTATCAGTTCCCAGGCATAAGACTTCGCTTCTCCAGCGTACTTTTTCTTATTGTAGTCTTAAATTATACAACAGTGTTAGTAATAAAGTGAAATCTTTGAGTGTTACCTCCTTCGGGCTTCAGTTGAAGGGAATACTTTTGCAGCAATGAACACTTTTTTGTGGTCGTTTCTTTCGCTTTAGAAATTGTTTTTTTTTTCTGTTAGAATTGTAACTTGGTTAGGTCGTTGTTTTGTTTCTTTTTCCTACTCTAAGACCTTCATAATGTAAAGCGTTCGGCGGTTGAGTGTAAGAGTAGCATTTGCTAAACTTCGCCTTATTCTATGTATTGATGCATTTCCAAATAAATACGATTATTATTATTATTATATTAGTATATATATATATATATATATATATATATATATATATATATATATATATATATATATATATATATATATATATATATATATATATATATATATATACATATGCGACACACTTTATATAAAGTGTGTCGCATTTAAGATGACACCCCCACATTTTCGCTATTTATAGGAATACAAATTTGAATTTTTTCAGTCAGACAGATTGATGGGTGACGTTTTTTTTAGGATACTCAACTGAAATCTGAACTTTAAAATAAGCCTACTCCGAATTCACAAACAGGGCTCCATATTTTACTTCGCGTTAGATATATCGAAAAAAGTTATTAGAAAAAGTTGTGCAGGATATTATGCTATCACCATATACCAAGTTTCATGACAAAATTCGCATTTTTAATTTTGTCATTATTTTGGTCTATACACAAAATTATTACAACCGAATCGTAAAAGTTGAGAGAGATCACATTTGATAGTTAATTCTTTGTATTATGAAAATTATTGTTATATACTATATACTTTTTCTTAAATTTGATCAATTACCAAAAATTGTTTTCCAATAATAATAAATTAATTATTCTTTTGTAAGTGCTATTTATTTTACTGAAACATTACATAAATAATACATGACACTATTGACCATGTGTCAAGTTTTTACTCACCATGGCGCACTAATTATCAAATTAAACAAATAAACTTGTAATAATTTTGTGTAAAGATCAAAATAATGAAAAAATGAAAAATGCGAATTTTATCATGAAACTCGGAATATGGGGTTAAAATAATATTCCGAACAACTTTTTCTAATAACCTTTGTCGATATCTGTAATGCGAAGCAAAGTATTGAGGATTGACCTAGTTTGTGAATTCGTAGAAAAAAATGTGACCCATCCACCTGTATGACTATGCAAAAATTCAAATCTGTATTCCTTCAAATTGCGGAGATATGGGAGGGTCTTCATCTTAAATGCGACTCACTATATATATACTGTATGTATATAATAATAATAATAATAATAATAATAATAATAATTTATTAAATCCTCAAGATAATACAAATATGCATGGATCAAGTCAAAATAAGAGCATGCACATTGCCACACTTCTGTGCATACAAAGAATATATAATATTTAAACCTACATATAAATATTTTATTTTTGATAAAGTATATAATTTAGGAATTTAATAATTTAATAAAGTATTTATTCAATCCCCACAAGAATAAAAATATCCATGATTAAGTCGGATTGACAGAATTGACAGAATGTTCAGTGACACGACTTCAGAAATGAAATGATAATCTTGCACAAATAAACATTGTATACATAAATAAGCATTGAATCTAATTATTGATACGACATATATTCTTCTAAACTATAAAACCTTTGACTTATAAGAAATTCGCGGACTAATTTTTTAAATTCGTTGTCATTCTGAACATGCTTAAATCGTTATGGCAACTTATTATACAGCTTCACACCCCTATAGTAAACATTATGTTCAACTATCTTACATGAATGTATTGGTAAAACAAGTTCATCAGAGCCTCGTGTGTCATAGTGATGAAAATCACTATTTTTTACGAATGCTACAAAATTCCGCCTAACAAAGATGATAATCTCCAAAATATATAGTGATGGTAGAGTCAAAATCCTGCATTGTTTAAAAATTGGTCGACATGCTGCCAGTAGTGACACCCCACCCATCATTCGAATTATCTTTTTTTGTATTTTGAAAACACGCATCAGATGAGGCGACCTACCCCAAACAATCAAATCGTACCTAGCGCGACTGTAAAACTCTGCATAGTAATATGAAAGCACAATATCCGTGGTACCAACCCGTTTCAACCTATAAACAACATATGAGACAGAAGCTAATATCTTGCATATATATATATATATATATATATATATATATATATATATATATATATATATATATATATATATATATATATATATATTTATATATATTCTTTATATCATATGATAATTGTAAAAGAAAATATAATCAAAACTTACACAGTTGAACGTAGTTACACGTAGAACGTGTTACACGTAGTGAAGGACCTTGACACAAACAAAAAAATTTACCTGAAACAAAAAAGAAATTACAATTTCGTGAATTAATTCGTAACAAATTAAATAAATATGTAAAAAATTGTAAGTAACAAAAGTTGAAAGGACCGAGAAATGTTAAACGATTGTTCATAGTTCAACATAATATAACATTAAATGAAACATATTCATATAATATACACATAATATGATAAAATGAATAAAATGAAAAAAATTAAATAAAAGAAAAGGATTTACGGTTAGAGACGCATCAGCACATAAGCTTTTTAGCGACTGAAACTACAGCTTAACGTGCGTTCCGAACCACGGTCATCAGCTACCGACAAACCCAGGCCAGCACACTCTCAGGCTATCAACCTTTGGTTATGTGCCTACCCATAAGTCCATCACAGACATTTCGGTGTGGATATATGTGTGCCAGTGTATATATGTGTGTGTAGGGTAGAAAGTAAGACGGTCAGAAGAATTAAAGGAAAACACCCATCCGAGCACTGGAATCGAACCAGCTACCTTTGGATTGCCAGGCAGGCGACGAACCCACCAGAGCATCGCAGCCGGCGAAAACAAAAATGGTTTTAGGGTTAGGAGCGCATCAAGAACTAAAGTTATTTAGCGACTGGACCTACAGCTTAACCCTTTCCTACCAGACTATCCATTTTTTATAATTTCCTACAGTTATTCTCTATTATATTACTAAGGCAGATAAAAACACAGATTTTTTTAAGATTTTTATTGTGCCTAGAAGTACTACTTCTAAGACCTGGACTAATTGGTAGCGTCAGGAACTTTATGAATATAATGTTAGGAACTTTGTTCAAATATACAAATAATACAAAAAAATATAAGATCAAATGTTTGCTTCGTGGTATTCGAACAGTCTTTTTTTGTCATTCAGGACCCATTATATAATGCAAGAATATACCAGGTATAAGCTATACTCGAAATGAAATCCCGTTACGATCGTTCGACAGAACGGGCGTTTGGAATTTTAATCCAAGGACAGCTTATACCTGGTATATTTTTGCATTATAGAACTGGCCCTTAAACATAAAAATATATTACAATGTGATTTCGATTGTATCTTCTTGATGCTACAAACCTCATACCTTCCTCTATTTTCTGTAAATATAGGCCCACGTATGCCTCCGTTACCGAAACGTACATCTCTCACATTAGAATAATTGGATTTGCGCCTTTTAGAAAGACCAAGACCTAAACCGTTATCTGTAGAAGCTTTTTTTTTTGACCAGCACTTTTCATCGTCATCAACTCTTGAGTAACTGATTATTGGAAGTCTTTCACCGGTAGTTTTTTCGAATACAAGGCCATGAATAACAAAGGCGTTGCCAAATGCTACGTTTGTGACACCCCCAAACAATCTATGCTACCAATTTGGTGATTTTCGGTGGACAGAATATAGGGCTTTCAATCGATTCAGCTGTTAGCTACTGTAAACCTTGATCCATTTTTTCCTTACGTGGTACTGTGGCCTCCTCATTTCCGGGAAAATTTGACACCAAATATACCATTTTATTATTATTATTATTCATGTATGGGCCGGGCCCTGGTGGACCACGCGAAGTACAATTAGAGGCGTTTGTTGTTGTTAGCCTTCCTTTGCGCCCATACTAATTTCATTTTTTCGCTATGAGCTTTTTTTCTTTCGTCAGACCAAGTTTTTCTCTCTGGCCAACCTTCCAAACGTCAACCTTGTGTCTGAAACAGCCTCTATCCTGAATTTCACTTTGTGTAATATTTGCTGATCTTAGGTCCTCTTTAATTGCAGTAATCCATTTAATTATTTCTACTTTAGCTCTACTCCTATTTTCATAAAATTCGACTATTTGTCTAGTTAGCCTACTCGGATTCATCCGTTTTATGTGTCCGTAAAACTTAAGTCTCCTTTTCTCATATCGCTATGTATATCTGCGTATTGTTTGATTCCTTGGTTTTCTCGAAGTCGGTATGTTGTGCTACTTATTTGTTTGGGGCCTAAGATTTTTCTTATGATTTTTCTTTCCTTCTTTTCAATATCCTCGATGTCTCTCTTCCTATTCAAAATGAGCGTTTCTACCCCATATAGACATTCTGGCTTAATAACTGTGTTGTAATGTCTCAGTTTTGTGTTTTTAGATAGGCATTTTTTGTTGTAAATATTTTGTGTAAGTCTCAATGCCGTTTCCATTTTTTGACATCTACCCTTATTGGCCGCTTTTTCCACCCCATCTTCCATGATTATTTCACCCAAATATTTGAATTGAGAGACTCGTCTGATATTACCATATTTTGTTTTTAGAAATAGTGTTCTTAGTCTGTTGCAAGTGATGTATTGTGTCTCTTCAAAGAAAATTTGGAGTACTACCTTTTTTTTAATGAGCTGGTCAATATTCAGGGCCGACTTTTTTTCACGCCACTCCTGTATTACTTTTTCTAGAACACAGTTAAATAAAAGTGGCGAAAGTCCATCCCCTTGTCTCACTCCAGTTTTAATTTCGAAGGGCACTGATGTCACCCATGAATATAACTTTTAACCTTGTGTTAGTTAATGTTGTTTTAATAATTGCCAGCGTTTTCAGATCTAGTCCTTGCTCTTTTAAGATTCGGAATAAAGATTCGCGGTCAATAGAATCATATGCTTTTTTGAAATCCACAAATGTACAGACGAGATTATTATTATACAGTTTTTGATGACTTAGGATCAACTTTAGATTCAGGATCTGTATGTGTCTCCTTTTGTGTAGTGGATGGATTAGAGCATGTTTCCAATCTTTCGGAATCCGTTCGGTTCGCCAAACTTCTTGTAGAATTTTGGTTATTTCCTTTATTGTACCTGGACCAGCGGATTTCAAAAATTCAGCAGTGATTTCATCTTCACCAGCAGCTTTGTTATTTTTAAGCCGCTTTATTTGCCTAATTATTTCATCTTCATTCGGTGGTACTGAATCTGGGTTCGTTTGTTTAGGGTTTAGTGTTAATAATTTGTTTAAAGGCTCAGGACAGTTTAATATTTGTTCAAAATATTTCGCAAGTTCTTTGCAATTGTCTTGGTTATTTAGAGTTAATTGTCGTTTTCCTTTTGGAAGGAAAGTCTTTGGGGTTGATAGACTGTTAATTTAGTTTTAAATCTTTTGTAAAAGTTTCGGGTGTTATTTTTTTGGAAATCTTTTTCTATTTCATTAAGTTGATTGTGTTCATATTTTCTTTTAGTTTGTCTAATTAGTTACGATGTTTCTTTTCTTACTTCCAAGAAGATGTTATAGTTTATTGCTGTTTTCTGACTGTTCCAATCTTTGAATGCTTTACTTCGACTTAATACTGCTTGCTCGCAAACTTCATCCCACCACGGATGTTTTCTACGTTTTTGTAAAGGGACCAACTTAAAGGCTGTTTTAATAATTTTTCGTTTCAATTCTTGCCAGTTCTGTACTGGTTGTTTATCAAGCTCTTCTGTTAGGGCTGGTTTTATTTTCGTTGGGTCGAACTATGGTATTAGCAGTTACTCTTTTGAATGTACCATTTTATTATATTTCCATTACCAATAACCAATATCTAAGTTTGAAAATCTATCGCTCTCTCCTGTTTTCATTTTAGAATCAGCAAGCATATTTTCGAGAAGCCCCCTTTCAATTACTTCTGATTTTCCCACAAACATAGGTATTTTCAGTTTTCGAACTTTGTAGAGAAGCAATAGATGAAAAAAATTGTCAAAATAAACAATTTTGCCTTTTCCCCATTTTTGCTCAGTCAGTTATAAAATGACGATTTCCCCTAATTAGCAGTTTAAAAATTTTGAACTCACTTCTTCGTCTTTTCCCCGGTAAATATGAAATTTCTTTATAAAGCCTCTCTGGGCGGCCAAACACCACTACTTGTATCCTTTTTTGATAGGTTTCGTGGGTAGATATAGTTCAGACAAACCTACCCTTGAATTTGATCATCGACTCATCCACGTTTATTTCTTGGGTCCCATGATACCACTCTTGAAATTCTTTGTTTAACGTTTAACTACTAATTTTATTTTGTACATCTTGTCTACGCAGTCGTAGGCATTTAAGTATTATCATTACAATGTAACTGTGTCTCTTGATTGGAATCAAGATGAAAATTGAATTACATTTGAATTGAAAAAATTGAAATAAATTGTAATTTGAATGAAAATTGAAATGATTTTGCATAAAAGTGGATACTTTAGATCATGTGCCGATGAGTAATCGGATGGCGTATATGTCGGCGCCCTGAAGAGTCTGAACCTCGAGAGACGAAACATATGTCATCCAGTTGAAGGGATAGGTGGGGCTCCTTCCCAGTCAAGCAACCAACAAAATTGTTCATTTAGGCAGAGACGCAGGTTGTTGTGTGTTTCACATGAGATTGTGGAACCCAACGGTTGGGTGTCTGATGACACTCAGCTACTGCTGTGTCATTGGATGCAGTCCTATGACACAGCTAACACCACATATATACGCCATCCGACCGGAGGTCGGCGAAAACATGGGTTGTTGGCTGTGGATAGGGTCTCCCTGTTCTTGATGGTATGGTATATGTCGGCGCCCTGAAGAGTCTGAACCTCGAGAGACGAAACATATGTCATCCAGTTGAAGGGATAGGTGGGGCTCCTTCCTGGTCAAGCAACCAACAAAATTGTTCATTTAGGCAGAGACGCAGGTTGTTGTGTGTTTCATATGAGATTGTGGAACCCAACGGTTGGGTGTCTGATGACACTCAGCTACTGCTGTCTCATTGGACGCAGTCCAAGAAAATCTAACACTACATATATACGCCATCCGACGGGAGGTCGGCGAAAACATGGGTTGTTGGCTGTGGATAGGGTCTCCCTATTCTTGATGGTATGGTATATGTCGGCGCTCTGAAGAGTCTGAACCTCGAGAGAGGAAACATATGTTATCCAGTTGAAGGGATAGGTGGGGCTCCTTCCTGGTTAAGCAACCAACAAAAGTGTTTATATCTATATATATATATATATATATATATATATATATATATATATATATATATATATATATATATATATATATATATATCTATATATATCATCAGCCCTTAACGATCCACTGCAGAATGAATGCCTCTTCAGCATGCTTCCAACCTTCACAGTCCTGGGCTTTCCTCTGCCACTCGGGTCCAATATACTTAACGATGTCATCAATCCATCGTGCTTTCGGTCTTCTTCGCGGACGTTTGCGATCAAGCGGTATCCACTCCAGGATTGCCTTGGTCCATCTGTCGTCCCATCGCCTCGCTATATGGCCTGCCCATCCCCATTTCAATTGCTTTACTCTTCGAATGATGTCACAGACTTTTGTTTGTTCCCTGATCCACGCGCAGGACTTTCTGTCTCGTCTTGTAATGCCAAGCATACATCTTTCCATTCCCCTCTGTGCCACCCGAAGTTTTTGAATTGATTGCAATGTGAGTGTCCAGGTTTCACTTCCGTATGTCATAACGGGTAGAACACACTGATCGAAGACTTTTCTTTTCAGGCAAAGTGGGAGTCTGCTTTTAAACACTCCCGGGTGGTATTCCCCTCCATTGAAATCATCTGCCCAAGATATATAAAGCTGTCCACAATCTCCAAATCCCTTCCAAAAACTGAAATTCTTCTGTCCTGAGCGAAGTTATTGAACATAACCTGACTCTTTTTCAGGTTTATTTTCAAGCCAAATGGTTCGTCAGCCCTTTGCAGTTCTTGTATGCGTCTTTGCAGCTCCTCTGGGTCTTGTGAAATGAGAATAATATCATCTGCAAATCTAAGATGGTTTAAGTTTGCACCATTGATATTTACACCATCCTGTTCCCAATCCAGTTTACGGAATACTTCTTCTCTTCAAGGCCAGCCGAGAAAAGAATAGGCGATATTGCGTCACCCTGCCGTACACCTCGTTCTATATTAATTCCCACTTCAAGATCATCAAGGTGAATTGTGGCTGTAGCTCCTGTGTGTGCTCCTGTGGCATATATATATATATATATATATATATATATATATATATATATATATATATATATATATATATATATATATATATATATATATGGTAAATAAAAGTATTACAATAATTCCTTTCATCCCATTTTGATTAAGTTGTATCTTAATAAAATAATAGATCAATTATTAATTTCACTCACACACATTGTTTTTGGGTTGAGTTTTTTTAAATAAGGTTCTTTTGCAAAAGAACTTTTGTTTTTTTTGGTTCTTTTGCATTTTTACTTCCACAAAAAAAAAATATTTTTTGTGGAAGTAAAAATGCAAATTGTTGTATCATTTTGAAATCTTCACTAAATGAGCCATCTTTTGAAATAACTTGCCTAGAGTAGTGTAATACATTTTTTAAAGATAAAGTATCAAAGTTAGAACTTGGCCTTTCGCCTGGCCCCTGCTTAACGTTGAATTTCAGAACATCCTGTATATATAACTAATATCCATCAAATACAAATACTTCGCTCTTTGACGTGAACGTATAAAACGAAGAAAATGTTATATTGTCCTCGACATTCCAGTAATTATTTACCAACGTCTAGTAATTAATATTCAATTATTGGCAGCAATAACAAAAAAGATTTAGTTTCATAAATACGAGGGTTGCTATTTACGTATCCGCAATTAGCAACAATAATGTTGCTAGGCGTCATCTGACATATATCGTAAAGTTTGACATTGTTGATATACGTACCCAGAGCTTTTTGTCATTCTGACGTTGTTTGTGTTGTTTAGTGATTTGGAAATTTCAAAAAATCGAATAAGCTCGCTGAGAGATTTCGCACGATGATTTATTACGTGGATTATCTCAACAGAAGTGCATCGATCAACACAATTCCACTTTTAGAGATAAAACACCATCTATAACCACAGAATATCACTGGTTTAGTGAATCCAATCGTGACTGTCGTTCGCTCATGAACGAACTTAAAAAAGGTTCTCCGAAATCGATTGTTGTGCCAGAAAACGTCGATACTGAGTGCGAACTGATAAAGCGAAATCGCCATGTGGCATAGTTTGAAATTGAGGTATTCCGGAATATTAATATGACAACCATACACAAAATTTTATATGAACATTTGCTACAAATTTTAAGTAAAAGTAAATAAAACGACGTGAGATCTGACAAAACAACGTGGTATATCTTCGCTTCTTCTTTTTAACGTTATGTTAATATATTTTAACATTAATTATATATACAGTTGTGGTCAAAATAAGAAGAGTATGAATGCTGAATCTAAACATTTTATTTTAATGTGTTTAACGAATTTATTACAGAATTATTATAATATCACTAACGTTGCGTAACGTGTCCTGATACAAAACATTATCCTAGTGTTATAAAAGTTACTACAACTATCAAATAATATGTGCTTTTTTCTGGTGAAAAAATAAGAGTATATCACTCGTAGCTTTAAATTGTGAAAACTGATGTTTATTAGCAAACCTAATAAATATAAAATATTAATATTTAGTACAATATATCCTTTTTATTTAACCACAGCTGAGCATCTCCTTGGAATAGAGTCTATTAACTTTTGACAAGTTTCAACCGGTAAAGAATACTAAGTTTTCTTGACTTCTTGCTACAACGTTTTTGTTTGATGTTTTTTATTAGCAATGCTTTTTTTTAAATGTTGCCAAAGATTTTCTATTGGATTTATATCCGGAGATTGCGACGGCCAGGGCAACACTTCAATCTTATTTGCGAGAAACCATCGTTTCACTACGTTCACGGTATGTTTCGGATCGTTATCCTGCTGGTAGATCCACTTTAGCGGCATATTCATTTCAGCATAAGGAAGCATCATTTTTTCTAATATTTCTATGTAGGTTTCTTTGGTCATGGTATCTTTGATCCAATATAGTGGACCTACACCATTATAGGACAAGCAACCCCACAATTTAATATTTTCTCCTCCATGCTTTATTGTTCCTAATGTATTTCGCAGATTTAGTTCTTCATTCTTATATCGCCTAACGTACCGTTTCCCACCTGATTCAAAGAGATTTATTTTTGTTTCATCACTAAATAAAATATTTTTCCAATTACTGAGCTGTAGTTTTCGTTTAAGTTAAATCTGGTAAAACTTAATCTATGCTGAATATTTTTTAAACTTAAATGTGGTTCCTTTCATGCAACTGTTCCATAAATATCCATCTCTATCAATCGTCTACGAATTGTCCGTGTAGTGATTTGTAGACCCATTTTCCGTTTAATGTCAAACGAAGTGGAAAATGGGTGTTTCCGCGCCTCTCGTACAATACATTTATCCAATCTTTTGCTTGTTTTTCTTGGGAGACCTCTGGTTTCTGGTGATATCTTTATTAATTTTTGCTCATTTATAACTTCAGCAATAACGCATTCAGATCACTTTAGCAGATGAAAAATAAATTTATATGTTTTGTTTTGACTGCGTAACTGCAATATTAGACGTCTCTCTTCCTGAGTACAATGCTTTGCGCGACCCACAGTAACATTTAAAACTGTACGGATGCATGGACAATGTATATCAAGGATATTTTCGATAACAATGCAAAAAATTTAAAAGCCACTCTTATTTTTTTGTCACCTAAAGTTTTTATCATCGTCAACAAATATTAACTTGATGAAATAAAATGAACAAATAAGTCTCCAATATTATATTCAACTGGTAAATGACAAGGCATTGTACTAATAAAAATATTAGATATTTGGATTCCTACAGTAATGATACATTAAATAATCGTATTTTTTCGGTGATACTTCACATTCTTATTATTTTGAACACAATTGTATAACATGACAGATGACAAATGACATTATTAAAAACGGATCATATATAATGTTGCCATTTCCATTCTTTGAGATACTACCAACACCACCACTATCTCAAAGAATTTAAACACCATTCCTAACTTCTGAACAAAATACGAACGCTTAATTCTTGGTAAACTCTTGGTCAATATATCAGCTGCCATTTCGTTAGTCTACTAATACTTAATATTAACGACATTATTGATTGATTTGTCCGTTACTTTGTGATAGTTCATTTTTTAAAAAGGAATAAAACAATTTTATACTTTGTTATCTATCACTTTAATTTAATTTATTATTTTATCTATTATTTTATTTTAAATAAAACTGACAGATAACAAAGTATAAAATTGTTTTATTTCTTTTTGATCAACGACATTATTTGAAACACATTTTATAACAAAATAGTAGTTCACATCAATGTGCAGACCTCTTGTGTTGAGACCTCTTGTGAAATACTGGATTCGTTATGTGCACGCACCAATTTATGTGCACTCTGGTTATAATTGAAAACCGTGACGAATTATTAAAACCTACTAACTAATTTGAAAGATTTTTCAAATAAACTGCTTCTTTTGAAGCTTCACAAACCTATGTACTCTGCCACAGTGCTGCTTAATGAACCTGATTATTGTTTAAAACTTTGTCATATCGATCGATCGAAAATGAAAAGTGGTCCTATGCTGATGAAACTCATCTATCTGATAGAGAATTTTTCGTAGAATCGACTGGCGAATATGCGAGCGCGCATTGCTATCTAAAATAGTTCTCAAAATATTCGCGAAAAACTTTTTGCGTTCTGAATTTTTTACATTTTTCGAATATTCAAATGCTCATATCTCGGAAACTAGATGTTTTACCAAAGTTTTGCAGCCAGATTCGGAAAGTGCGCGTTTCGGAGCACCAAATATCCTGAAATTAGCGATTTTTATTTTTAATAATTTGTATTTGTAGTAATTATGATGTAAAATTTTACGCCACCCCCCACTGTGAAAGTTTGCAAAAAATGAAAAGTGGTCCTATGCTGATGAAACCAAATATCCTGAAATCAGCCATTTTTATTTTTTGTAATTTGATGAAAAATTTTACGCCACCCCTCCTGTGAAAGTTTGCAGAAAATGAAAAGTGGTCCTATACTGATGAAACGCACCTATCTGATAGAGAATTTTACGTAGAATCGACTGGCGGAAAGCGCGCACCGCTATCTAGAATAGTTTTCAAAATATTCGCGAAAAACTTTTTGCGTTTTGATTTTTTTACATTTTTCAAATTTTCAAATGGTCATATCTCGGAAACTAGATGTTTTACCAAAGTTTTGCAGCCAGATTCGGAAAGTGCGCGTTTCGGAGCACCAAATATCCTGAAATTAGCGATTTTTATTTTTAATAATTTGTATTTGTAGTAATAATGATGTAAAATTTTACGCCACCCCCCACTGTGAAAGTTTGCAAAAAATGAAAAGTGGTCCTATGCTGATGAAACCAAATATCCTGAAATCAGCCATTTTTATT
The DNA here is from genome assembly GCA_031761425.1 of Cosmopolites sordidus. Lineage (NCBI taxonomy): Eukaryota > Metazoa > Arthropoda > Insecta > Coleoptera > Curculionidae > Cosmopolites > Cosmopolites sordidus. Next base: position 1,326,703 of record JARFXV010000067.1, on the reverse strand, counting down.
TTTTGTAATTTGATGAAAAATTTTACGCCACCCCTCCTGTGAAAGTTTGTAGAAAATGAAAAGTGGTCCTATACTGATGAAACGCACCTATCTGATAGAGAATTTTACGTAGAATCGACTGGCGGAAAGCGCGCACCGCTATCTAGAATAGTTTTCAAAATATTCGCGAAAAACTTTTTGCGTTTTGATTTTTTTACATTTTTCAAATTTTCAAATGGTCATATCTCGGAAACTAGATGTTTTACCAAAGTTTTGCAGCCAGATTCGGAAAGTGCGCGTTTCGGAGCACCAAATATCCTGAAATTAGCGATTTTTATTTTTAATAATTTGTATTTGTAGTAATAATGATGTAAAATTTTACGCCACCCCCCCACTGTGAAAGTTTGCAAAAAATGAAAAGTGGTCCTATGCTGATGAAACCAAATATCCTGAAATCAGCCATTTTTATTTTTTGTAATTTGATGAAAAACTTTACGCCACCCCTCCTGTGAAAGTTTGCAGAAAATGAAAAGTGGTCCTATACTGATGAAACGCACCTATCTGATAGAGAATTTTACGTAGAATCGACTGGCGAAAAGCGCGCATCGCTATCAAAAATAGTTTTCAAAATATTCGCGAAAAACTTTTTCGTTTTGATTTTTTTTACATTTTTCGAATTTTCAAATGCTCATATCTCGGAAACTAGACGTTTTACCAAAGTTTTGCAGCCAGATTCGGAAAGTACGCGTTTCGGAGCACCAAATATCCTGAAATCAGCGATTTTTATTTTTTGCAATTTCATGAAAAATTGTTACGCATTTTTACGCAACAAAAATCGTTAACGAATCCTTGTGTATTATCTTCTTTCTTTTTATAAATCTTCTTTATAAATAAACAACACCCCGCACAGGTTTAGAAGATTCGTGGTGAAGAGGTTAATTGCTGGTCGGCGAACCATTTGTGATCGTCTGGGTATCACATCAGCTGAACAGACATGGAAAAGCGAAAAACGGTTTGCTTTCTCGGCATGAAAGAAATACTTTTTTGCATTTCGAGATATCGACCGCAAGAACAAAGCGCTTTGAAAAGAATAGAATGAATGCTGTGTATTTGGTGGAATACGAAGGGTGAACTAGATGCTTCTGAAACCAGGTGAAACAGTCTTTCGTTACCATCAACAAATAATCAATTTGCACCATACATTTAACGAAAAGCGACTAGAATGGGCTACAAGGCACAGAAAAGTGACAGTTGTTTTGTAACACAACATCACACCTAGCGAGAGCGGGCAGAGACACCATTTGTGTACTTGGCTGGGAACGGTTGCCCCCATGGTAGACATTTCAAAAAGTGTACATCGTATATTGACTGAAAATTTAAACATGAAAAACCTGCGTGCAAATTAAATGCCGCGATTACTCACAATCGAACAAAAACAATAGTCCGGTCAAATTAGACAGAAAAATAAGAGTGAAGGTACATAAATTCAAATCAAGCTGGAAGTGACTAAAATTGTTCAAAACATAATTAAAAATAACATTTCAAAATTCCCCATCGTTCCGGTACGTGGAAAAAAAATTGATTCGAGGTCAAACGTAAAAAAAATGGGTTTTTCGTGATTTTCATCAAAACGGTAAATTTTATAGTAAAATTACCTTAGAAAATTGTAGATCATAAAATTATCTGTAAAAAAGGCATCGCTAATTTTTTTTCCTAAGAGCCAACGTTCCTGAGATATAACGATTTAAAAAGTTGTAAGCGTCATAATATGCACAAGTACGTCACGTATATACATTTCTGTAGCTGTAATATAAGTAAAAATATTTTTCTATCGGTGATTGTAACTTATATTTAAAATATAAAATATAGATAAGTATAACTATGACATGGTAATCGAGCAGTCTATGATAAAAGCTCTGAAGACAGATGGAGGCATTGCTCGAGGGAGAAGCAAAAACAATGTCATAAATCAATGGGTCTATAGTATGCATGCAATGAATACAGTTTGTGAAAAATTAGAAGATCTGGCTAATGTTAGGATGGATACCATCGAGCAGAACCACAGAAGAAACCACACACAATTCAGAACCACAGAAGAAACATGACTCCATTACTTCACACCTGCGATAAAGGAAGAGTCAAAACAATGGACTGAAAGGAGAGAATCAGCTCCAAAAAAGACGAAAACCTTTCCGTCTGCAAGTAAGGTCATGGCGTTAGTTTTTTGAAATGCGCGTGGGATAATATTCATGGTTTATCTTCAGAAAGGAAAATCAACAGCGAGTATTATGCGAACATTTGGCGAAGAAAACAGTTTTGTTTCACCAGGACAATGCACCAGTTCACACATCCGATATCGCGATGGCCAACATCAATTAGTTAAAGTTCGAATTGATTCCTCACGCACCCTATTCGCCAGATTTAGCTTCCTCGGATTATTTTCTGTTTCCAAACTTGAAAAAATGGCTCGGTGATAAAACACTTGCCAACAATGACGACGTGGAGTCTGAGGATCTTGAGAAGCTCGACGATTCTCACTATAATCACGGAATCGAAGCGATTGAACATCGCTGGGAACACTACATCGAGCTAAAATGAGACTGTGTAGAGAAATAGATCTTCTTCTTCTTCTTGGGGGTACCATATCCTCATTGGACGTTGGCAATTACCATGGCCCATCTAATCCTGTTGGCCGCTGATCTAAATAGTTCGGTTGATGTCATTCCTGTCCATTGCCTCAAGTTCTTCAGCCATGATATCCTTCTTCGACCAGGTCCTCTCATTCCCTCTACTTTTCCTTGTAGTATAACTTCTAGTAAAGAGTATTTTCCTCCTCTCATGACATGTCCAAAATAAGATGCTTTTCGTTTCTTTACGGTGACAATTACTTCTCTTCTCTTGTTCAGCCGCTCCAGAACCTTTTCATTGGTAACGTGGTGTGTCCAGGAGATTCGAAGTATACGGCGGTAGCACCAGAATTCAAATGCTTCAAGTCGTTTTACAGTGTTCTCTGGCAAGGTCCATGCCTCCACCCCATAGTATAAGATTGAGAAAACATAGCATCGGAGAGTCCTAATTCGTAGTCTGATGTTTAGTTTTAGATTGCATAATACACCTCTCATTCTGTTAAATACATTTCGTGCTTTTTCAATTCTGATTTTTATTTCTCTAGCGTGGTCCCAATCTGCGTTAAGGTTGCATCCCAGATATGTAATGTTTTGTACCTGCTCTAGTTTCCTGTCATGCAAGTAGAAATCAGCGATTATGTTCTGTTTGCTGATAATCATAACTTTTGTTTTCTCTATATTGAGACTTAGACCGTATTCTTTGCTCTTTTCTGCTATTCTATTGATTAGTATTTGCAGTTCTTCTGCAGTCTTTGCTAGTAGTGTAGAATCATCGGCGTAGCGGATGTTATTGATCTTTACTCCGTTAACAATTAGTCCCTCGTCTGTTCCCTCGAGTGCCTCCTTGAACAGTTCCTCTGAATATATGTTAAACAGCATGGGTGACAGAATGCACCCCTGTCTAACTCCTTTTTGGATGTTTATTTGAGACGAAGTTAGGTTTTCTGTTCTGATCGTTGCATTTTGGCGCCAGTACAAGTTGGCTATTATACGCCTTTCAGGTCCATCTATTCCGATTCTTTCTAGGATACTTAACAGTTTATCGTGTTTGACCTTATCGAATGCTTTCGAAAAGTCAATAAAACATGCGTATACGTCCGTGTTCACATCTCTTGCTCTTTGTATGAGTACCTGTATACTGAACAAGGCTTCTCTTGTACCAAAACCGCTTCTGAAGCCGAATTGAGTGTTTCCTATGTGTTCCTCAATTTTCCTATATACCCTTTCATGTATTATTTTCAGAAAGATCTTTAGGAAATGGCTCATTATACTGATTAAGCGATGTTCGTCACATTTTTTTGCCCGTGTACTCTTAGGAATAGGTATAAACGTCGAGGTTAACCATTCCTCTGGGATTGATCCAGAATCATATATTTGGTTAAACAATTGTATTATTGTGTCTAGATGTTCTTCGTCTATAAGTTTTATAACTTCTATATAGGTGTTATCCGGACCAGGGGACTTTCCATTCTTTAGTCACTTTATGGCTGTGATCACTTCTTCTCGAGTGATATAAGGCCCAGTTATGTCGTTGTTCGTTGCTATATCCCCTCTACTTGTGTCCTCAAAAAGTGTTTCTATATAGGTTTCCCATGTTTTTAAACGAGTTGTGGGATCCCAGACTATGTTGCCTTGCTTGTCTGCAAGTAGCGTTCTCCCATTACTTTTGAATACGCCAGCTGCTTCTTTGATTTTCTTGTGCATGTTCAGTGTATCATGCTTTGCGCCTAAGTTTTCTATCTCGGTGCATTGTTCATGCAGGTACTCTGACTTTGCTTCTTTTATTCTTTCCTTGATCGCTATATTCAGTTTTTTGTATTCCAGTTCATCTCTGTTTTTTAGTTTCCGTCTCTCTGCCATTAGCTCCAAGATTCCGTTATTCATCCATTTTTTGTTCTTTGTTCTGTTGTTCTGAGACTTTAAATTGTTGTTTATTGTTGTTGTTATTATACTTTTTATGCTTTCCCATTTGTTGTTTATTGTTTCGGCTGGACATACTTGAAGTGTAGCTAAGTTGTTGTTTATTTCTTGTTTCACCCTTTCGATAATTGTTGTATCTTTCAATAGATTCATGTCTGGGCGCCTGGGTCTCTGTGGTTGATTGGTCGCTCTCTTGAGTCTCAGTTTGACCCTTGCTAGTAGTAGATTATGATCCGAGGCGATGTCAGCTCCTGGATACGTTTTTGCGGATGTTATCGAGTTTTGGAATCTTTTGTTGACCATTATGAAGTCAATTTGGCTTCTAATATTCCTTTCACCTGGAGCTTGCCATGTATACAGCCTTCGGGAGGGTAGTTGGAAGTATGTGTTCATGACCGACAATCTATTTTCTTTACAGAACTGAGCCAGTCTTTCTCCTCTTTCATTTCGGTGACCCAGACCAAATTTACCAATCACATCGCCGTCCGCCCCTTGTCCTATTTTTGCGTTGAAGTCACCCATTACAATGGTGACTTCTTTGTTTTTTGTATTCTGGAGTGCCTTCTTGAGGTGTTCATAGAAAAGCTCATTTTCTTCCTCTGTACTTTGAGTTGTTGGTGCGTATGCGGCTATTATGTTCAGATTGTATGGTACGGCTCTGATCTTCATTATTGCCACTCTGTCTGAGATGGGTAAATATCCTAGCAGTGTATTTGCTATTCGGTTATGCGTTATTATCGCTGTACCGTTTCGATGGTGTGTACCATCTTCGCCCGCATAATATATATTATAGTTTCCCACTTGACATTGCCCTGTTCCTGGCCATCTTGCCTCAGTGCATGTCAGAATGTCTATATGTAGCCTTTCCATTTCCTGTATGCTATTGTGAGTTTTCCCTGCTTGATACATACTTTGCACATTCCAGGTTCCTATTCTAAGTTGTGTTCTGAATAAGTTAGTTGTTTCCCTGTTTATGTCTTTATTGGTAACTCTCAAAACCGTCCTCCCCGGAGATCCGATCGGAGGACTTCTTACTCCGGAACATTTCATCTTGAGATTAGCCATTCCATGGTAGATTTACTAGGGATATCCGTAGATCTTTACTGTAGCGGTTTCCCATTGCCACTCCAGCCTCCTGCCGTTGACCAATTTCTGGTTCCTCCACCTTTAAGGGCGATTTCTCGCCCTAGGGGCAAGTGGGTGCCCCAGCTCTTGCTAGCTCTTCCTCTCTTAGCAAGAGTGAACTGTTTATACCGACAGTTACTCGGTCCCTACCTACGTTTGCCACCCTAAGGTGTTTCCCGCTCTCCACCACACGGAGGTGTAGGTTCGGATTTTTCTTTCATCGGGATTAAGACCTTTCGGCATTTCCTAATCCCTCCAGAGCTTTAGAGAGCGAGAAATAGATATTTTTCCAAAATTTCTTGTGTTTTCTCTGTTAGATCGGGTACTTCAGGAACTACCCGCGTATTATATAAACAGAACACCTTTTTGTTACATTCCCTTTAGTTTTAATGATTTCCTTCCGAAATAAAATGCATAAGTAGAGATATTAACATAAATGCAATGGCAATTACATTAAAATGAGATTGATACAATGTTAAAAACCTTTTACAAAGCGAACAAACGATAATATAATTAGCTGAGAGGTGTACAAAAGCGGAACTATTTTACTGATATAAATTCGTTGGCCTTTTGCGAATAGTTGCCGTTAAATGGTCACTGAACGTTAGTTCCATTGTAATAGTCTCTTCCCCATCCGGCCGTGTTACTAAAACGTTTGACTTTGCCGCTTTTATCACCATTGACAGTAAAGCCGGCTCAAATAACCGGTAATTTCCATTCAAATCGAGTTTCCTGCGCGGTATATACCACCAAACAGTTCTGTAATTTTCATTTCTTAAATAATCTAATGTTACTACTGTTAGGTGCAGAATTTTTTTTTCGACTTTGGCTCACAAAAAATTTTTTCATAAAATTAACGATACGTTATATTTCAATTAAAGTATTTACCATCTATAGCTATGATCTTTTCCCATTTTTCGAGCAATAAATGGATTTGACGTTTGAAGAATTTAGTATTTTTAAAAACGATCCAGAAATACATCCAGTTTTTCGCTTTTTCGTAATTTTTGAAGCGCTGTTCCAATAATCCGCTTTGCATCGATCGAAACAAACGGTAGTCGGAAGGGGCAATGTCTGGTGAACAAGACTGGTGTGATATAACAGCCCAGCCAAGCAATTTCTTTCATAGTGTCTCAGTTGCGTAACTATACCATCTGACGCCAGTGGCAAATTCATTGGATGGGGGCCCTCCCAGTAAAAATCGTCACGTAATTTAATTTTAATAAATCACTTAAGTCCAGTATACCTCGCCTAACGTACTGGACGGGTCACGGGTGGTGGATAGTGAAAGTTCCATTAGATATTAATGGACAGCTGCGAATATCTCAAAATAAGCAGCCCTAAAACAAGGCAAAAAAAACTAAATCCACTTAGCGTTTGACTTGTATCAAGCGGTTGAGTGGTCAGCGTCTGTTCACCAGTGGTGCGGCCGATATTTAAATTCTGGAACTAACCCCTCCAGTCTTAACCTCTAAATGTCATGGTTCAAACCTTTAATTCAAAGTACAAGATGAAGCGTTCTAGTAATTACAAAATTACCCAGGAGGTAGACAATCCTCTGCCAATTTTGCTGGTACAACCGGACTTTTGGCTTCTGGGGAGTCCGGGCTTAAACGCAAAATCTTTCAGAGTGAGTCGGAGACCTCTGGCCATAGTCTAAAACCGAAAACAAAAACTTTCTCTGGAACGGTAAATATCAATTCTGCGTCCAGGAAAACTACACGAATTGGGGCGAACATTGAATAAGCAAAAAATCCAAATTTTAACTTTGCAAGAAACCAGATTGACAGATGATAACACCTTGGAATTCGGCAACTACAGACATTTTAAAAGTAAAACAGACAAAAGAATACTCAAAAATACACCACATCTCGGTGTTGCTTTCGCTATCTCAAGAAGAAGTTCTATAAATAATGTCCACCCAGTAAATAATCGACTTATAACACTATCCCTCAAGTGTGCTAATAAAAACTATACATTAATCAATGCACACCTCCCAGTTAACGAAGAAAATAACTCTAATCCTAAAAAAGTAAATAAGTCCTGGGAAATTCTGGAAAAGACTATCTCTAAAATTCCCTCTAATTTCCTCCCTCCTCCCATTCCCTCTTAATCTAAAAATAATGCCAACCCATTTTAAGAAGAAAATAACAAAACAAAATACCTGGAGGTGCACAAACACGTACATTGGTGAATTTCAAATTGACCATGTTACCATTTCGTACCCCAATTATAAAGAGATTTTGAATGTTTAATTAGGAAAAGGAGCTAATATAGACACGGATCACTACTTGACTAGAACTTAAACAAACTTAGCTTAAAACTTCAAAAACTTATTCAAAAGAGACTGCTAATACCAAAGTTCGACCCAACGAAAATAAAACCAGCTCTAACAGAAGAGCTTGATAAACAACCAGCACAGAACTGGCAAGAATTGAAATAAAAAATTATTAAAACAACCTTAAAGTTGGTCCCTTTACAAAAACGTAGAAAACATCCGCAGTGGGATGAAGTTTGCGAGCAAGCAGTATTAAGCCGAAGTAAAGCATTCAAAGATTGGAACAGACAAAAAACAGCAATAAACTATAACATCTTTTTGGAAGTAAGAAAAGAAATATCGAAGCTAATTAGACAAAGTAAAAGAAAATATAAAAACAATCAACTTAATGAAATAGAAAAAGGTTTCCACAAAAATAACACCCGAAACTTATACAAAACATTTAAAGCTGGATTAACAGGCTATCAACCGCAAAGTCTTTGCTTCCAAAAGGAAAACGGACAATTAGCTTTAAATAACCAAGACAATTGCAAAGAATTTGCGAAATATTTTGAACAAATACTAAACTGTCCCGAGTCCTTAAATAAAATTACCAACACTAAATCCTAAACAAACAAACCCAGATTCATTACCACCGAATGAAGATGAAATAATTAGGCAAATCAAGCGGCTTAAAAATAACAAAGCTTAAAAATAACAAAGATGGAATCACTGCTGAACTTTTGAAATCCGCTGGTTCAGGGACAATCAAGGAAATAACTAAAATTCTACAAGACGTTTGGCGAATGGAACGGATTCCGGAAGATTGGAACGATGCTCTAATCAATCCACTACACAAGAAAGGAGATAGAACGGATGTAAACAACTATAGAGGGATATCTTTTCTCCCAGTTTGTTACAAGATTCTATCTCAATGTCTACTAGACAGAGCAGAGGGACAGTTAGAACCTAAAATTGGTGAATATCGACCGGGTAGATCCTCCCCTGAACAGATTCTGAATCTAAAGTTGATCCTAAGACATCAAAAACTGTACAATAAAAATTTCGTCTGTACATTTGTGGATTTCAAAAAAGCATATGATTCTATTGACCGGGAATCTTTATTCCGAATCTTAAAAGAACAAGGATTAGATCTGAAAACGCTGACAATTAAAGCAACATTAACTAACACAAGGTTAAAAGTTAAATTCATGGGTGACATCTTAGAGCCCTTCGAAATTTAAACTGGAGTGAGACAAGGGGATGGACTCTCGCCACTCTTATTTAACTGAGTTCTAGAAAAAGTAATACAGGAGTGGCGTGAAAAAAAGTTGGTCCTGAATATTGACCAGCTCATTAAACTGGAGAGAACCAACATCAAAAATGATTGTGTGGTGTTTGCTGATGATCTAGCAATTTTGACTCAAGATGTATTGTCGGCACAGAAACAGATTGAAATCCTAAAAGAAACAGCAGAAAAGGTAGGACTCCAAATTTCCTTTGAAAATACACATTACATGATCTGCTACAAACTAAGAACACCATTTATAAAATAAAAAAATATGGTAACATCAGACGGGTCTCTCAATTCAAATATTTGGGTGAAATAATCATGGAAAATGGGTTGGAAAAAGCGCCCAATAAGAGTAGATTTCAAAAAATGGAAACGGCATTGATACTTACACAAAATATTTACAGCAAAAATGCCTATCTAAAAACACAAAACTGAGACATTACAACACAGTTATTAGGCTCATTTTGAATAGAAAGAGAGACATCGAGGACATTGAAAAGAATGAAAGAAAAATCATAAGAAAAATCCTAGGCAAACACATAAATACAACAACATATCGACTTCGAGAAAACCAAGAAATCAAACAATACCCTAATATACATAGCGATATGAGAAAAAGAAGACTTAAGTTTTACGACACATAAAAGAGACACATAAAACGGATGAATCCGAGCAGGCTAACTAGACAAATAGTCGAAATTTATGAAAATAGGAGTAGAGCTAAAGTAGAAATAATTAAATTGATTGCTGCAATTAAAGAGGACCTAAGATCAGCAAATATTACACAAAGTGAAATTCAGGCTAGAGGCTGTTGCAGACACAATGTTGATGTTTGGAAGGTTGGCTAGAGAGAAAAATGTAGGAAGACTGGAACAACTTGTTCTGACGAAAGGAAAAAAGCCCATAACGAAAGAATGAAATTAGTATGGGCGCAAAGGAAGGCTAACAACAACAAACGCCTCTAATTGTACTTCACGTGGTCCACCAGGGCCCATACGTGAATAATATTAATAAACCACTTAAATAGTTACCCAACAATATTACTAATATTGTGTGCTTTTAGTTAAATATCTAATACATTTTATTTTCAAAAACATAGATATTGCATAATTTTAGTGAAATTAACAATTAAATATAACTGTTCTGTTCCGCAAAAGTATCCATAACATCATTAAAGTTTAAAGATCGGGCCATAGAATTTTCAATAGACAGAATAGTCAAGTTACGTAGCCTGTCTTGTCCCATAGAGTTTCTTAAATAGGTTTTTATTAATTTTAGTTTCGAAAATGATCTTTCAGCATTAGCTGTAGTCGCAGGAATTGTAACAAACATTAATGCAGTACATACTTCAGGAAAGCTGCACGACATAAAATGATTCTTTATTATTAATATATTAGCAAGTTCTCAAATACACGAGGACTTTACTATTTCGTCTCTGAAGGAGGACCGAAAACTGAGAATTTCCCTGGCAAATGATTCAGATATGTCTTTTTTATATATATCAACAAATTCTAGAGCTTTTTTTTTAATAGTTCAGTGTCATTTAAATTTTGCAAAGTGGCAGGTTGCAAAACACCTGCCACATATTATTATTGATACCGGGGGAAAGTGTTTTGAAGAATTTTAAACATTTGTACAGGTCCGATCAATAAATGTATTTTTCCCAGAAAATGCGCATTACTTTTATAATGGATCTTGTATACACTGCAGTAATCGAAAATAAAGGTGACTAATTTTAAAAATTCGCCCGCTTTACTTATCGATACCATTACTTGTTTTTTAAGTTGATACGAGGGTTGCTACCAAACTTATCAGATAGAGCCACTGGTATACTTTCAATCTCTCTTTGCTGGTCCTTCAAACGCTCTTTCCGGGAAAATAGATATCTCGAAGAGATCGATTGCCCCCACATTTTTTGTAAATTTTACGAATACGTGATTACACAGTTGATGGACGGTTGATTTTTTTATTCCACTTTAATAGTGGTGGTATGATTGCCACATTTTTCTACGTTAGAGATCCATGTTACGTTTTAATCTAAAGCATTTATGTTATTTTTCCGTTTCCCACTATGTTGTTCAAAACAATTTGTTTCAACTCTTAAAATTATTTCACAAATTAGATTTTCCTGTGCCATTTTTTAGCTGGGCGAATATTTGTTTTATTAAATTAAGATATTCATTCACATATGGCTTTGACGTGTTGGCAGAAAAGATAGTTTAGAAAATGCCGAACACCTGTTCCACATTTCGAGAAACAGGTATAAAATTGACCATTTTTCCTTTTTTATGGCGCGTAAGATTTGCAATAATGTAAACGGCATTCTAGGTAAATGATTTAAAACGCAAAGCTGGGCAAAGTTCTCTGAACGATAAAATAAAAAATAAATTATGGCATTTTTGAATAGCACATTCAAATACTTATTCTCATTATATTTAGGGTAATGTTGTTTTTTGATATTGTTCAATATTATATTTTATTTAAGAGTTAACACAGTTATAATCTCAAATAAAATTTGCATCGTTATTGACAATCTCCAACCATCTCTCCGACAAACTTTCTATTTCCTTTTTTGTAAAATGTGAGTGATTTTGAAGCAAGATATTACAGTGCAGTTTTGATACATGTCAATAAAGTCAAAAAAATGTTTTATAGATCTGAAAAGATCATCAGGACAATACGGCAGGTGAGAAAGTACTTACTGAGTAAAGTACTTCATTTGGGTGATTCTGGCAATGCGAGATCTTAAAGGGTTTTGCTGCACAATAACATCTATTCGATTAATCAGTACTGGACGTTTCTGCATCAAATCTGTTTTTAACTCTGTTAAGTCTGTCAGAACCTCATAGTAAATACTTCCTGTAAAATCCTTCTATACATATTTTCTCTACACACACGTCATCCAGAACACATGGGCATTGAGGGTAATGAAAGAATTGACCATCCGGCAAAAGATTATATATCCTCTATACTTTCTATATCCAAAGCCTCTCTACATAGAAATATTTTCCTATAATCTGTGATAAAATCTCGAATATCAACCAGCTTGAGTGGGATCTCAGAGATAATATAAATTATGGCATAATAAAATAATGCCATACCAGATAAGAAGCGAATAAGAGTGAGACCGAAAAGTAAGTGGGAGGATCAGGTGCGGGAAGACATAAGGAAATTGTAAATATAAGCATGGTGGGAAAATATACAGTATCCAGATATGTGGAAGAGAATAACGGAAGAAGTAAGGACAAACAGTAGGACAGAATAAGGCAAGAATAGAGGAACGTGGACTAACTCACCACAAGAAATGAGTTTCTACAGCTCAAAAGAATTGAGTGGCTACAATTTCTAATGGTATGTAGAGCCATGTATGTATGTATGTATATATATATATATGTATATATATATATATATATATATATATATATATATATATATATATATATATATATATATATATATATATATATATATATATATATATATGGTGTTAGGTAAACATGCGGCAAAAATTAAAGGGGTTATTCCTTGACTTATTCTAAGAATATTTTGTTGTATGATGATTTTTGAAAAATCACTTTGTTTCGAAGATACAGGATGAACAAAATTTACGACATTAACAACATTTTATTATCAAAAAGTACATGGGAAGTTGCTCAATCTACGATAAATGTTCGAAATGCCTTCCTCCAGCCTTGATACAAGCATTCAATGTTCTCGTCATTGACTGCCGAACTCTTTCAAATACACCATGGTCGTTTCTAATTGAGTTACACCCAGCAATTATCCGATTTCGCAAATCATCCGAATTCTTCAATGGAGTAGCGTAAACTAATGACTTCAGACATCCCCAGAAGAAATAATCCAGGGGGTTTAAGTCCGGGGATCCAGCAGGCCATGCGTGTGGGCCACTTCGACCAATCCAGCGATATCCGTATGTTGCTGTTAAAAAATCACGAGCAACCAAACTGAAATGTGGTGGTGCACCATCGTGCATAAACTACATTTCATGCCTTGTTGCCGATGGTATATCTTCCAGAAACTCATGAAGCGTTGCTTCCAAAAAGTTGCGATACACCTCGCCAGTAAGTCTTTGTGATAGAAATACCGGTCCAAATAGATAGTCACCGACAATTCCAACCCAAACATTCAACGAGAACTGATGTTGAAAACTATCTTCGCATACCTCATGCGGATTTTCATCTACCCACATATGGTTATTATGAAAATTCCTTATTGCGTTTCTTGCGAAAGTGGCTTCATCGGTGAAAAGAATTTGTGTCAGGAATAGAGGGATGCGAAGTAAAGTTTGCAATATCCATTGACATAATGCAATACGTGGAGGAAAATCAACAGGTAGTAGTGCCTGAACGCGTCGAATGTGGTATGGATACAACAAATTGTCCTTAAGAATTTTCCAAACTGTCCAGTGACTCACATTCAAAGTATTTGCAATTTTTCGCGTAGAACTACCAGGCTCTTCCGCTATCATGTCCAGCACATTCTGTTCGAATTGTACCGTTCTTACAGTCAGTGATCTTCCTGACCCTTCAGTTCGCTTCAATGTGCCTGTTTCACGAATACGTCGATGAATGTTTTCGAAGATTTTTCGGTCGGGGACATTACGGGCTGGAAATCGTTCACTGTACAATCGGCTAGCTTGTAATGCATTGCCATCAGCAAGTCCATACATGAAGTGCATGTCAGTCATCTCGGCGTTTGTATACATTATGATAGAGAACTTCACTCACTATTTAAGACACGTCAAACAGCCAAACGTCACTCAATCTATGCGACCGATGAAATCCACTTACTAGATAAAACAGCCGTTCCAAGTGATCGAGATCGAAAAAAACATTTTTTGTACTTGATAAACTCATTGGCGTACACCCTACTTTTATTTACATTAATGATTTCAACAAATATCGAATATGGTTGTCGCAAATTTTGTTCGCCCTGTATCTTCGAAACAAAGGGTTTTTTTCAAAAATCATCATAAGACAAAATATTCTTAGAATCGGACAAGGAATAACCCCTTGCATTTTTGCCGCATGTTTACCTAACACCCATAACACCCATAATACCATATAATTTGTTTGTATATATAAAATGTTTGTCCCTTAAGAAACAAACATTATAGCTCAAATGTAATTCAAATACAAGAGGCTGTACTAATTGTTAATTTGCACATAATGAATATGATCACACAGTATTTGATAAAAATTGTGAATGTTATAAACAAGCAGTTGAAAGAATAAGAAGAGAACTAAGCATGCATAGCAACCACTTGATTGCTTCAGTGCTTTCACTAACAATATAGATATTTTGCACATTAATATACAGGGAATGACGACTCACATGTTGCAGCTGAGACAGTTTGTAGAAGATAGAAACCCATAAGTCATAAGAAACCCATAAGAAATTATTATAACTGAATAACTGTTGTCTGTAATTCGGATAGTCGGGGTGCTATTATTTATATCAAATCTAGCTTGAAATATTGGGTGGTTTCTGTCGAGACAGTTCTCACCAGTTATTGGGTCGTAACAGTTAAGATACAGACAAATAAGCTGTTTTTCTTAGATACGGCCTGCTATAGATCGCCTAACGCCTCTGTAGGTGACTCTAAACTGTTTGGAAGACAACTTAAACGACAATATATTAAAAAAAATAAAGCCTTTCTTCTGGGAGATATAAATATCAATTTAGTAAAGAACAGCAGTGAGTCTAGAAGGTTGAAAGACATTTTCAAGGAAACAGGTTTCACACAGATTGTAACTGGGGAAACCCACAATACTAATGTCTCACAAAGTGATTGATTACATAATTACCAATGATTTTGGAGCTGTGCAGCTTGTTAGAGATTTTCCGATGACAAGTGATCACGAGATTATTGGTACTGAGTTTAAACTTCAGGGTATTGTATGTGAAACAACTCGACACACGTATGCTCAGAATCTGAATGAGCAAGCAGTCTCGAGGCTGATTACAGAGTTGATAGGGAAAATTTGGGACTACAATTCCGTTGATGATAATAAATTATATGTTGATTTTGTGCAAAATTTGCATGATGCATGATATGGATGCTCCCATAAAATTAGTTAAACCTAGAAAGTTCCCTTGGGCAGGCAAATAGTAAAGAAATACACAAGTTGAGAGGGATAGAGCGCATAGAAAGTTTCCATTCACAAAGAATGAACAAGATTGGAATATTTATAAGCAGAAAAGAAATATTGCACTGTCCATAATGCGACTTGGAAGGAAAAAGTATATATCTCGTCTAGAGGGGACGAGAGGGAGATGTGGAAAACAATAAAAAATGTACTGGCAATGTTAAGGGGCATGACGAGGGGCATTTTTCTCGCATCGACTTTGATGGCCTCTACGGACCTACGGAGTATAACTTCAATAACTTTTACTTTGATAGTTTGAATGAAGTAGAACAAAGTATCGAAGAGCGGGACTGAAGAGTTTAAACAAATTAAGAAAAAATTCTGTTTAGCTTAAAAAGACGAAGAACGAGTGTCAATGAAATTACGATAAGGTTAATGAAAGAAATTTTTTGTGTAATCGGTTATCCTTTATTATACTTAATACAAGTTTTGAAACGAATACATATCCTGAGTACTTGAAAACCAGCATTATTGTATTGAGTTGAGTTCTTATTTTGAAATGAATGAATTGTAATTTTCTGCTCAATCAGGATTTAGAACAAAACATTCTTGTCAATCATCAACATCGACTGCAAGACCGAATCGCTTTGGAAAGAAGGCAGTGCTGTGCACTTGATGAAATCAGAAGGGTGTCGTGTAGCATGAGCTTCTGAAACCAGGTGACAGAGTTAATACCGTTCGCTACCGTCAAAAAATGATTCATTTGAACCATGCATTGATCGAAAAGCGACCAG
The DNA here is from genome assembly GCA_031761425.1 of Cosmopolites sordidus. Taxonomy (NCBI): domain Eukaryota; kingdom Metazoa; phylum Arthropoda; class Insecta; order Coleoptera; family Curculionidae; genus Cosmopolites; species Cosmopolites sordidus. The sequence goes on along the minus strand of JARFXV010000067.1, from coordinate 1,310,597 downwards.
AATGGGCTACAAGACACGGATAAGTGATTTTGCCCGTGACAACGCCCCATTACACTCAGCGAAAGCAGTCAGGGACCCCATTTCTGCACTTGGCTGGGACCTCTTGCCCAACCCATCGTACTCACCAGACTTGGCCCCTTCCAACTACCACTTGTTTCCGTCGATGTCTCACGTACTTTCCACGAAACACTTGATAAATACACTGTGATAAATTCAACCAAATTCATAGAAAAGGTTAAAAATACACATCTACAGGAAGGTGAGGTTTTGGTTTCCTTTGACGTTTCATCGTTGTTTCCGAGTGTCCCGATTCCACATACCTTGAAATACCTAAGGGAGTTACTCGAGTTAAACGGTTTTAATAACAAAATTGTTTCTGAGTACATCTCCTTAACAAGATTATGTATGAAGCAAAATTGTTTTCAGCTTAATAACAGGTTTTATGAACAACAAGAAGGAACGGCAATGGGCAATCATCTGTCACCGTTCTTAGCCAACTTATTTATGAGTAAATTTGAAACCCAGGCAAAAGATGAATTCAGTTACTTTCCGAAGGTATGGTTAAGATATGTGGATGACATTTTTGCCATTTTCGATTCGAAAAATGAATGAAGATTTAGATGATTTTATTAAGAACTTAAATAGTAAATCCGAAAATATAATATTCACGCATGAACTTGAAAACAATGACAGTTTACCATTTCTGGATGTGTTAGTCAGTAGAAATAATAAAAATAGGTTAGATTTTGATATTTTCAGAAATACCACCACCACTTCGAGATACATTCCTAACGATTCAAATCATAGCTTTCAAAATAAGATGGCTAGTCTAAATTTTATGGTAAATAGATTAATTAATTTTCCTTTAAATAAAGATAATTATAACAAAAAATTAAAATTAATTAGGGAGGTATCTGAAGTGAATGATTATAATAAGAACATTATAGATAAACTAATTAGAAAACATAAGTTCAGAAAATTATTGAAAGAATCTTCGACTTCTCAAAAGGATCAGAACACAAAGAAATTCATGGTAATACCGTTTGATGCCCAGTTGACAAGAGGACTAGATAAAATTTTGAAAAAAGTGGACATTAAGGTTGTGTACAAACCATATAATAAATTAAGAGAAGTTCTGGGTAATCCAAAGGATAAAGTAGAGCAACACGAAAAGTCGAGGATTTACGAAATTAGTTGTCAAGACTGTGATCGAAGGTATATTGGGCAAACAAAAATATCCATATTGACAAGATATAAAGAACATATTGCCCATATTAGATATGGGAGAAATGAAAAATCTTGTGTTGCCCAACATGCAATCGAACATCACCACAGTATAGATATTAGTAATTTAAGGCTAATTAAAAGTGTTAATAATAATAGGGCTTTGGATGCATATGAAAGCATTCAAATAAAAAAATGTAAGAAAATCATGAACCGAGATAAAGGACCGATTCCTTTCAGTCAACTATTTCAATTATTAATGTAAGGCTTAGTACACTTCACGGTTCATGATTTTTACACGCTTCGTTAGGTATGGTTGTCATATAAATAGAACATAGTTTAGTTTTAGAATTAGATTAAATCATCTCCTGATGATGCTAACATTGTTAGCGAAACGTGCGTCGAGCAGTTCAAAAGTGTTTTGGTGTTTAGTGGTAAATCTCTTCAAGTTTAATTATGGAGATGTCGAAAAATGGCGATGTTTGGACCACCTCAATTTGCCAGTGAGATGGAAAAAAAGTGCTGTGCAAGCAGAAAAAGTGGCGTTTAATAATTGTTATTTTTTTCTTGAAAAAAAAAAACACGTTTAATTTAGGAGAAAGTTTAAGATGGTTTATTTAAAGTATGCGCCATCGGTAGATACTTTGATTACACATTTACGCAGATTTACATAGACTATACATCGTTAGATACTTTGCTAAATGTTTAACTTTCCTCCAAATTAAATGTGTTTTTTTTAAGAAATAATTAATTAACGGTTATTAAAAGCCCTGAAATATCAGTTAATGTTGATTTAAAACAGTTTCATAGTTTTCTTGGAATACTTTGTAATTCGTTAAGTTTATTTTTCGTTCAGAGGATGTAACATTTTTATAATTAAACATCCTATCTATTATCACTGCATTTACTCAACGTTTCTATTTGGTTATTAAGCGGAGTCAATTTTTATTGCTTATAGATTTTAAATGACGGAAATGCAAAAGTTGCCTTATAATCCAATAATTGTATGTCAGTAATTGGGTGGAAATAAGATTTCTCATCTAATAGCTTTAATTACACTCATGTCAATTCATTGTCATACGTGACAATTAACAATTACTTAGCCGTTTTGTACAGAAACGTATTATTAGCCGTTCCCTATTTGAAGAACAGAAATACGCCCGTTTATGGCCATCTATTAGTGCTGCGTACGTATTAATCACCTGTATTTTTGCATCCGAAACCAAGGTCTCGTATTCTTCCAAGGTCTCGCGCGTTACAGGACCGATACCGATGGAGTTATACTCGTCGCTTCTAGGAAAACGGCAATCAATTGGATGTTAAGCAAGCTCGGTCGGGATTTATGAATACCGTCTGTGACCGATCGCGAATACAAATATATTTGTTTTATGTTAATGACCGGGAAGTATCGGGTATTTTTAACGGGTTCGTTATAATTTGCGCCGTGACTTTTAATTCGTGTATTCGGCCCAGGCAATGCAGCAGAAATAATAATAATAAATACCAATGTTTTAAAATTTGGTGAAAATGGTTATTAGTGCTTATTAATGAACGTGTTAAAAGTTCTTAATTCTGTACGAAAAAACTTAAATACATTTTTTGATATGGTTTTTTTTTCGTAAAACTAATATGGGTGACGAACGTGAAGCAGATGGATAAATCCCTGACACACCTTGCTGTGTGCGGTGAAACTAGCGTTCTCCTCCTGGACCCTAGCCAACCTTTCCAAATCTCTTTCTTTCTCTTTTTTCTCTCCTTTTCCGCCTCTCTTCCTTCCACTTATTCTCTGTATCCTCCTTGGCTCTTGTCTCCTCCAAACATTAACTTCTCCCTATCCAAATTTGGCAAATCATCCTATTCTTCTTCCTTCTTCCAGACCCATCCTCGCAACTTTTCCTTCCTCCATTCTAGTCTCCCCACTTTTCAAATAAATACAAACTCCATTCCAATACATCCATTCTTTCAGCAGAGCTCTTTGCGATTCATGAGGCTTCCCAGCTCCTTAGAAGACTTATTCACTCCATCGAATGTCGAAAAGCTTACAAATTTCCTAAAGGACTCTGGATTTTATTCCAGAATCTAACTCTTGAAATTAGGAGTTCATATGGTTCAACTTATCCGTTCAACATGCCTTTCAACTTGGGTTATTGCACGCATCCTAGCTCAGGGCAGTGGAGGTCAGGGGACGCGGCTCGTCAAGGGACGCGGGTGAAGCACCGCTTCACCCACAATTTCCGAAACAAAAACTTACATTTTATTTTTTATATAAAACATAATTGGTATAATAATTTATTTAATTACGTATACATTAATACATCAGCATTATATTAATTAATGCCAAATTAATACAATACTAACAATTATATGAATTATACAGTATACAAACGTAGCGTATTCTTAAAGAATAGAGCGACGACTGCGGCGAGCGGCGAACGCCGTTGTTCAGTTAACTAAACAGTCGGAAAACTCTACCTCGTATGAGATGACTGAGAAGCGCAATCAGCACGATCGATAATACCGCTGCCAAATTCCAGATTTGTTTACGGAGGTTGCCATGGTAACGCACGAAGCCGTCTTCTAAATACGTGAGCTAAAAATAGAAAACGGCGCGGCGCGTGGATGCTGCTGCAGCAGGCTTTATTGCACGCGTTTCGTTTCCTTATGAATAAAATTCAGTGAATTTACATCGTATCGCGCCGTGCGGGTGACTGTTAAAGTTTTTGAAAATGTTTCCATTGTACGATCCGGCGTGCATTTTGTTGGAAACACCATTTTCCAGATGGAAAAACGATGACAAAAAAGACGACAAAAAAGATTTTCTGCATACAGAGGGACCTAACACCAAACCTTTTCTTGAAATAGAAAAACAAGGAAAATCGAAAGACAGAGTTTTCGTTCGAAAGTTTCGCAATCAGTGGTATGCTGATTATAAGTGGTTGTGTGGAAGTGTTTATTTGAAGAAACTGTTTTGTATGCCCTGTTTGACAGTAGGTGTAAAATCAAGTGTGTGGAATAAAGAGGGTTTTAACAATTTTGGAAACGTAACAAGGGGTTGTAGTAGATATGAAGCTTCTTCAGATCACATTCAGTGTGCATTATCGTTTGCCAAATTAAAGAAAAACCTCAGCACAATTGAAGAAGCGTTGAAGGAAAATTCCAGGTTGTATTTAAAAATGTTCAATGGCAATGTGCTTTTAAATAGAAGATTCATGCAGTTACCTATTCGGGCCACTGTTTATTTAGGAAAACAAAGACTTAGCATTTCGAGGGCACAACGAATCTGATTCCTCGGATAATCGGGGGAATTTCAAAGAACTTTTGGACTCTTATATATCAGTTAGCAGTGTGGACATTGAAGAACACTATAAGAAGATATTCCCCATTTTATCTGCAAATTCAAAAACATTCCAGAACGAATTGATAGACTGTATTTCGGATTACATCGATGAACATGTGGATCGTGAAATAAAAGACAGTTATTTTTTTCTCTATTTAAGTCGACGACTCAACGGACATTCTTCAGAAATCTCAGTGCAGCATTATACTTCGATACATTAATAGTGCGGGAAAGTTAGTTTAGCGGTTTTTGGGCTTCTTTGATGTTAGTATCGACCGAACAGCGGATGCTCTTTTTGATTTGGTGACTAAACATATTGAAAAATACGATTTCCGTTCAAAATTAGTAGGACAATGCTACGACGGCGCTAGTGTCATGTCAGGACATATAAATGGTTTCCAATCAAAAATAAAAACCGAAGCTCGACAAGCCATTTTTGTGCATTGTGCAGCTCACCGTTTCAATTTAGTGCTTCAGCAGAGTTGCAGTACTATATCACAGTGCCGTATTTTTTTCGCAAACGTGAATAGTTTCCCAACTTTTTTTCATCATTCTACAAAGAGAACCCAAGTAGCTGACACAATAATGAAAAAAAGGGTACCCACATCTGTTTCAACCCGTTGGACATCGAATTCTAAGATAGTGAATGTGATTGATAATGAATGGGACGGTTTAAAAACAGTTTTTACTGAAATTAGAGACGACAAAACTTCGGATCAAAGTTCAATAACTCAAAGTGTGGGCTTCTTAAATCATCTCAATAATTTTGAATTTGCTCTACTCAGTGCTATTTTTAGTGACATTTTCAAAATGACTGATATTCTGTTTGATATGTTACAGAAACATTCACTTAACATTAATCTTTGTATAACACAAGTTAGGAATACTCAACGTCTTTTAAATGGAAAAAGAAATGAGGAAAATTTCCAAAAACTTTTTGATTCAGTCAGTGTAAAAGTGTCAGTACCAACTAATTATCGTGAGGGACGAAAAACTTTAACGACTGAAGAAATCTTTGAAAAATATAAAGTGTTGTATTACAAAATTTTAGATACTATCTCTGGACAAATTGACACACGATTTCAAGACATGGATAAACTTATTTTCGTTACACTCATGGACACAGCACGGTTTGCAGAGTATGCAAAAACTTTTCCTTTAGAGTCAGTGAATAATTTAAAAGCATTTTTTCCCGACCTATTTCCCGATATATCAAGGCTGAAAAATGAATTATCCTTCATTTATAATGATGAAAATTACTACAAAATTCAATTGGATCGAATGTTGGAACTTTTACACGAGAATAGAGATATCTTCAAGGAAGCTTCCAGATTATTATGCCTGATTGTGACGATTCCCTCGACTAGTGTCTCAGTTGAACGTAGTTTTTCCTGTTTGAAAAGAATCAAGACATTTTTACGAAATTCAATGAAAACAGACTAAGTAATTTGGCGAAAATTTCTATTGAAAAAGGATTTTTGAACGAACTTTTAAGTGTGGAACCATTTTATGAGGACATTATTGAAAGATTTGCAGCTTTAAAAGACCGAAGAATTGACCTTACATTTAAAAAATAGAAATATTATGTGCGGTTGCAGATTTTGCAGTGCCCCTACGTTAGTCGCTGTTGAACTGCGGGTGAGTAAGCTATTTTTTTTATGTTATTGTTATGTTTTTATACATTTTTGGATTTGCTGCTTATGATATACCTATTATTTTTCGTGCTGCGCTTCACCTCCTATTTAGACCACGAGCCGCCACTGAACTATTGCATCGGTAAGTAGGTACCTAACTGAAATAAAATGCAGTTGAATATACATGTTTTATTTTAACTAAACGTCGCTTCGGTAGTATAAAAAAATAAACAAATAAAATATAAACTCTAACAAGTAAAAAAAACATATCTCTCCAGCAATAAAAATATCTCCAGCAATAAAAATCAATCCAAATTTACCAACCATAATAAATGGCCATAATAATTTATAGATTTGGAAATAACTAAAGATTAATATTAAATCAAATGAAACTAACATTTCACATGTTCCAAAAACTTTTAGAAAAATAAATACATATCAAAGTACAATATGTTCTGACTTTTTAAATAATTTTTGGACATTCCTAAAATGCTATTGTTCGCCCTTTATCTTTCTCAGCAATTGCTAATATTTTCTTTATAAAAAATATAACATATTCTTTTTTATTATATAACTGACTCAGTAAAGTAAAGTAAAGTAAAGTGTTTGGGTTAGAGGCGCATCAGCAACTAGGCTATTTAGCGACTGGACCTACAGCTTAACGTGGGTTCCGAACCACGGTCATCAGCTTCCGACAAACCCAGGCCAGCACCCCCCTCGGGCTATAAACCCTTGGTTATGTGCCTACCCATAAGTCTATCAGGAAACCTACCGACTGGCGAGTGACCAACGTAGAACACTTCTCAGAAGGCATCCGGCCTTACCCAGCCTTTAACTGGCGTGACTGAGGGGTAATTCGTAGTCGGATTTTACACTCTTGCCTAGAAACAATCACAAACATTTAGGAAAGATAAACGGACAGAAGAAAGAAAAATAACCATCCGAGCGCTGGAATCGAACCAGCTACCGCTCCAGCGCGGATTCGGCAAAGCAGACGCTCTTACCGCCGCACCAACGCGACCGGCAACTGACTCAGCTTAGCAATTGAATTAAAACGTTATTTCTATACACATTCAAATATAACAGCTTTCAAATAACACAATGACAGCACGATAACGATGGCTCCTTTCAAACAACACAAGTTTTGTTTCATTTCTAGGGCCCACTATTGCTATGTTAGCTTGTTTTAGTTCCCATCGAGCACAGATTATTTTACTTGTTTTTGCTAATTGTTCTAACATTTTTTATTTCAAATTTTAAGATTTGTGAAATTATGTTATTTAAAAAATATTGTTTTAGCAGCTACTAAATAAATCTGGCAACATCGGCATGTATTATTTGTATTTTTCTCTCAGTCAAGTTATTTCCTTCAACTTTTATCAGTCTATTCTAAAAGTTGGTCAGGTTAAAAAAAATTACACTGTATATAATAAATTATCCAGTGGAAAAAGCACCTCACGTTTAGTTAATATTTTCAACTGAATCAATCAAAATCACCAAAACAGCTGACACCAACAAAAGAATACCAAAGAGAAAGTAAGACATTTCAATTCCGATCATGAAAAAGAAAGTTTACATCGACACTGGTCACCACACATCGGTACTGGTCACCGGAATACGTACTTAAATTTTTAATTTGTACTTTCACTGTTTCAATTACTACAAATTTTATTTGTATTACAATCTGTGGTGTTTCTCTACTTACTGATTTATCGATAGAAAACGAAAACCAAACATAAAAGTTTGTCGCCACCCGAATAACGATGAAAGTGTAGATATGTTAAATAGATTTACTAATAGGTGTTTCGATTCGGTTAATAATAAATTTGTTGATTTATACAAATGACGTTAATTGCGTTTTGAAGAGTAAACAAACGCCCTCTAAAGGCTGGTTCATTATTAATTGTCATTCTGCAAAAACCATAGTTTTTCATAGCTTTGAATTCAAAAAACTTGTGAACTTTAAAAGTGGTGATTGAGTCGGTCGGAAAAAAAAACCGACTTCCATTAGACAGCACTTTGAAACTTTAGTTTAGTTTATACATAACTCTCTTTGAGAATGGTCGCGAGGCCGAAACATGTTAGAGAATATCTTGAATATATTGTGAAACAAATACCAAGTGTTTTAATTATTATCATTGAACTATTATTAGTTGAAATGAAGCTTGATTCCAAACAAACCATCCAGGAATTAGTCACAAAGATAACTTCACAGTCCACGATCGCAAGGGTGTTTAAAAGAACTCAACAAAGCGTAAAGATCATTTCCTTCAACAAATGGTTACTGGGGATAAAAAAAGTGGATTCTATATAGCAATCCACATAAGAAAAAACAATGGTTAACGCCAGGACAATCGTCCTTAACCACTTCAAACCCAGTAAAAAAGTGTTACTGCCAATGTGGTGGGGTTTTACAGAAATTACTCACTATGAAGTTCTAAATCCTAATGAAACCATATTAATCGAGAAGGTGTTATTCCGCATGCATGACAATGCAAAACCTTATAATTCAGTCTTAAATTCTTTAATTATTTTAGAAAGATCTAACGTTTATTAAAAGTTCAGTTCAAATGCTTAACTCGAAGAGATTTGACACTGTACACCAAATCACTTCTCTAAACTTCTCAACCCGTGTTTCGCTAACCATGTTAGTATCATTAGGAGTTGATTTACTCTTAAATCGGGCAGACTTAAGATAGCGTAGGTGATTTAATCTTAAACCAGATTTAAGATTAAATCGTGCCCTGATGATGTTAACATGGTTAGCGAAAGGGGCATCGAGAATCTTAAAAACTCACACCGAAGTGAAAATTGAACTTACCATAAGTTCAATTCTTCTGTTGGAAGAATTGAAAATTTCTTCGAGTAGTGTTGCATACTGAAGGTTCCAGAAGAACTGCTCCAATTCTGAGTTAATTTAAATATAAACACTTGTTAAGTGAAAGTGCCTTAGGTTATAATAATTCAGAACGGTATATGCGAGAGTGAAGTGAATAGTTAGATGCTCTTTAAATGAAATATTGTTTATTTTATATCTAAATTTGATTGAGTAGATTGTCGAACCACCTTCAAAGTTTTTATGCCTTCCAAAAAGTACCATGGTAAAATAGCACCTTTCTCGTCAAATGATGGCGTTTTTCAGGAACTCTTCGTGAAATATAACCAATAACGTAGCATGATACTCTCTTGTGATCGTCTCTTGATCACTGTTTGGCTGTTCCTTCGCTTCTGGTGTGTAGTTATGAACCCAAGTTTCATCAACAATCACGAATCGATGCAGAAACTTCTTCGGATTGCTGTATATGTCTAACAATCCTCGAAAGTAAACACAGTATTTCGTTTTTGGTCAGCAGTGAGCAAACGCAGCACCCATCGTGCTGGTAGCTTCTTCATACCCAAATGTTCGTGTAGGATGATCCGTACGCGTTCGTCTGAGATACTTATCTCTCTGGTCTTATCTCTCAAACCTCCACTCTGCCTCGATATTATGGATATTTGTATTATGTGATGGTGAACTTTTTTAATTATTAATAATAAAATTACCTAATCTAAAGAATTTGCATAAAGTTGGAAACCAGCAAACTCCAAAAAGTTTTAATACATTAAAATAATAACCGTTTCAGCTTTATTTTTTATTTTAGTACAGGCATTACATACGTTATTTATTTTTTAGATATACTTATGGATTATATTGTTTAATACAATGAAACAATAAAATGTCAATGTAAACAGTATGTTTGGATTAGTTTGAAAATAGTGAAAATTGAACCACCAATTATATTAATCAATAAACCTATAGAAACCAACATGTATATCACTCATCAGCAGGTTTTTTAAAATATAAGAATACATGTACTAAACTCATATAAATATAGTTTACTGCCCGGTTCTCCAATAACCTCCTGAATTTAAATTCTTTAATAAGCATAAAATTCCACATTACAATTGGTTCAATTCCCCACGTGAATTCTGCTATATATGATGCTAAGAAATTCATGTTTGGCTTCTTCTTTTTCTATTTTCCCACGTCACAGAGCCCCACATTCTTATTTTAGGATAAAATTAAACAGAAAAACTGTTAAATTAATTTTCTGCATCAGAATCACTGCTAGAGTCGGTATCTTTTTCATCATTAATGGTAATAATTAAGGGTGTCACTTCTGTAATTATTGTTTTTTGTACCAATCTAGTATGATTCTATTTGTATGGTCTATAAACTTCTTCCATTTTTCTGGAGTAATTTGGTTTAAGGCTTCTTGCCACAAAGTTAAAATATTGTTATCACTATGCCCATCCCTTCCAATATGTTTGTCATACTATTGTTTTGCATTGTTCCATATTAACTTTATGGCATTAAATTCGCACTGGTAAGGTGGTTTACGAAGCACTTCATGCCCATGTAACCGAATTTCCTCATCTACTGTATACCTTCTTTCCGTTCTATAACTTTTTTGCAATTTGTAATAATTCTAACTTTGTTAAGTTCCTTTGAAAATCGATATTATTTTTTCCAACCATTCCATAATGTTCGGTTTTCTGAAACTTAGATCTGGCATTTTTTCACTTAATGCACTATGATTATTATTTTGGAGTAAATGCTTTCGGATTCTGGTCACAGTACTCATGGATATATCTAATGCTTGAGCTACACGCTGCATCAAATAAAAGAAAAACAAATAAAACAGATGTCCTAATATATAATAATAAAATATTTAAACAATAAAAATTGCAAGCTACCAGTAAAAAATTAAAAATGCTATCAGGCCCAATGCACATAACAAAATTACAAGAATTTCTTTGATACATTTTAACCCATATTCCTGGTATAACTTGCAATTTGAACATTTTATTTCGATTTATGCAGTTGTTACATTATACTTACTTCCTGAATTGCTGACAGCGATATTAGGGGACCCCCATTAGATTTCTCTTTTTCAAAATAGTTCAAGAAATTAATCACTAGCTATTGAGACTGAGAATTGAGTGGTTTGCCCTTCATGGCAATAAAATTATAAACTATACTATATATAATGAAAATATCCTTATTTTATCACTTAAACTGTGGTGTAAATGTTGAAAAACACTAATACGATACAACTTTTTTTAACTAAACAAACGACAGAAAACGTCAACAATTTTAGGTTTTATATCTTACCCTACGATATGAGGGACCAATGGGAACTACACACGAAAATACACGAGATAGCTAGGATAACCGGTTTTGTTGCTCTCTCTTTCTAATTTGTGTTAAATGCATTGATTAAGTTTTTGAACTTTCTTACAGTAATACTTCTTTGTCTAACATGTTGCTAATTTAAAATAAGGTTTGTCTAGCTTTCAGCTTGCTGTTCTGACGTAATCGTCAGGTTTCGTGAATCGGACTGTATCACGATACATTAATCTGTCCATGATCCCTTCTATGCGGTGTAATGGACCTACTCAAAACCCCGAGAAGCAACAATAACAATAGGAAATGTGTATTTATGATGCATTATTTTTCCAACAGAGCGTCTAACATAACGAACTCCATCAGATACGCGCTCCAACATACCCGTCTCCAGTAATGTAAAGTCCAATGGAGATGTCGACGAGTAAAACCTAAACGGTTCTTTCTGTTATTCTTTGAAAAAAGGTTTCGTGATAGGTCGACGTGCAAACAACTCTTGTTCGTTAAGCCTTCTTTTAATGCTAATCCTTCGTTTATTAAATCAACTCTTATTTCGGTTGGAGTCTTGAATGATGAGCCTTGGATGTAATACATTTCATTAACTTTACTATTCTCTCATTAAGTTTTCTGAGACGACCGGATCTTGGCGATACTACTGTTCCCCTTTGTATAAATCTATTAAGTATTGTCCATACAGCGTTCCTTTTTAAATTTAAATTTTTAGCTATAGTAGCTTGTTTTTGACCACTTTGGTATAGTTTAACTATTTTACTTTTTATCTCGAATGAAAGATGAGGACCACGCGGCATTTGAAAAATGTTTTAGGATGAATGTCTACTGATGCGTGCGTGAACTATATTAATTTTAAAGAGAAATTAATAAAGTTAGCTTATGATATCTGTCAAGACTAGAAATTTTTGTCTATAAACAAATAATGTGTTTGCTTTTTTGCCTATAGTGTAAACAAAATAAACCCTACCGAATATTTTTCTTTCAGTACCGTAAAATTTATTGACAATCCAAAATAGCTTATACATTTTACAAAATAACATTCTTTTGAACTTACAACTTAAAATTTCAAAATTAATATCAGAAGTTTTTATAATTCCATCAAAACACGACCTTACACTACTCTTTAAATATGCAAAACATTCTGAACGAGGTTACCTATAAATGGTAACGCCTACTGTCTCAATAAAATATTAATAACCATTTAAAAAATGCAGGTTGAACTGAAATTGAATGCCTTAAATTAGAAATAGAATTCTTAGAATTCTTCATACCTTTATCCTTATGTACCGTTTACATTTTTTTTTACCATACAATCCGCTCAAGTTTCTTACAAGCGGAAACGGAACACACGAAACAATAAAAGAAAATCAGTGGTTGTTTCTCGCTAGTGAAAGTTAATGTTCTTGCGAAATTATAATTATGTTGCCGCAAAAGAAGAGACAGAGGAAAAATCAGGATATATCTCGACCTGCACCGCGGAAATTGTGTTGAAATTTCCTTAATGGGAACATTTTACCGCCTGAGAAAAATTAAAAAAACAAAAACGTCCAGATAAGGGACACGATTGAAACTGACACCTACAAAGTCAAAATTATTTTTTCAAACTTTCAATTTCTATAATTAAACGTGATTTACCAGGAAACACCAAATCACTATTTTTAATTTCTAGGCGCGTGTTTTGCCAACCATGTTATCATCATCAAGAGATTATTCAATCTGAGCGCCGAGAAAGCAAAAAAGGAATTTTGGTGTCTAGTGGTAAATCTACTCAATTTTCAATTATTCCCAACATATTGCAATATTTTATTTATTTCAAGTTGTTCAATGTTGAAATAAAATCAGGGTTAAATAAAAAAAGTGTATTTACAATGAACTGCAAAAATTTGCTCCTTTATTCAAATGTATATTAAAAATACAATAGTAAAAAAAATAGCGATTCAGTACCAGGTTGAAATAATGGCGAAAATGAAACCGCATGAGAAAAATTAAAAAAAAAAAACGTTCAGATAATGGATAGGATTGAAATTGACACCTACAAAGCCAGAAATATTTTTTCAAACTTTCAATTTCTATAATTAAACTGGAATAGATTTACCACCAAACATCAAATCACTTTTTTTAACTTCTAGACACGTGTTTCGCCAACCATGTTATCATCATCAGGAGAACATTCAATCTGAGCACGAAGAAATTAAATAAGAAATGTTGGTGCTTACTGGTAACTCTACACGAGTTTCAATTATTCCCAACATTTACAACATTTTATTTATTTCAAGTTGTTCAATGATGAAATAAAATCGGGGTTAAATAATAAAAAAAAGTGTATTTACAATGAACTGCAAATATTTGCTCCTTTATTCAAATGTACATTAAAAATATAATAGTAAAAAAATAGCGATTCAGCACATGATATACTGAGTAACAAAAAAAAGTTGCGAAGCAATAAATAAGAGTTAAATAAAAAAATAAAGTATAGTAATATACTAAATATCAGTTTGCCACACTCCATTTTTTACATTTAATCTTCTCACGTTAGTACCTCCAACAACAATACACGTTTGAACTGCAAAGTTTTTTTAAAAATATATACATTGTGTTTATTGTCATTTCGCTAATTAAATGAACAACCTGAAAAGAAGAAACCCATTTTGGATAAGTTGAGTAAATTCCGCCTAAAAATTCTTGGTGGTATGTGTATATGAATAATGTCTGAATGATTGTGGCGTGTTTATATATTTTATATATGTGTATATGAAAACAGTCGGATGGACAATCCAAAACAAGCTTTGAAACTTTACCCAATGTTCCCTAAACTAGATGCAATTTTACAAGATGGCATTCATCTACACTTACAACTTAAAATTTCAAAATGAATATCAGACATTTTTGTAATTCCATCAAAACATGGCCTTAAACTAGTCTTTAAATATGCAAAACATTTTGAGCAAGGTTACCTATAAACGGTAACGCCTACTGTCTCAAAAAAATATTAACAACCATTTAAAAAATACAGGTTGAACTGAAATTGAATGCCTTAAAAGGTAGAGTTTTTCTTGTCGTTATGCCCCCCCTTGTACAATCAGCTCAAGTTTCTTACAAGCGGAAACTGAATAAACGAAACAATAAAAGAAAACCAGTGCGTGTTACTCGCAAGTGAAAGTTAATGTTCTTGCAAAATTATAATTATGTTGCTGCAAGAGAAAAGACAGAAGAAAGATCAGGATATGACTCGAGCTAAACCGTGGAAATTGTGTTGAAATTGCCTTAATGGGGAAAATTAAACCGCATGAGAAAAATTAAAAAAAAAAACGTTCAGATAATGGATACGATTGAAATTGACACCTACAAAGCCAGAAATATTTTTTCAAACTTTCAATTTCTATAATTAAACTCGAATAGATTTACCACCAAACATCAAATCACTTTTTTTTTAACTTCTAGACACGTGTTTCGCCAACCATGTTATCATCATCAGGAGAACATTCAATCTGAGCACGGAGAAATTAAAAAAGAAATGTTGGTGCTTACTGGTAACTCTACACGAGTTTCAATTATTCCCAACATTTACAACATTTTATTTATTTCAAGTTGTTCAATGATGAAATAAAATCGGGGTTAAATAATAAAAAAAAGTGTATTTACAATGAACTGCAAATATTTGCTCCTTTATTCAAATGTACATTAAAAATATAATAGTAAAAAAATAGCGATTCAGCACATGATATACTGAGTAACAAAAAAAAAGTTGCGAAGCAATAAATAAGAGTTAAATAAAAAAATTAAGTATAGTAATATACTAAATATCAGTTTGCCACACTCAATTTTTTACATTTAATCTTCTCACGTTAGTACCTCCAACAACAATACACGTTTGAACTGCAAAGTTTTTTTAAAAATATATGCATTGTTTTTATTGTCATTTCGGTAATTAAATGAACAACCTGAAAAGAAGAAACCCATTTTGGATAAGTTGAGTAAATTCCGCCTAAAAATTCTTGGTGGTATGTGTATATGAATAATGTCTGAATGATTGTGGCGTGTTTATATATTTTATATATGTGTATATGAAAACAGTCGGATGGACAATCCAAAACAAGCTTTGAAACTTTACCCAATGTTCCCTAAACTAGATGCAATTTTACAAGATGGCATTCATCTACACTTACAACTTAAAATTTCAAAATTAATATCAGACATTTTTGTAATTCCATCAAAACATGGCCTTAAACTAGTCTTTAAATATGCAAAACATTTTGAGCAAGGTTACCTATAAACGGTAACGCCTACTGTCTCAAAAAAATATTAACAACCATTTAAAAAATACAGGTTGAACTGAAATTGAATGCCTTAAAAGGTAGAGTTTTCCTTGTCGTTATGCCCCCCTTGTACAATCAGCTCAAGTTTCTTACAAGCGGAAACTGAATAAACGAAACAATGAAAGAAAACCAGTGCGTGTTACTCGCAAGCGAAGTTAATGTTCTTGCAAAATTATAATTATGTTGCTGCAAGAGAAAAGACAGAAGAAAGATCAGGATATGACTCGAGCTAAACCGTGGAAATGGTGTTGAAATTGCCTTAATGGGGAAAATTAAACCGCATGAGAAAAATTTAAAAAAAAAAACGTTCAGATAATGGATACGATTGAAATTGACACCTACAAAGCCAGAAATATTTTTTCAAACTTTCAATTTCTATAATTAAACTCGAATAGATTTACCACCAAACATCAAATCACTTTTTTTAACTTCTAGACACGTGTTTCGCCAACCATGTTATCATCATCAGGAGAACATTCAATCTGAGCACGGAGAAATTAAAAAAGAAATGTTGGTGCTTACTGGTAACTCTACACGAGTTTCAATTATTCCCAACATTTACAATATTTTATTTATTTCAAGTTGTTCAATGATGAAATAAAATCGGGGTTAAATAATAAAAAAAAGTGTATTTACAATGAACTGCAAATATTTGCTCCCCTATCCAAATGTACATTAAAAATATAATAGTAAAAAAATAGCGATTCAGCACATGATATACTGAGTAACAAAAAAAAAGTTGCGAAGCAATAAATAAGAGTTAAATAAAAAAATAAAGTATAGTAATGTACTAAATACACACTCAATTTTTTACATTTAATCTTCTCACGTTAGTACCTCCAACAACAATACACGTTTGAACTGCAAAGTTTTTTTAAAAATATATACATTGTTTTTATTGTCATTTCGGTAATTAAATGAACAACCTGAAAAGAAGAAACCCATTTTGGATAAGTTGAGTAAATTCCGCCTAAAAATTCTTGGTGGTATGTGTATATGAATAATGTCTGAATGATTGTGACGTGTTTATATATTTTATATATATGTGTATATGAAAACAGTCGGATGGACAATCCAAAACAAGCTTTGAAACTTTACCCAATGTTCCCTAAACTAGATGCAATTTTACAAGATGGCATTCATCTACACTTACAACTTAAAATTTCAAAATTAATATCAGACATTTTTGTAATTCCATCAAAACATGGCCTTAAACTAGTCTTTAAATATGCAAAACATTTTGAGCAAGGTTACCTATAAACGGTAACGCCTACTGTCTCAATAAAATATTAATAACCATTTAAAAAATACAGGTTGAACTGAAATTGAATGCCTTAAAAGGTAGAGTTTTTCTTGTCGTTATGCCCCCCTTGTACAATCAGCTCAAGTTTCTTACAAGCGGAAACTGAATAAACGAAACAATAAAAGAAAACCAGTGCGTGTTACTCGCAAGTGAAAGTTAGTGTTCTTGCAAAATTATAATTATGTTGCTGCAAGAGAAAAGACAGA
This sequence comes from Cosmopolites sordidus, assembly GCA_031761425.1. Lineage (NCBI taxonomy): Eukaryota > Metazoa > Arthropoda > Insecta > Coleoptera > Curculionidae > Cosmopolites > Cosmopolites sordidus. Next base: position 1,293,398 of record JARFXV010000067.1, on the reverse strand, counting down.
AGAAAGATCAGGATATGACTCGAGCTAAACCGTGGAAATTGTGTTGAAATTGCCTTAATGGGGAAAATTAAACCGCATGAGAAAAATTAAAAAAAAAACGTTCAGATAATGGATATGATTGAAATTGACACCTACAAAGCCAGAAATATTTTTTCAAACTTTCAATTTCTGTAATTAAACTCGAATAGATTTACCACCAAACATCAAATCACTTTTTTTTAACTTCTAGACACGTGTGTCGCCAACCATGTTATCATCATCAGGAGAAAATTCAATCTGAGCACGAAGAAATTAAAAAAGAAATGTTGGTGCTTACTGGTAACTCTACACGAGTTTCAATTATTCCCAACATTTACAATATTTTATTTATTTCAAGTTGTTCAATGATGAAATAAAATCGGGGTTAATTAATAAAAAAAAGTGTATTTACAATGAACTGCAAATATTTGCTCCTTTATTCAAATGTACATTAAAAATATAATAGTAAAAAATAGCGATTCAGCACATGATATACTGAGTAATAAAAAAAAAGTTGCGAAACAATAAATAAGAGTTAAATAAAAAAATAAAGTATAGTAATATACTAAATATCAGTTTGCCACACTCAATTTTTTACATTTAATCTTCTCACGTTAGTACCTCCAACAACAATACACGTTTGAACTGCAAAGATTTTTTAAAAATATATACAACATTGTTTTTATTGTCGTTGGGGTAATTAAATAAACAACATGAAAAGAAGACATCGAATATTGGACGAGTTCAGTAAATTCCGCCCAAAAATTCTTGGTGGTATGTGTATATGAAAACAGTCGGATGGACAATCCAAAACAAGCTTTGAAACATTACATAATCTTCCCTAAACTAGATGCAATTTTACAAGATGGCATTCATCTACACTTACAACTTAAAATTTCAAAATTAATATTAGACATTTTTGTAATTCCATCAAAACCATTTAAAAATGCAGGTTGAACTGAAATTGAGTGCCTTAAAAGGTACAGTTTTCCATACCGTTCCCTTATACAATCAGCTCAAGTTTCTTACAAGCGGAAACTGAATAAACGAAACAATAAATGAAAACCAGTGCGTGTTTCTCGCAAGTGAAAGTTAATCTGCTTGCGAAATTAAAATTCTGTTACCGCAAAAGAACAGACAGTGGAGAGATCAGGATGTGTCTCGAGCTGTACCGAGAAAACTCCTACCTAAATCGTTTTCATAGTAATGGAGAAAATTATACGCGGAAAGATTTCATCGCCTGAGAAAATCATTAATGTGTAAAAAAACGTTTAGGTAATAGACACGATCAAAATTAAAACCCACCAAGCCAGAAATATTTTTCCAAACTTTCAATTTCTACGAATAAATTCGAAGAAATTTACCAACTATGTTTACATCATCAGGAGATAAGATGATCGTCGAGAAGTTAAAAAAAAGCGATTCGGTAGTTGGTAAATATTTTCAAGTTTCAATTCCGATAACTAAACTTAAGAGATTTTCCACTAAGCACCAAATCAGGTTTTTTAGCTTTACGACGTTTCGTCACCGAACATGTTAGCATCATCAGGAGATGAATCAATTTGAGCATCCAGAAGTAAAAAAAAAGTGATTTTCGAGTTTATTGTTTCACATCGAAGGTTCCAATGGAAGAACTGTTCTGAATTTCTATGTAAAAAAAATATTTGTATTTTTCCGAGACTTAAATGGGGTCGTAAGATCACAAATATTCGATTGCTTGTGGTTCGGGTGTTCGGGTCAACGGCCCTTAAGCTCGGCATTCCGGCAGGCTCGACAACAAGAAGAAACGAGAAGAGTATTTTTTCGGAATTTAAAATATTTTTTTCAGATGGCATTATCGCCATTAAAAACGACTTTTAACGATGTTAATTCAGACGGATTTTTATGCAGGATGATTACGCGTTCTCTAATCGACGAACGTTTACGTTAAGTAACACACCTCGGAATGATCGAGTCTTGCACAAGTTGGTGTGACCTTTAAATTCTAATATCAAATGCCTTTCACCTACAGAGACTTTAAACAATATTACAATAAATTTCTATAACAAGGTGTGTAAAAAAAACAACAGGTTTTCCTAAGGTTTTTCTTAAGAAATAATAATGCCTTGTAATAAAATGTTCTGTTCACTTCACGTTTTCTCGCACTTGTCAGACTCTTTTTGTTTTGTACTTTTGCCATCCACTGCACTGTTCAACCAAAACTTTATTTCTAAATCCCTGTGTCCGTTCAGCGATGTCACAATTTCCGTTGACACTTCCAGATCACCCGCCGAGCTGTTGGACGAGGACGAAGATGATCGAGAAAATGACGGTTTGTATTTGTCGTTCTCCAGAGACATCGCGGACATGCCGTAGAGTAGTCCGTAGTCGTCAGAGGCAGGTGACGAGAAACTACTACTAAACAAACTAGGAAATTCGAAGGTTTTCGGTGGAGTTAAAAAGGGCGAGTAACAGCTCCGGTCCACGTCCCAGATTTGTCCAGCTGGATCACAATAGCGACACTGACACGTACTAGCCGGTTGATTGCCGTTCACATCCTTGACTTCTTCGACATCCTCGAAGGAGTGATGTAATTTAGGTATTTCCGAGATGTCACTCAACAAATCCAACAACTGTTTGTCGTCGGAAAGGGGCGGTTGATACGGAAACGGGCTGAAATATGGTAAGAACGGTGAGAATGATACAGGATCCACGTCCGGACTGACGCCATCCGTCGAAAAACCGTCTTGGTTCTGAGCCCGATTAAGATGGGGAGGCTTTCTATCCTTTTTCCGGCGCTTCCTCGGTTTGATGATCCGCGGCAAACAAGTTTCGGAATTTTGAGAACCCGAACTCTCATCACTAGTCACACTAAGAGCGTCCACACCTTTCACCGACTCCTGTCCCTTGATTTGTTTTTTATTATTTGAGTTTTCGAATATCTTCGTTTGTTGGAGGTTGTTCGCAGTGACATTGCTGAAGTTATTCCTCTGAGGTTTACTTTTTCGATGGTTGTAACTTTTAGCGAGGATGAGCGGAGCACCTTGAGTGTGTACGGCTAATCTCGCCAGGTGGTTGTTGGTTATATCGTCGTGTTCCTGTACTCGACCCCTGCGGGAATGTCCGGCGAACGAAATAAGGGGAACCCCACCTGCCCAACCGTCAACTGTAGGACATCCCGGTAAATTTACGTATCCGTTTCGCGGGTAAACTTGGGGTCTCTGAAAAAAGTCCCTTTTAGCAGTATTTTTCGATCGATTTTGCGAGATTAGACAGGCACCGATGTACCGCTCGACCTCTAGCGCGCCAGCCGACGCGGGACTCATGATACGCGTTTCCTCGGTCGCATGCCGTCGCTGCTGCTCAGTGGTACTGGCGCGATTGCCTTTCGACAACACACTGGTCCGTTGAGTTTGTCGTCGCGCGCTCTGCACCGAGCTGGTAGTGGACCCCACCACGGCACTGCACTAACCTACTTCTGAGAGTCGAGACTTAAACAAAGAGTCGACAACAACCACCCACACAACTAGGTCAATAGATGCGAATGTGGACTATGAAAAAGTGTTGGGTCTTCGACGAAAGTCGCAACAACCCTTTCAGTTTTTTTCTGTCCAGTTAACAGATAGATATCTTGATTTTTAAATTATTATACTAAACTCATCGGCAAAAGTCTTGCATCCCCCTTATTAATAAGGAAGAGCTAAGGAATTTATTTATCAGAAAAATTAATAAACATAAACGTGCCAAAAATATCTTTGGATTTTTTATTAACATTTACCACCAATGTATTTATACGATGTTTTACTACATCAGTTTATTTGTGTTAATCGTACAGTATAGCAATAAAAATAAATTATAATTTAAAAATACTAAAAAAACACGCTTTAATTTTAAACCGAACTAAAAAGTAAAAAATAAATTAGAGAAAATTAATGTGTTATTGTGAAAAAAGCGTAGCGTGCTCGATGTCAGTGCTGTCTGCACCAAGAAGGTGCAAGGTTTCTCGAGACATCAAATTCCTTCTCGTTTAAATATTGTTCGGAGTACTGTTAATAGAACAATTCGAAGATTCGCAACATCATGCCTCACCTCACCGCTAAGAAATCACCTCAGAAATCACCAGGAACATCCGCTAAGAAATCACCAACCTAATTATTGGCATGCATGAAAGAGTACGCATTAATAAGAAGTAGGGGAGGTAATACTCTCTATTAGTTGAACAATATTTACGTTAATTTGGCTTTTTTTGAGAAATTATTTTTAGATACATACATATCTTTTAAAAATATTTATAAAAACTAACAACAAAAACAAAATTACTCATTTTTTTCTCTTGCACGTATCCACTAATCCTTTAAGCTTTCTTTACAGTACTTTTCAGTACGCCAAGGAGATGGGTTATCGCCACTGCTCTTCAACCCGGTCCTGGACAAAGTCATAAGGGAATGGGAAAAGGAACTGAAAAATTAAGGACACTGAAAACCAATATGACTCGGACGACCCAAAAACAACATAGAAATCTCATGTCTCGCCTTCGCGGATGACCTAGTCATACTCGCAGACAATGAAACAAGGGCAATCAAATAGATAGAAGTCCTCAAGGAGTGTACAGAGAAAGCCTACAAATCTCCTTTCAAAAAATTCGATTCTGCTCAAAATTAGATGTCCGAAATTTGGACATTAAATACAGCAAGATAAATAGGGTCACACATTTCAAATACCTGGGCGAGATACTCGAACCCACAGGCGGAGAGAAGATAGCATAGAAGACTCGATTACAGAAGATGAAGAGGGCATACGGCAAGACGCAAAATATCTACAATAAGAAATGTATATCGACATACACAAAAATAAGACACTACAATACAGTAATCAAACCCGAGGTACTATACGCAAGCGAGACACTTACACTCCACACAAAAAGCGGCATAGAAAACATACTAAAAGAAGAACGCAAAATTATGAGGAAAATTCTCGGCCTCTAACAGAGGATGTATATAGACTATATTCCAAAAAGACCACAGAGAGAATGTCCAAAGTAGCAGCAGTCATACGAAAAAGAGGGTTGAAATTCTATGGACATATCAGTAGACTGCCACCGACAAGACTCACCAACAAAATTCTTACCTAGATACAAAGGGTAAAGTCAACAGTACCATGGATCGCACAAGTCAGAACTGATCTGGGAAAGGTAGAAATGGATCTGACAGAGATTGAGGACAGAAGCAAGTACAGAAACAAAATATATTTGTGGAACGTCGTATCAGAGAGCGAAGTTTCAAGGAGATCAGGGACAAGGAGGACGGAGGAGAGAAAGAGAATCCACTGAGAAAGGATGAGAGAGGTGTGGAAGATCAGAAATATAACATTTGTGGATCGCAAAAACAGTATAACTATGAAGAACAAAGATATTCTTCCAAGATTTCAAAAACAACAAATTATATCGAAGATATCACTGAAAATTATATATAATTAATAATATATAAATATATTATAATATTGGATAACAAAACAGTCATTTTACACGCAAATCACATCAAAGCAAAATGCAATTTTTTCCCTAATAATAAAAAAAAATCGTCTATCAATCATCTAACCCTTTTAACATTAGCTCGAAATTTTATGTAATATACATTTTAATCGCAATGCTATACGCCGTAATCGGTACATATATTTAAAAGTAGTGTTATAAATAGCAACGATAAGGCATGCAGCATGTTTATCAATAAACGCAAATATGGTATAATGGTAAATATGTATTAAATTTTAAATAAAAAACGGAATATTTTTACTGGTCTCATTAAACCATATATACAAAGTGTAAGGAAAATAACTAATAAATTTAACAAACGGTTCTTCACATCATTTGAACGAAAACAGTTTCTTACACAAGGGTCAAAAAGCTAAGGGTTTCTGCGAAAAACAATTGGAGTTTTGAAAAATAAAATGTTTTTGATATAGATGGAAAGATTATGTATGTTTTATAACAGAACTATTTTTTTCTTCCTTATAATTAAAAAGTTATATCAAATTGAAAATAAATGTTTAACCCTAGTAACGGTGACGTGTCGACAGTTACCGAAATAAACCAAGCGCGCTTGATGTCACAATGTTTATTTCCCCTCAACATTACAGACAGCTAATATCAATAATTTTTTTTTGCACTAAATTTTAATAATTTTGACAGCATATACACGGGTAAAAGCCGTTGACAGTACTTACGTAAAAACACTTTAACATAATGACGTCACAAACATGGCCGCCAATCGTGGAGCTTTCGTAGTCACGTGATTTTACTTTAAATTTTATAAATTTTAATTCATTTATAATTGTAAACAATTTTTTAAAAGTTTTTCGCATCGATTATCAATATTATTTGTAATAAAGTTATAAAAATAAAGTAAAGAAATCGATAATTATTTTTAATTCAAAAACCCAATTGCAAATTTGTTAAATCGCCAATCGAAAAGCTATGATAAGAATTATCATTTTAAGCAAATACGTTTAAAAACATATTTGGCAAATAATAAATGGTTATTAACTAATGAACATTGTTAAAACATTTTTTTGAAGATTAAGAATCGGCCATACATCAGCCAAAAAATAAAGGTGGCAGCAAGATATCGTAGTTCTAGATCGACTCTAATAGAGATGATTACCATGTGTGTCGGCAAAAACGATATGCGTCTTATGTACGGAGAAGCTGTTTCCAGTTGACACTCGCTAGTCGGTAAGTTTCCTGAAAGACTTATAAGTAAAAGCACATAACCAAGGGTTGATAGCCTAAGGGGGCTGCTGGCCTGGGTTTGTCGGTAGCTGATGACCGTGGTTCGAAACTCACGTTAAGCAGTATGTTCAGTCGCTAAATCTAAGATAAGCTAAATCTAACCTAAGATGCCTCTAACCCTAAAAATATTTCTTCTTTTTGTTTCCAGCTGGATTAGAAATATTCCTGGATTATCAAAGTGATCGGTACAATATGCCGGATTTTCATAGTCTTATATAGGTATTTCCATACAAATTCAACTCGTGATCGTCAAGACGCATGCATATCTTGAAAGGTTGGACGCATGCGGTGTTGAATGAGAGCCATGCAAGGATGCAAAAAAAACACGACGCGCGACGAAACGCGAAAAAAAATTAATTCAATAAAAAATTTGATTAAATTAAATAAATCTATTAAATTTTATATTTAAGAACAAAAAATAAATACATAATTTTGAAAGTAATATTTTTTTTTGGCAAACTCCAGGGCAAGACGAAATCACAGCAGAAATGCTGAAATATATGGGAGAAATAGAAAAGGATTTTTGTCAATATTAAATGATATCATAAGAGAAAAGAAAGTACCATCAGAATGTACCATCGAAGGATGTAAAAACTATGGGGGGATCACATTAACAAGTTTACCTGGAAAAATATTTACCAGAATAACAGAGCATAGGTTGAGAGAAAAATGAGAAGCGGGGCCACAGCATGATTTTAGAAATGGTAGAAGAACACAAAATCTGATATTTATAATTACACAACTAGGATAAAATTGTACTCGATGGGAAGATAATGGAGCAAGTCAAAAACAAGTGCCTAATGGAGCAAGTAATGGAACAACTGGAAATGAAACCAATAGAAAGAGCTATAGAAGAAATACAACTTATGTTTGCAGATAATACTATAAACTAAACTTCAAGCAGCAACAATAACCATTGTAAAATGACTCAATAAATGCAATTTAGAAATCAATATAGACAAGTGCGTAGCGAAAATTTTCACTCCAAGAAAAAAAAACAATAACCCTCCGATATTCCACATAAATCAACACCCAATCGCTCGGAAAACATACGAAGAATATGTTAAATATCTGAGTGTATACCTGGATGCCAGATTAGCGTGGAGAATTCACATTATTAGCATACTCAACGAAGGGTATGCCAGACTCTCTCAACTCTACCCGCTTATCAACAGGAGTTGATAACACAATTTTAAGTATACGTTATCTGGGGCAATCTTCAAAACAAAATATTAGGAATAGCTGTGAATGCTGAATGGTCGTAACCAACCGACAGCTGTACCAAGTACTCGGTTTACTAATAGTGTCAGAGTATATTAAAAAACGAACGTTCATCTTTCATCAGAGACAAGAGTAATCTCCCAGCACGGAACATTATCAACTAGGACGTAGAAACACACATACAAGACTGAACAGCAAACTAACTCAAGATATGTTTTTAGAACTGTCTTGTAGAACAATTGTAATTGTTGAGCAGACCAAGTACTCGGTTTAATAATAGTGTCAGAGTATATTAAAAAACGAACATTCATCTTTCATCAGAGACAAGAGTAATCTCCCAGCACGGAACATTATCAACTAGGACGTAGAAACACACATACAAGACTGAACAGGAAACTAACTCAAGATATGTGTTTAGAACTGTCTTGTAGAACAATTGTAATTGTTGAGCAGACCAAGTACTCGGTTTACTAATAGTGTCAGAGTATATTAAAAAACGAACGTTCATCTTTCATCAGAGACAAGAGTAATCTCCCAGCACGGAACATTATCAACTAGGACGTAGAAACACACATACAAGACTGAACAGGAAACTAACTCAAGATATGTGTTTAGAACTCTCTTGTAGAACAATTGTAATTGTTGAGCAGACCAAGTACTCGGTTTACTAATAGTGTCAGAGTATATTAAAAAACGAACGTTCATCTTTCATCAGAGACAAGAGTAATCTCCCAGCACGGAACATTATCAACTAGGACGTAGAAACACACATACAAGACTGAACAGGAAACTAACTCAAGAAATGTTTTTAGAACTGTCTTGTAGAACAATTGTAATTGTTGAGCAGACCAAGTACTCGGTTTAATAATAGTGTCAGAGTATATTAAAAAACGAACGATCATCTTTCATCAGAGACTAGAGTAATCTCTAGAACAATTGTAATTGTTGAGCAGACGTTTCTATAAATAAAAAAAAGATGATAGATCAGGACAATAAGGTGGTTGACTAATTAATTCGCTGTTTCTCCGATTGTTTGAGCGGTTGTGAGAGAGCTGCATTATCACGATGAACATCATACGAATGACGATTTCGAATTATTTTCTGAAATTTAGTGTTCGTTTTTCGTAAACAAACTGTTATATACCAATTGAGAATCACAGCAATTTGATATATGAAGAAATAAGCAATTGTTATGTGGGGTGCCCAAAAAAATTCCTTGTTTTTTTAATATTTTTACTATATACCCCACGAACCCACTTGCAGATTTTCATGTAGTTTTAGTTAAGTTTGGTTCAGTTTGAAGTATCCAAATAATGCACTACTATTTTGCCGATAACAGCTGTTTGAAATAGACGTTAAGCTAGATCCAGTCCAGATGCTGACACACTTGTAATCTTAAATCATTTCTACACACAATCTTACGACAGCAAGATAAATTTTGATATTCGAAAGTGATCGCGTACATTCTCAATATTAGAATTTTAATATTCAGGAAATCGTCGGAATCGGCCCAGTTACAAGTGCTAAAACTAAAATCATCTGGTTTATCTCGGAGAGTAATTAAATATAATTTATATGATAATTATTTATAAGCCTTGATACCGGGTGAAAGTACAGAAAGGTTTTTATAATAAATCTTATGAAAGGCTGTTGTAAGATATGCATACCAGTTTTATTTTTCTACAAAACGAATGAGAACGTAATTATCAAGTAAGGTGAGGGGTTTTAGTTTATAAAAAGTCGCACGTTTTACGCATCGATATAACCATTTAAGTTTTAAGTTATTATAGTCTGTTTCAAGATATTTCGTTGCCCTTCGGTAAAATGTTAATTGCTGCAATAAATCTCAAAATATTCTTAAAAGAAGAGTTCCTTCTTATTTTCTAGTTTCTTAAAAGGCGCCAGAGCCATAGTGGTTTATCTTCTGAATAATTTTGGGAACAATTAAATATTGTTAAATTGTGATTAAATTATTGTTATTATTATTAAACATTGTTTATTGGTTTGTGTATTTTAAATTTATTAGTACAATAAAAATTAGTGTTCTCACTGTCACTTTGATCTACATTAATAAGCGGTTCTATATTATTAGTGAATGATACATAGGAATCTTCTATTTTAATAACATGGTTAATGGAATTTATCCAACTTTCTTTGTGAATACTATCTGCAACCTTCCTAATTAATGTTGCAGCACTTGCACTTAGAGTCGGAGAAATGTTTTCTGCTCTAACATTGGATTTTACCTGATGCCACATATGCTCAACTGCTTAGCAGCTTCTTTTAAAATTAGCACTACCGGAGGCACAATGATCATTATCTTGCCAAGAACGCCTCATTTTTAGCACGTTTGGTATAACAAAAAATACGATAGAAATTATAGAACTGCACGAACTAAACTAAAATATTTTGAAACTACTAAATCAGGTATAAAATTAATTTTATCTTTTTACCTGTTATTTTATTAGGCCCGGCTCTGTTTACGTTTCTTGTAACTTCGCCGGGTTTCGTTACGGCAGGGGTTGTTAAGAGTTTATTGCAGCCAATAGGTCAACGATATATCTTGAAACGCGGTATAACGCGACAGTCTTAACATTGACAAAAGTTTCATATCATTTCGTTAGTTAGGTCATAAATCATAGCGCTTTTTGTAATAATAGGTATTTCGATTAATAATGTGTTATTTTGCTAAGAGATGCCGTTACTAATACATTTGTTGGTATAGACCAGGGCTGGCCAACCTTTTTAGGAAGAGTGTCACTAGGGCTTTATCGTTAATCAAACTTTTTAAAATTTTAGTCAGTTAGGTTCATGTGTAAAATAAAAATTAATAACTTAATTTAATTGGAAATATTTATTAAACATTAATTAATGTGTATGGTTTTTGAATTTGTAGTTTTTTTACCAAGTCACCTATATTAGGATTAGTTCTTGAAGATGTTAACAAAATTAGGTGTTTTAGGTGCATATCAGTTAATCCTGAACGATATTTTGAATTTATTATGTTCATAATAGGAAATATTTGTTGACCAACATATGTTGATCCAAACCTACAACAATATCTGACAGCCAAATCGTGTAAATTTAGAAAATTGCTTGTTGGTGCAAATTTCTTAAATTCAATATAATTTGGATCACATGCAGTTGAAATAAGTATCTTATATTTGCTTTTCAGTGTAGTATCAGCTGTAGGTCAATAATTTCGATTTGGATTTCAGGTCGGCAACATTTAACGTCTTGCAGAGAAACTGAAAAAGGATTTGTAAAAAGATCAGCATTTTTATCATCTTGAAAATGATCAAACCTGCACCGAATGAATCCGGCACTCACTGGGCAGTTCGTTGTTTTCTCCCAGATATTTTAAAACACACTCATTCAAATTCTAAAATCTCGTGAGTGCACTTCCTTTGGAAAGCCATCCTCTTCCGTTTCTTCCGGGAAAAGCTCACAAAATCGTCGTCGATTCAGAGCTAAAACTAGTTGGCGCAAATCAAGAAGTTCTTCCACAATATCAAAATTATTATTCGTGTAACGCGCACCTTTACTTTGCATTGTCTGTGATGTTACAGCTTTCATTCAAAGTTAAAGAAAAATATTTGCAATATTGCAGTCCAGAGACAATATGAATACCAACATGTATGTATGGCCCATGTCCTATATACGACGCATGACATTATTTCTAGTCAAAGTAATTTAACCAACCATATTTTTGACGTTTATATCACCGACATATTGGGCAAATATTAAAAGGTTATTTTTTATTATCTCCTCTTCGTCAGAAAAAGTATTTTGCTTGTGGGTTAACACGAGAGAAAGTTCATAAGAAGCCTTCACCATAGTTTCCATTTCGTCATTTCTCTTCTGGATTAAGGATCGTTGGCCGGCTAAAGATTTCTTTTTTTTTAATGATAAATTCCATTCGCAAGTTAGATTCGACAGGATATTTGCTGTTGAAATCACTATGCAATTGTTTGAAATGTCGATCCAGGTTAATTTTTTTTGGCAGTGCTACAAAAATTCCAGATATCAAAGCAACAGTCTTTTGGAAGTATTTTGATGCGTAACCAAAAATTCTTCTTTTCAGACCGTTTTATAACCACGAATTACAATATCCTCTACATATTTTCTTTTCGATGTCGAAGGTTTACTAATGGCGATAATGGAAATACAATTTTTTAAACAACGACACTGAACGCCAAAATCTAAAAACAATTTAAAAAAAGGTTAACGTCTTGCTCGGTAAAATCAACTGAGTCAGACAACCAGAGCGTCGCACTCACTCTCGCTCGAGAACGGACCACCACAGCAAGGACACAAGTAGGGTTTTGGCAAAGTTCCTGAAGTCGACCTTATTATTATTATTCACGTATGGGCCCTGGTTGACCACGCGAAGTACAGTTTGAGGCGTTTGTTGTTGTTAGCCTTCCTTTACGCCCATACTAATTTCATTCATTCGCTATGAGCTTTTTTCCTTTCGTCAGACCAATTTGTTCCAGTCTTCCTACATTTTTCTTTCTGGCCAACCTTCCAAACGTTAACCTTGTGTCTTACACAGCCTCTATCCTGAATTTCACTTAGTGTAATATTTGCTGATGTTAGGTCCTCTTTAATTGCAGAAATCCATTTAATTATTTCTACTTTAGCTCTACTCCTATTTTCATAAAATTCGACTATTTGTCTAGTTAGCCTACTCGGATTCATGCGTTTTATGTGTCCGTAAAACTTAAGTCTTCTTATTCTCATATCGCTATGTATATCTGTGTATTGTTTGATTTCTTGGTTTTTTCAAAGTCGGTATGTTGTGCTATTTATTTGTGTGGGGCCTAAGATTTTTCTTATGATTTTTCTTTTCTTCTTTTCAATATCCTCGATGTCCCTATTTCTATTCAAAATGAGCTTTTCTGCCCCATATAGACATTCTCGCTGAATAATTGTGTTGTAATGTCTCAGTTTTGTGATTTTAGATATACATTTTTTGTTGTAAATATTTTGTGTAAGACTCAATGCAGTTTCCATTTTTTGACATCTACCCTTATTGGCCGCTTTTTCCAACCCATTTTCCATTATTATTTCACCCAAATATTTGAATTGAGAGACTCGTCTGATGTTATCATATTTTGTTTTTAGAAATGGTGTTCTTATTCTGTTGCAGGTCATGTATTATATCTTTTCAAAGGAAATTTGGAGTCCTACCTTTTGTGCTGTTTCTTTTAGGATTTCAATCTGTTTTTGTGCCGTTAATATATCTTGATCCAAAATTACTAACGCTAGACGATCAATTTTAATATTAGTTCTCCCCAGTTTAATGGGCTGGTCAACATTCAGGGTCGACTTTTTTTCACGCCACTCCTGTATTATTTTTTCTAGAACACAGTTAAATAAGAGTGCGAGAGTCGATCCCCTTGTCTCACTCCAGTTTTAATTTTGAAGGGCTCTGATTCACGGGTGACATGATGAATTTCACTTTTGACTTTGTGTTAGTTAATATTGCTTTAATAATTGCCAGCGTTTTCAGATCCAGTCCTTGTTCTTTCAAGATTTGGAATAAAGATTCGCCGGCAATAGAATCATATGTTTTTTTGAAATCCACAAATGTACAGACGAGATTTTTATTGTACAGTTTTAGATGTCTAAGGATCAACTTTAGATTCAGGATCTGTTCAGGGCAGGATCTGCCCGGTCGATAACCTGCTTTATATTTACCAATTTTAGGTTCTAACTGTCCCTGTGCTCTGTCTAGTCGACATTGAGATAAAATCTTATAAGAAACTGGGAGAAGAGATATCCCCCTGTAGTTGTTACATCCGTTCTATCTCCTTTCTTGTGTAGTTGATGGATTAGAGCATCTTTCCATTCTTCCGGAATCCGTTCAGTTCGCCAAAGTTCTTGTAGAATTTTGGTTATTTCCTTGATTGTACCTGGACCAGCGGATTTCAAAAGTTCAGCAGTGATTCCATCTTCACCAGAAGCTTTGTTATTTTTAAGTCGCTTGATTTGCCTAATGATTTCATCTTCATTCGGTGGTAATGAATCTGGGTTTGTTTATTTAGGGTTTAGTGTTGGTAATTTGTATAAGGGCTCAGGACTTGTAGCTCTAATACTAAGAAATACCCGTAGTTCGTGCGCGCTAACAAGTTCTATTAGTTACAAATTATGGCAAGGTTTTTACCCGCGAGCCATTTTCTAACATTTCACGGTTTTAAAATCAGTCGCGCGAAAAAGAACCGCAAGTCCAGCCGCTTGTACTAGTTTTCTTAACTCACAAAATCACGCGGTTAAAAACAACAGCGGTTTAGCCGTAGTGTGGTATAAGACTAAGTCGAATATACATTTTGAAGACTGAAAAAAACGTTGGAATAACACATCGGTCAATAAGTCTGATAAATACCCAGTGGTCGATTGAGCCAACCTTCAAATGTCATGTTTTATAATTTCATGACAATCATGGAGAGACATTTGAATGAGGTCATTTAGGAACACGTCGACATATTAGCGTCGAATTGCTGGCTGACTGCTGGACAGACTTTTCCGGAGACAGGGGACTTTCTACTGGCAATACAAGACTAAGTTATACCTGCTAGAAATGACCGCAAGTACATAGTTCGGGAATGTATAACAGGGAAACAATCCAGTCTATAATAGAAGACTGTGAAGCATTTGCAGCAATAGAATATAAAGAAAGGCATGGCCCAGTGGCGAAGACCCTTCATCAATAATTGGCAATAAAACGGCAGCTAAAAGAGTCAGAGAAAGTCCCATACTACAGTCTTCAACCAGTACTGGAGAACAACACTTACAGAATGTATTGGGACCGAACAGTGCTTACAAAGCAGAAATTAAATAACAACAGACCCGATATTGTTGTTATTGATAGAACTTTAAGAAAAACAACGTTTATAGATAGCGCTATTCCAAATAACAAAATAACAATAATCAAGTTGCAAAACATACTGAAACAATTCTGAAATATAAGGAGCTTAAAGGAGCTTAGGAGCTAAACATTTGGTCATCAACGATCACCTTTTTAGAGCCATGCAGAAGGCTGTATTGCTTGGAACACCTAGAACCATTCGAAAGTTTTTGAACAATAGGAAACCACTGCAACGGTGTAGCTCGAGAACATGGAAAGAACCCCCACAGGGCTGAATCCTTTTGATATTTAAGATATCTGGGATAAGTCAATGTTTCCCTTAGAGGGGGTGCAAAAGCCTTTAGTCTAAATCATAATAAACTTTGTTTTAGCATTAAAAATACTAATTTTGAATTTCTGTAATTATTTTAATTTTTAGGAAGATAAAAAATGTCATCATTTTGATTCATAAGTAAAGACCGGATTTTATGCATTTTACATATATATGCAAATTCTGCATATTTTGTGATTTTAAAGGAAAAATGCATATTTTAGGAACTATTGCATATCTAAGCATGTTTTGGGATTTTTGTATTCTTTTCTTACGTTTTATGGTCGCACGGCGCCGTGTTTGGACGGTCCCGGTCTGCAGATTGGGTTTTCCCTAATGGGGCAATAAAATAAGTACAAAAACTTCTATTTTTATTTATTTTCTCATATTTGTTACTGTTTGCAAAGTTTACAGACTGGTGCCAGTCTAAATTCGTTGCTCGAAGTACCGACGCCTAGTGACTTAACTTATATTTATTCTGTAAACTTTGCTGTTTGTCAGTATTATTCAGGTTGTCGTTTGTTGTAGTCGCAGTTATTATTGTGCAGTTAGTAAGTGCAAGCAAAGTGAAAGTGAAAGCAGTGATTATGTCGGAAATACTATGTACTTCTTGGATTAAGCCTTACCCAGAACTTGCTTTGGACGGCGACCAGGTTTTTTGCAAATCTTGTTCAAAAATTGTTTCCTGCTTAAAGAAATTTAAAATAGACCAACATATTAAGACGCCTTCTCACGTAGCTAAGGTTAGAAACATGAAGAAGTCTGGGCCCATACAGTCAACGCTGAAGCAGTCATTTGAGATTTTTAAAAACGGAAACCATAACCAGTCAGAATTTAACGTAGATCTATGTAAAACGTTCTTGGCTGCTAATATTCCTTTAAACAAGTTAACCAACCCGCAAGTTAAGGCCTTTCTGCAAAAATATACAAACTTTAATGCTCCAGATGAATCAACATTAAGAAAAAACGTCGTTGGAAAGGTATTTGGTACCGTGATGAAATAAAAAAAGAAATTGGAGGTAACTATATGTATATTGTTATCGACGAAACAACTAATTCGTGTGGTCGTTACATAGTTAATTTAATGATCGGAAAACTCACAGAAGAAGAACCTGGAAAAGCTTACCTTATAGCCGTAAAAGAAGTGGAAAGAACAAACAATCTTACAGTTACACGTTTTATTCAAGAAATGTTAACACATTTCTTTTTGCCGAACTCAGTTCCTATAGATAAAATTCTTGTCCTGTTGTCCGATGCTGCGCCGTATATGATAAAGGCAGGAAAGAATTTAAAAATATTTTATGAAAATTTGGTTCATGTAACTTGTCTAGCCACATGGATTAAATAGGGTTACGGAAACTATTGGAGCTTCTTTTCCGTTGGCCAATGACCTAATAGCAAATGTCAAAAAGGTATTCATAAAGGCTCCATTGAGAGTGCAGTTTTACAAAGAGAATTTGCCCGGAGTACCATTACCACCTGAGCCTGTTGTGACCAGATGGGGCACCTGGATTCGTGCGGCATTATTTTATGCAGATAATTTTCAAAAATTGAAGGACTTAATCTCACAAATGTCTGGTGATGATTCACAGTGCATCCAAAAATCGAAAGAAATATTTCAAAGTACTGTAGTGGAACAACAGTTAATGCATATTAAGTGTAACTATGTATTTATAGCAGACAGTATTTTGCAACTAGAGGAATCGTGTACAAGTTTACCAGAGTCGATGGATATAATAGAGACGTGTACAAAATTGCAAAAATATACGAGGTGAGGTAGGGGAAACAGTAGTGGCAAAATTAGAAAATTTGATAGAAAAAAACACAAGTTTCAAGATTTTAAGGCAGGTCGTAGACATAATGTCAGGGAAAACTGTAAATAATTTAGCTATTGAGCCTGCCTTAGTTCCGAAATTAAAATTTTGCCCTATAACATCAGTAGATGTAGAAAGATCGTTTTCTTTGTATAAACATTTCCTTAGTGATAGACGCCACAATTTTCTAGTTCAGAACCTTGAAGCACACATTATAACTGGTGCGTTTTATAATTTTTCGAGTTAATATTAATATTTAGTATAAGTTACATATAAAACATTGTATTAGGTGTTAACTGAATTAGTAAAGTATATTATATTATAACTTGAATTTATCTTTATTCAATACTCAATCACCTAATTAAATGAAAATGTAATTTAGGAAATCAAAATTGAGTTGCATATTCACTGCATATTTACGGATTTTTGCATATATCCTGCATAAATTAAAAAAAATATGTGCATATATAAGCGCATATTCTTAAGGTTTTTAGTTGCATATAATCCGGTCTTTATTCATAAGTATCGCTCGTACTCGTTAACTATTTTAAAAAATCGATAATAATATTTTTTTAACAATTTCAAGACAGTCATACCAACTTAAAACACAAATGGTTGTACCGAAACGTAAAGCGCGCGAATTTTTAAAATAAGTCACGTTATTTTTTTATTATAATAGTAGGTCATTTTCATTTTATTACTTTTATATAGACAACAAAAAGGAAAGTCATATCGTAACCGGTAATTACACACAAAAATGACTTCTACAAATATGTTTACACTTTCACTTCTATTAAAAGTTTAGTGCGATTCCTTACTACACACTTAATTAACTTTTATCGCGGAAATTCATATAACATAAATATAAAAATGCAATTAGATATTAGTCATTTAATATAAAAAAATATTATTAGTTTAACCTACAAGACTTTTATATTATTTACTGAAGTAGAAAGTTTTTGCTTCAATGGCGACAAACATAAATCTTTTTTCCTCTTCGGTGTGGCTAATTGAATGGCGGTGAAAGTGCCCTTGATTTTCGAGAGCAAGCCGCTTTTAACGACTTTCTTTAGCGCAGTTTCTCATTAGTATGCTAGCACATTCACAAATTAAAATGGATAGCAATACAGTGTGATACAACTTACAGTGTGATAATATATACCTCAGAATATTGAGTTTGGTTTTTTTCGTTTGGTGACAGAATATTGCTTTTTAGAACTATTAATAGAATATTACTACTAGTACTACTTTCAGACCTATTACTACTACTACTACTTTTTAGAACTTCATAAATAAATATATACAAAGATAGTGTGAAAAGCCAGAAATTTTTTTGATCGTTGCCAGTGCTTCTCTAAATATTTCGATGCCTTGTTTGAAGAACGATTTATCTTTGGACTCAAAATAGGCTTCAGTTTCGGCAATCACTTCTTGATTGCAGACAAATCTTTTTCCTTCAAGAGTTATTTTTAAGTCTGCAAACAGCTGGTAGTCGCTAGGAGTCAGATCCGGAGACCAGAGTGGTTGGGAAAGCTATTCAAAGTGTAATTTTACCATTGTTGAGAGCGACTTTTGATATGGCGCATTATTCTGATGAAAGAGCATTTTTTTTTCTTCATTTGGGCTCGTTTTTTCCCCATTTCTTCCTTCAAATGCACCAATAACGCCATATAATATTCGCTATTGATAGTTCTTCCTTTATGAAGATAATCAGTGAATAAAATAACTTGCGCATTCCAAAATACGAATGCCAAAACCTTACCACTTGACATTTGCGTTTTTGGTCGCTTTAGCCGGCTTTCGTCAGTTGCTATCTACTCAGCTGACTACCGATTTGACTGTGAAGTATAGTGATAGATCCGTGTTTCATCCACTGTTAAAAAAAATAATTTTTATTGCGCTGAAACAGCTCGAAGCAGCGCGCTCAATCGTCGACGCTTTGCTGTTCTTGATCGACTGTGAGCAAACGCGATATCCTATTCGAACAGAGCATTCTCATGGACAAATGTTCATACAAAATTGTGAATACACTGCCTTCTGAGATCTTTAAAATGTCAGCTATGTCACATAACTTTAATTTACGATAGGCCAAAAATCTTTTGTGGATTGTTTTTATGTTTTCGGGAATAACTGCCGAATTTGGGCGACCGGAGCGTCGAGCGACATTGGTATATATACGGCTGCATTTAAAATCAGCATCTGTCTCGATGGAGCAGAGTCCGAATAACACTTGTCAAGCCATTGCTTTGCTTGAACGGTGTATTTTCCCATTAAAAAGCAATGTTTTATTAACACACTAAACTCAAATAATGCCATGTTTTCAAAATTACAAGAGTAGCGTCACTAAAACCACTGTAACTGTAAACCACTAAAAAGAAAAAAATGAGATATTTTGCTAAATGACCAGCTAGACTTGAATGGTTCACCGTTATTAAACTTGTATTGTCCTTCTAGACGTTAACAAAAAAATGGATTTCCCCACAATCATGTTTTATGGTTTTATTAGGTCGATGGACACTTTAGGTTGTAATTACTTTTCTCACTGTTAGTTTAGTACAGTTTGTATTTGAAAACGGCACTGTGTGTCGAAACAATTGTTATACATACAATTTTAAATATATTGGAAATTTTTAGATATTAATCTTTGCTTATTAATTGATAATACAAAATTCTAATTTAACAAAAGCAAAAATGTTTATCCATTTCCTGGTATTAATTAGTTAGTCAAATTAAGAGAATTACAAATCATAACGTCTCACGCTTCGTCATTTATTAAATAGAAATGTGCGGGTTATTGAAGAAAGTTGAAGTGAAAGTAATGTTCTGTTTAAACATTCAAAGACCACG
Source organism: Cosmopolites sordidus (assembly GCA_031761425.1). NCBI lineage: Eukaryota > Metazoa > Arthropoda > Insecta > Coleoptera > Curculionidae > Cosmopolites > Cosmopolites sordidus. The sequence goes on along the minus strand of JARFXV010000067.1, from coordinate 1,273,551 downwards.
CAAAACGCGAAACAACAACCAATGAAGGAAGTAACATCGCCATGGGCGTAGTTTTTTTTTGGGGTTTTCGCCGGCACAAATCCTTCGATAGCCCAGATGCCATACCGCCGGATCCTCCAACAAGAGAAAACACGATAATCGGTTCCTCGTCGGTTATAGGTCGAGACAAATTCGTCCGTTTACATAAATTTAACACGACGAAGGTTCCGTGAATCAGATTCCGTCGAAGAGAAAGTTAAAGAAAGACCATACAGTTTTTTTTTGTTGTTCGGAGCATCCGCTATTATGAATTTCTTTCGTTAACCACAAAATTATCAATTTTAAAATGACTTACCGAACAGACTGGTTCGTAAATGGCGATGGTCTTACCTGAAAAAAAAAATGTTTATAAGAACTAGTAAAAATTGTAATTGGAGTTTAAGAATATCAAGAAGCTTTTCACTGAAATAATTAATTGATATCACTTACGTCATTAAAATACCCAATAACGGAAAAAAAATGCACCGAAAAAGTTTTATAGGTTATTCGCCCATCAGGCAGCGAGTCGAAATAGAATCTAATTTTTTTATTTTTAAATAAATTGCTATTTATGTATCTGGAATAATATAAACAAATAGTTATCAGTGAAAATTATTTTATTGTTTTTCAAAATATTCTCCGCCATAATCCAATTTTGAATTGAACCGATTTTCGTTCCATTTTTTCGATTGAGGTATCTCCTCCAAAACATGCATTTTGAATGCATTAACCGCTACTTCTGGCCTCGAGAATCGTTGACCACGTAGTTTATTTTTCACGGACTGTACTGCGGATGACCCGATTGATCAATTCAATGACGATTGATCAATTCAATGTTTTGACCGGTCAAATATTGAGCTGTTCGGTTCGATGATTGAGATCTCGCGCTGTCCTCTTGAAGAATGATCCTGTCGTTGGTTGTTTTTTCTTATATCTTCAAAGACTTCTGGCAATCAAATGGTTGTGTACCATTCAGCATGGACCGCTCTACGATTCCCTAATGGTACTGTAGCCTAAACTAGTACTGTAGTGAAGTTGATTAAGTATTTTTTTCTTCATTTGGGTTTTTCGCCACGATCTAAAACTCAAAAAATATCATAATATCTGTTATTATGTAAATAAAGAATCACTGGGTAAAAACAAAAAACCAAACGGAGACAAATTTCTCAGTGATTCTTTTTTGTAATAAATTTGCCTAACGAACAAAATTTTAAAAATATAAAAATGTTCTAAAAAAAAATACAAACTTTTAACGTTAACGTTTCGGGAAGTATTCTCCTCCCGTTTGCAAAACGAACCTAAAAGTAAAGTATATTAATTTCTATATATTATGAAAAGATAGAAAGTAAATATATTTTTTGTGTATGTCAATGATACTTACATTGACAATTATTGTCAATTAATTATTATTAATTAATTATTTTAGGTTCGTTTTGAAAACGGGAGGAGAATACTTCCCGAAACGTTAACGTTAAAAGTTTGTATATATTTTTAGAACATTTTTACATTTTTAAAATTTTGTTCGTTAGGCAAATTTATTACAAAAAAAAATCACTGAGAAATGTGTCTCCGTTTGGTTTTTTGTTTTTACCCAGTGCTTCTCTATTTACATAAGAACAGATATTTTCATATTTTTTGAGTTATAGATCGTGGCGAAAAACCCAAATAAAGAAAAAAATATATGAACACGCCAGAATCATTCAGACATTACTTAAGTTGATTAAGTCTTCAACTTCAGTGCTTCCCTGGCATAATCAGTACCATGGTCTGTAGGTTATTTTTTTCTGTAACTACATAAAATCACATACAATTTCAATTAAGAAACGATTGACTCGACACCTTACCCATCATAAACTCGCTGATACAAGTATAATCGTTTCTGTAACACATGTTCTAAGACATTTGAAGATTGTCAGAAGAATCTACGCTCGATATAATCGTTTGTAGTAAGCTTCTGAAATTTTATCAACTTCAGAACTTCCCAGGCATAATTAGTACCATGATTTGTAAGTTATTTTTTTCTTTAACTACATAAAACCACAGACAATTTTCATTAGGAAACGATTGAGTCGGTACGTTACATATAATAAACTCGGTGATACAAGTAGTATTGTTTCAGTAGCACTTATTCTATTGAAATTTGAAAATGGACAGAAGGATCTACATTCGATATGATCCTTTATATTTTATAAATTGTTGATAACACTGGGGAACAGCAATTTTGCTGACTTGGATCTGTGACTTGTTTTTGACTAATTTTTCATCTCTGAATTAAAAAATATTCAGTTTTTATCTATTATGTCAAGTTCTTAAGCTACAGCATACCTCTCATTTTACCTTAAAAGTGTACATACGAAAGGAAATAAGGTGAAATCTGACCAAATAGATTAGAATATTTTATTCATACAGAGGTTAACATATTATTAAAAGTTAAATTGTGTTTATAAAAAAAATAAATAAAAGATATGGTAAAAATTTCTTCTTATAGCTTTTCCTGGAGTGTTCAGTTTGTGGACATTCTCGCTTGATGCTCCAACAGTAGTCAGCTATCATACTGACATCCCATCTACCTTGATACTGCGCTTCCATAACTATTAGATCTTGGTGGAATCGCTCGCCCTGTTCATCACTAACAGCACCAAGATTTTCTGGGAAGTTAGCAAGATGACTACGTAGGAAATATAGTGTGATGCTCATGTTGCAACCAAGCTTTTTAAAGCTCTCCAAGAGTTGTTGAACAATTTCGATGTAATTCGGGGCTCGTGTATTTCCAAGAAAGTTTTTATCGATATTTTTAAAAGCCAACCAAGCATTCCTTTCAAGTTCGGTCATTGTTTCAGTGAAATTTTCATCTTTAACGAGTTGCCGAATCTGTGGACCATCAAACACACCAGCCTTTATTTTTTCATATGACAGGTTAGGGAATGCCGAAATGATATACTTAAAGCAGTCTCCTTCGATTGACAAAGCCTTAACAAATTACTTCATGAGACCTAGTTTTAGGTCTTAGACAGGGATACTTTGTATACCCGCGTTGCTGGCCAAGAAGGAAACAGACCATTTAAAGGTCAACACAGATGATCCATTGGTGCATGTTATATTGCAACAAGTCAATGACAAAGAGACTGAATGACCTATTGGGACTGAACCGTATAAATTTCCATTATGTAGGGGAACACACTTCAAGCTACGCTTTGAGCTATCTATAAACAATCGCCATTCAGTTGCGTTATAGTTAGAAATGGCCAATTCTTTCATTAAACCTTCTACGGTCTGGTAATATACAAATCCGCTATTATTTCTGAAGTACTGCCTAAATTCACTTTCTCTGGATCGATAGTAAGTGACTTTAGCTCGTTTGTCAAGCACAGCTTTTTCGTGCAGTCTTGATGCTAATAATTCCGATGTTTTTTTAGATAGTACCAAATCTCGTGCTAAATCGTTTAATTCGTGTTGATTGAATCCTTTATGAACAGAATCATTGGAAACTTTGAATTCTTCGTCGGTGGAGTCACTTCGATCTTCACTTGATTCACATTCTTGTATTTCTAAAGAAGGTAATTCTTGAAAAACTGGCAATGGAATTTCAGCTGAATGAGACACAGGGCGTATAGCTGACGGTAAACTACTCAATTAAAGCTACTCAATTTTATGTTTGTTTTTCTTGTTAAATCCTGATGTTTTCACTATGCAAAAGTAGCAATCACTTAAGTGATCTTTGGGCTCTCGCCAAACCATTGGTATACCAAACGAAAGTTTATTACGTGTTCTCTTCGTCCACATTCGTAAACTCTCTACACACTGCTTGCACACTTTAAGAGGGACCCATGATTTATCTTGGTCACCTATTTTCACTTTAAAATAAGCAAAATAGGCTTGCCTGACAAATGTACTAATATTAGTCCGTTGAACGGGGATGGTAAAACTGCCACATATATAACAAAATGAATCAGGGCTGTTTAAGCACTTACGACGAGAACTACCAGAGGCAGACATAACGAAAATCTGCAGTTGTGTAGTTGTGTATGTATACTTTGACTTCACTATATCAGAGCGAGACAGACCCGCGTACTTTAGCATCTCATACGTAACTGACCGAACTAGTTTTGGATAACGCAACGTCACTCACGCTCCCACTCCTAGATCGAAGAAGGTTCGCCGGTAGGAGAGCATTAGTGACTTCTGTGATTCGCCAAGCTTAGTCGGATGCGCAACAACTGTAGAGAAAAACTTGACGTGATAGAAAAAAACTAAATAAAGTTTTGGAATTAGCATGTCAATTTAAGTATAAAACAGCTTAAATATCGAACTCAACTTGTTCCTCAGTGTAATCATTCGATCGAACTCTTGTTGAAAGGGGTGTTGTTACACATTTGAAGATTATGTTACTTCCCTAAAGAGTCAACTGAATTTTGCGGTTATTTTGCTATGCCAGGGGTCTCCAAACTACAGCTCGCCAATGTCATCAATCCGGAGATAATGGCAGGGAAATTAAATGAACATTAAATAGAATTTACTGTTCCTTACTTTAGGAAGCCTTATTTACTGACATAAATATGTGCTTGTATGTATGTCTGTATGTACGTTGTTTGTCCTCGATGAATTCCTAAACTACTAAACCGATTTTAATGAAATTTTTCACAGTGTGTGCAGTTTGGTCCAACTTGAAAGATAGGATAACTTTAATCTCAATTTACAGTCGCAATATTTTTTTATTGCAAATTAATTGTATATGATATGACAAAGGGTTATAATTATGAGATTTATGTCAGTTCCAGGTGCTAACGGAGGGCGGTGCAAGTTAGGTTATCGACAGAACGCCTCAACTCTTTAGTGTCCGGATTGGGTGAGCATCCAATAGATGGCGCTATGTTAAGAGTCCAATCGTTTCATTCATGCTACAATTCATTTCACGTCACACGTGTGTTCAAAATTAACTTACGACATAACCTTGTTTTTTTTTTGGTAGGTCTGATGCCCTTGAGGTGTACCACAGATTATTTGCCTTAAACCAAGAACTCAACTGAAAGCGACATGATAAACACATGAACTTTCTTACTCAAGGGTGCCTGTGGCCTTCTTTAAAACTAAATTTTAAAGAATTCCTCCCCACCTTAAAGGAAAAACTGTTTAAGAACTTTTGTGCGAGATGGAAGAAATTAAATGACAGAAGTTCTTGGTATCAACAAATCGTCCCTGATTTTCCTAAAATCCATTGGTTTAATAAATTCGAGTTTAAAGACAGAAGGTACATCACTAACATTATTAGGTTACGAAGGGGACATTGCCTTGAAAACCTGAATCATATTTTCTTCGAATGCCCGCTCAGACATAACCATGCCTTTAACTTATACAATGAGCTTATCGCTTTGGGGCATAGAGCGCCTCTTAACCTTCAGACTGTTCTTTCAAATATCAACCAAGACTCGATATGCCTTATCAATAGGTACATGGATGTGTTAGGTCTAAAGTTGTAGTATTTCAATTGGAAGTTTCCACGCCATCATGACTTTCCTTTCCCTTTGTAGCATCCTCCTTTGTGGTGAATGTCCACTAACTGTCAGCGAAAAACGTAGGCAACAGATAATTACAAAGTAATTAAAGTAATCTTCCGATCAGCTGTGTGGCACAGTTCGTCAGCTTTCATAGCTGCTCCTGGAGATTAGTGGAGCTGGCGTATTGCCCATCCTGGAGCAGAGTCATATCGACTCACACACACACACACATAAGCTTGCTTTTTCAATTTATGGTGCATTATTTTGTATTATTTTTTCATTCAATATCAATTGTTCTTTGTATCATTTTGTTCTTTATTATTTTTAACTAGAAAATAATAACTTACAAAGTTTTGTACATAATTTCGTCTTATTTTTTCAATTGAAAATGTGTAAGTAATACTCAATTTTATTATTATTTTTATGTAAAATATAATAATATTTATTTAAAATAATAATAATGCAATAATCAATCGGCTTTTTTTTCTTAGTCGCGCCAGGTGGAACCGGTAAGACATTTTTAATATCGTTGATTCTTGTCAAGATACGGTCCCCGCAGAAAATCGCATTGGAAGTTGCATCGTTAGGCATTGGAATGACTGCATAATGGCTCACAAACATTCACTCGAAGCTTTGCACAGAACTATGCAAGATTACGGCAACGAAACTTCTCGGTGATGCTGCCCTACTGTCTTGTGATTTCCGAGACCCTACCGGTCATTCCTCGCTCTACTTTCGCCGATGAGATTAATGCATGTTTAAAACAATCGTTCTTATGCTACCCGAAGTGTTTGAATTGATTGCGATGTGAGTATCCAGGTTTCACTTCCGTATGTCATAACGGGTAGAACGCACTGATCGAAGACTTTTCTTTTCAGGCAAAATGGGAGTCTGTTCTTAAACACAATGTTGAGCCTGCTAAATGCCTGTGAGCCACATTTATCTTCCCTTCCATCCATCCATCCCTTCTATCTCCCGGGAGGTATTTCCCTCCATTGAAATCCTCTGCTCAAGATATATAAAGCTGTCCACAATCTCCAAATCCCTTCCTAAAACTGAAATTCTTCTGTCCTCAGCGAAGTTACTGAACATAATCTGACTATTTTTCAGGTTTATTTTCAAGCCAAATGGTTCGCCAGCCCTTTGCAGTTCTTGTATGCGTCTTTGCAGCTCCTCTGGGTCTTGTGAAAGGAGAACGATATCATCTGCAAATCTAAGATGGTTTAAGTTTGCACCTTTGTTCTTTACACCATCCTGTTCCCAATCCAGTTTATGGAATACTTCTTCAAGGCCAGTCGAGAAAAGAATAGGCGATATTGCGTCACCCTACCGTACACCTCGTTCTACATTAACTCTCATTTCAAGATCATCAAGGTGAATTATGGCTGTAGTTCCATCATATATCGATCCTAATAGGTCTACAAATGCTTTATCTACCCCTTGGCTAAGCAGTGCATCCATTATTGCAGGCTTTGAGATAGAGTCAAATGCTTTTTCGTAGTCAATAAAAGCCAAACACAGTGGCATGGTGTATTCGTTATGCCTTTCTATGCCCTGCTGTACAACCTGGATGTGATCCATTGTACTGAATTCACTTCTGAATCCAGCTTGTTCTCTTGGTTGTGCGTCGTTCAGTTTTTTTAATCTTCTTTTAGAAATTATCTTAATGAAAACTTTGTACATTACTGATAGGAGGCTTACTGGACGGTAGTTCTTTAAATCTTCCTGTGCTCCCTTTTTATGTAAACGATTTTTGTCTTAAACTTAGCCACAGCAACGCGTGGCCGGGTCTGCTAATATATATATATATATATATATATATATATATATATATATATATATATATATATATATATATATATATATATATATATATATATATATATGTTTGTTCAAGTAGCTACAAACGCTCAATTCTTCTATTGGAACCTTTGGTGTGAAACACTAAACTTGAAGAGATTTCCCACTAAACACCAAAACACTTTTTTGAACTGCTCGACACACGTTTCGCTAACTATGTTAGCATCATCAGGAGATGATTTAATCTAGATAGATTAAATCGTTAGCGAAATGTGCGTCGAGCAGTTCAAAGAAGTATTTTGGTGTTTAGTGGTAAATCTCTTTAAGTATAGATAGCAAACGGTTTAATTTCTTAGGCTTTAACCTTTTTAATAGAGTAAAAAAAATTGCTTGTGACTGCAATAAACTACAAACAATTTAACTCACTAATTTCATTCCTATTTTTCATATTATTATCAATATTTACTGTCTTGAACAATATCTATTGTTTTTTTTTGCATAATTACTGACGCTGCAAAAAAATAAACTATACTACATTTATTAACGGGAACACGAACATTGTGCGAATGCTTATTGCTTATCGTACACCTTGAATTTAAAGCTCTGAAAAAATTGCCCAAAATGATTTAAAACAAAACTATTACCAGTTAAATAGAGCGAAAATCGCGCTTTAAAATGATATTAAAAGTCAAATCAATTTAACACAAACTTATCTGAAAATACAGCATTTAAAATTAAAATAACAAAAACCGAAATGACTTTCTTACCAACCTAATAAACAGTGTCCATTATTCTACGAATATTTTAATCACATTAACAAGTAAAACATAATGTTAAAACAGATGATTGTATAAATTACCATAAATATAAGAAACTCTGAATGTATTAGACTGCAAACCACGAATTTGCCTTTTAACAAGTTCATCACTGAATCTGCTGATAGCTTTAAATTATTCTGGGCTTTTGACAAGTTTGATATTAACTAAAGACAACTTAATATGTAAATTAAAGAAGTAATGCCTTCCAGATAATAAGTTCGTTCAAATATTGCTTTAATTCAAGCCGCACAACCTACAGTGGTCAACAAAAACTGTTTAAATGTTCCAATTACAAAGAAATGTTATATGATTTGACTTATCTTGTAATGTGACTTATCTAAAAATTATTTTTATGCTATACCATACTCTAAACTTGAAGAGATTTACCACTAAACACCATGATTTAATCATCTCCAGATGATGCTAACATGGTTAGCGAAACGTGCGTCGAGCAGTTCAAAAAAGTGTTTGGGTGTTTTGTGGTAAATCTATTCAAGTTTAGTGTTTCACACCAAAGGTTTCAATAGAAAAATTGATCTATACCATACTGTCATGATAAAAAAAAGCTCAGGTGATTTATAGGGCAGAGTGGCATATACTGAACCATTTTTCGAAAATGTGATGCAATATCCAAGTACGAACGAATATTTTATTTAATAAATTAGGCACCTATTCACTAAACTGTAGCATCTTTCAATGGTTACAAAAATATTAAATCATGTCATGTTAAGGGTCAACTTTGTTTTTTTAAAAACCCTGCTATCGGCTCAATTTATGAAACCGGTGCCAAAAAATGAACCACCCAATTCCTAAATTGAATCATATTACACATGGGCTGAAAAGTCCCGGGCCTAACAAAGAAAACACAGTTTTTTTGGTTCAAAATTAGCTTTATTCATCAACGTAATCTCCATCAAGAGCAACGCAATCATTCCAGCGCCGCTCTAACATTTCAATACCACTTTTGTAGAATGATTTATCTTTTGCCTCAAAATAGGCCTCAGTTTCAGCGATAACCTCTTTATTCGTGCGAAATTTCTTACCGGCGAGCATTTTTTTCAGGTCTGCGAACAGCCAGTAGTCACTGGGAGCCAAATCTGGCGAATACGGTGGATGTGGGAGCAATTCAAAGTTCAATTCATATAGTTTTGCCATTGTTTTGATTGTCTTGTGACACGGTGCGTTGTCTTGATGAAACAACATATTTTTCTTTGCCATATGCGGTCGTTTCTTTGCAATTTCGGCCTTCAAACGCTCCAATAACGCTATATAATATTCTCTGTTAATGGTATTTCCTTTCTCAAGATAGTCGATGAATATTACACCACGCACACCCCAAAATACCGAGGCCATAACCTTTCCAGCCGATTTTTGTGCTTTCGGGCGCTTTGGACGAGGTTAACCAGTTGCTGTCCACTCAGATGACGATCGTTTGATTCCGGAGTGAAGTGATGGATCCATGTTTCATCCATTGTCACATATCGACGCAAAAATTCCGGTTTGTTACGTTTAAACATGGCCAAACACTGCTCAGAATCATCAACACGTTCTCGTTTTTGGTCAACAGTGAGCAAACGCGGCACCCACTTTGAACAGAGCTTTCTCATAGTCAAATGCTTATGCAATATAAAGCCAACACGTTCTTTTGATATCTTTACGATGTCAGCTAACTCACGCAACTTCACTTTTCGATTATTCAAAACGATTTTGTGGATTTTTTTTATGTTTTCTGGTGTTACCGCCTCATTTGGACGTCCACTGCGTTCTGCATCATCGGTGTCTCTACGACCACGTTTGAAGTGAGCAAACCAACGTTTTATTGTTGTTTCTGATGGAGCGGAGTCCCCATAACACTTTTCAAGCCATTGCTTCGCTCGAGCGGTATTTTTTCCCATCAAGAAGCAGTGTAAAATTAAAACACGAAATTGTTTTTGATCCATTGTTTGGAAAATAACAAAAGTAGCGTCATTCTTAGCACAATAACTCACAAACTAATGAATAGAATATCATGAAATTTTAACAGCTGTCTTTTGAAGGTTAGTATTAACTGAAAAAAAAGGTGACTGCAATAAAACTAGCGCCATCTATGTGTTAGGCCCGGGACTTTTCAGCCCATGTGTTATTATAAACACCTTTTCCCCGTTGCACCGGTAAGTAGGTACCTAATTGAAATAAGATGCAGTTGAATATACGTGTTTTATTCTAACTAAACGTCGCTTCGGTAGTATAAAAAAATAAGCAAATAAAATATAAACTCTAAACATGTAAAAAAAAACAAAAAATCAATTAAGGAACATTAGTTTCAACTTTTAAGGATTAAGAGTTGATCGTTCTAAGCGGTAGTTAAACAAAATTCGCAAATAAAATCTTCGTTTTCTTCAATACCTTAATTCACTCTTCATGTGACAACTTACAACAAGCCTGGCATCTAGCTCAACCTTCATTTGGTTTAGAATTAAAGTAGCTGTCGCTACAGTATAAACACAACTCGTTACTGTTTTTATCATTCGTGCGATCTTCTGAATCACTTGAGCTTGGTGATGGATTTCTCAGTTGTATTTTTGGTTTCTTTTCATTGCCGGAAAATGAATTCATAGTTGCTTTTTCTAATGGCATCTTTCTTCGCTTTACTGTTTCTGGTTTTTGCTTGATTGTTCTCTGTATTTTTTTCTTTAAGATCTTTTTTGTATGGGATACTAGTAAGCAATACTGCAGAAGTTGTTGTTTTATTCTTACGAATCTTTTGAACAATTTTACTTGTCTCAGGAACAGATGCTAGCTCATTTAGACTTTGATTAAGTTTCTCTGGAGTGATTTCTCCAAATACTTTTCTGAAATAAACCGTGACTAAAGACGAACAAACAGAATCAACTTGCTGTGAAGCACCATCAGAAGAACTGGTGGGTTGATTGTAACGTGAGATATCCTCTGTGTCAGCCTCAGGTTCGGCAGGTGGCTCTGAAGAGATATTACCATTCTCTGGGTTTTCATGAACCTGAGGTGCTACGGCAGTTAATGGGGCAAATAAGTGGTCCCCGAACCTATTACGGTTGACTGGCCAAATTCCAGTTCCTTTAAACGCGTTTTCCGGAATACCAACAGTAGCAGCTTTTCCATACGTCCTACTCAATAATTCGGACACGTTATAAACTGTTATCGATTATCCAATGTGTGCTCGTAGTCACGAATCTTGCTCCTGGGCGTAATAGTTTTGCATGGGTTTAAAAAAAACCAACATCTAACGGCTGTAAACGGTTGGTAGTATGACCAGGTAGTTGTAAAAGATGAATGGAACGCTGACGAGCAAAATCTGGAGCTACAAGATTTATGCTGTGTGTGGAATGGCCATCTAGTAACAGAATTACTGGCTTATCTCGACTTGACTGAACCACATGGTGAAAATGTTTCAACCACTTAAGGAAAAGGTCGTTATTTATGTATCCAGTGTCAGATATTTCAACGATACTTCCTGTTGGAGCTCCTCGTGTAAGTTCAGGGGCAAATCTCTTTCGTTTAAAGATAATCGTAGGCGGAATATAAAGACCTGCAGCTGCGGCATTGCAGCAACAAACCATTGTGGTGTTTAAACCTCTTTCACCGCTAGCAATTCCACTCACTTGGCGCTTATCTTTTTGAGTTACCACCTTTTGCATTTTTTTCTGGACTGTCGTGTAGCCAGATTCATCAACGTTAAATATTGCATTTGCGGTAATATGGTGTTTGTCAACAAGATGCTCTAAAATATCGAAAAATTGGCTTATCTTTCCTTTTTCAAAGCCTCGTGCTCGCGCTAGCGATGTGGATTCGGGATGACGTACTGATAAGTTCGGGTGTCTGCGCATAAATGCATAAAACCATTTCTTGCCAGCAACTTTGTTCTCTTTATTAAAAGAATGCCGTAGTTGGTGTTTTTCCGCTAACTGAAATGCAAGACGTCGTATATCTCTTATAGTGAAACCATTTCTTCAAATTGAATAATCTGCTGAACTAGTACGCTTTCAGTTTCATTCGAAAACACGCACTTAGTGCCCATTTTCTTGACATTTCCAGTGGCATGTTTATTGGCTTCTCTAATGTGTCTGAAAAGGGTAGGTTTATTAATATTGTACCGCCGAACGCATTCGTTCAATCCAACACCTTCCTCTTTATATGTCCGAACGGCCAAGGTCATGTCAACTTCCGTCCAAAGACCATATTTACCTCTCTTTGGCATTTTCAAAGTTTGCCTGAAACAAGTAGCATAAATTCGACCGGTTCAATTTCCGAAACGTAAATGGGTTCAATTTGGGAACCACGATTCAATTCGTTTACAACTAACCTCATTTATTTAAAACTAACAATTCAATATTTAAAATGGGCGAGAATGTTGCTAACAGTGTATTCCTAATACGTTCAATATATAAACTACTTATCGGTACTAATATAAAAAAAAATCACTTTAGGAAAACTCAAGAAAAACTGCAAAAAACATTCGTGAAACACAAACACGTGCATAGTGTTGAATGCCGACTGCCGATTCCTTTGAAATTCAGTAGAGGGAGATAATTCTCGATAGGTTTTGTACTCTCGTTGCAAGATGGCTCCAGGTTGCAAAATATAGAAAATACCTGGGTGGGTAGTTAGGTGTGTTACCTGGGTAGTTAGGTGTGGGTTCAAAATAGGCAACTCTCCCCTATTTAAAAATTTGAAATTTGACATATTAAAGAAGTTTCATATTAATATTAATAATAATAATAATAATAATAATAATAATAAGGATAATAATTCTTGGTGGAGGCATGCACTCCACCAAGAATATAAAAAGAGGTTCCCTGAAACTCAGCTGTCGGAACAAAACTTAGCCGACCGTAAAAATGTAATTCTAAGGAAAAACTATCTAACCGAATCGGAATTAATGAACATCAAGAGAGAAATCGGTAATGAACTACATCAAAACATTACATATCAACAACATATAGAAGATACTATAGACGTTCGTAACTCGAATACAGAGGAGAAACAAGTAGAACAAACTCAAAATGTATCACCAGAAGCATCATCATCTAAAAATGAAGAATCAATCTCGCAACGTAACTTTTCTAACATACGAGAGAAGTTTTACAGCAATTTGGCCAGTTTTACTGGCTCAAACCCATTGAATAGACCAAAAATTCCAGTACTGCGTAATATTGCAAAATCACGTATTACTCTAATGCAGATTAATAGAGTTTTGGAACCACATCTATCTGGGATGACAAATTTAAGCGATATACATCTTGCATTATATTGTGCAGCAGTGACTGTCATCGAAATTTCAGGTCAAAAGACTTACACCCATAATGCGGCTGGTCGTAGTATCCAGAAAAATACACCTGTCTGAAAAACGCGCCTTGAAAACAATATCAATGAGTTCCGGAGGAAAGTTGACATTATCTCAGAGTATCTTTCTGGTAATCAGTCAAATAAAGTAGCGAGAAAAGCAAAAATAATTGCCAATAAATCTGGCATTGACTTCGATGATTCAAACCTGACAGAAAAATTGTTGGATCTAAAAGATCGGTTTAGGCAAAAAGCTAAATCGAAAGGAGCCAGGCTAGCAAGATATAATGAACTAGAAAAGCGAAAACATCAAAATTCAGTATTTGCAAACAGCCAAAAGAAATTTTATAGACAACTCGAAGCAGAAGGTAACAGCAAGTCAGAACTTAAGGATATCGATGTGTCTTCCTTTGCGGAATATTGGAGATCGGCTTGGAAAAAATCAGACGGCTACGAAAAATTGGCTCCTTGGGTTAAAACCATTCAAGAACAGACAAATGCTCTCCCAGATATGGAGTCTAACGATTTCACAGAGATTGACATTTGCACTGCTGTCAGGAAGACTCACAACTGGAAGGCGCCTGGACCAGATGGATTGCATAACTTCTGGATTAAAAGCTTTACAGCCGCCTATCCCGTACTTGCAAATGCATTTAAAGAGGTTTTAATAAATCCAGACACTTTCCCTGACTTTCTAATGGAGGGCAATACATACCTACTGTTCAAAAAAGGGGACGTTAAGCAAGCCAATAACTACAGACCAATCACATATCTGTCAGTGTTATATAAACTGTTCACAGCCCTACTCAATGAAAAAATCTACCAACATTGTGATAAAAACAACATTTTTGAAGAAAAACAGAAAGGATATATAAGAGCAAGTATGGGCTGCAAGGAACAATTGACGATCGATGCTGTAGTTCTTGAGCAAGCGCAAAAAAGAAAACGCAACTTAAATATCTGCTATATAGACTACAAGAAAGCATTCGATAGTGTCCCTCACGATTGGCTGGTTGAGGTTCTGAATTTCTATAAAATTAGCCCCCAGATTATTAATTCTTTAAAGTGCCTGATGGGGAAGTGGAAAACGAATCTTTTTGTCGACCAACAATGCATTGCTGCTACAAATATCGAGAGGGGAATTTTTCAGGGAGATTCCCTTTCTCCAATTTGGTTCTGTTTAGCATTGAACCCTTTGTCCACACTACTCAACAAATATAAACTCAACTGGATATAAACTTAACATGAGGAATCCAAAAAAGCTCTCTCATCTACTATATATGGATGACCTTAAATTATATGGAGAAACTAGAGAAAAATTAAACTCATTGATAAAAACGGTTGAAACATTCAGTAGGGATATCAGAATGTCATTCGGACTGGACAAATTCTCTACCATTAGTATACAGAAGGGAAAGGTTCAGAGTCAACATTCAACACTTTGTAACATACAACAACTAGCACTAGAAGAATCCTACAAATATTTAGGAATACCCCAAAAGCATAAACTTGATCATAACCAGTTAAAGAAGGACTTTTCCACTCTATACCAAAAGAGACTTACAAAACTTTTAAACGCCAAACTGAACGGAGGAAACCTCATTAGAGCGATCAACGGTTGGGCGGTGCCAACTCTGACATATTCTTTTGGCATAGTTAAATGGTCAGAAACTGACCTTGATGAACTCGATAGGTTGACGCGCCGAATATTGACAAAGTTCCGATGCCTGCATCCAAACTCATCTACGAAAAGACTATACATCCAAAGAAAGTTGGGGGGTAGAGGCCTTGTAAACGTAAAAAATCTCTGTCTCAATCAAGAAAATAGAATGAGAAAACACTTCCTTGATTCAAACAGTACGTTAATGAAATTGGTTGCAAATGAGGATCGGGGTTTCACCCCACTGAACCTAAATAAACAAAATCGTATTGATAGCAGAACAACACTCACGGACTGTGTTCGAGAATGGAAAGGACAAACATTGCACGGAAGGTTTCCTAAGTCACTCGAAGATGACATCATTGACGAACAATTGTCTCTGAAGTGGCTGACCGATGGACTCTTGTACCCAGAAACAGAAGGTTTCGCGATATCTATTCAAGATAGGGTAACAAGAACAAAAAACTATGAAAAGCACATACTGCATTTGGACGTAGTCAATAAGTGCAGGAAATGCGGTACTTTGGGGAAAACAATTGAGCACCTTATTGGCGGTTGCCCGGCCCTTGCTCCTAATGCTTATTTAGGACGGCATAATCAGCTGGCAAAAATTATACATCAACAAATTGCAAAAAAACACTCGCTATTAGAAAATGCACCTCCTCCATATTATAAGTACTCGCCTTCTCCTGTACTTAATCATCCGATACCATTCTTTACTGGGACAGACCAATCACTACTGATCGAACGGTTGATTATAACTGGCCGGATATTGTTCTAATCAACAAAAAGGACAAGAGGGCTTTTATAATTGACATCGCAGTGCCACTATCTCACAACATTAGAAAAACTGAGATAGAAAAATCCACAAAGTATGAAAATCTGGCATACGACTTGAAGAACCAGTGGAAACTGAGTAAGGTATATGTAGTGCTCTTCGTTATATCCGCCGAAGGCCTGATAAGTAAGAGATTTTCAAAGAACCTCGAGAGCCTCGGGATCTCGAGATCGATTGCCATAGTGGGACAGCGTGCCGTGCTGTTGCAGACGTGTCACATTGTTCGTAAGATATTATGCTAGGGTGAGAGGAGCTGAATTGCTTTTTCATCTTGGCATTGGAATACCGGCCAGCATGAGCTGAGATTCTACAGTAAGGATGAGCAGAATAATAATAATAATAATAATGATAATGAAGTTGGTTGCTAAGGAGGACCGGGGTTTCACCCCGTTAAACCTAGATAAATTGAATCGTGTTGATGGTAGAACAACACTTACGGATTGTATCCGTGAATGGAAACAACAGACACTGCATGGACGGTATCCAAAGTCACTCGAGGATGATACCATTGATGGACCATTGTCTCTAAAATGGCTGACCGATGGGCTGTTGTACCCAGAAACAGAAGGTTTTGCGACATCTATTCAAGATAAGGTAGTAAGAACACGGAACTATGAAAAGCATATACTACACATGGATGTTGTCGACCGATGTAGGAAGTGCGGTATAGTGGGGGAAACGATTGAACACCTTATCGGTGGGTGTGCAGTTCTAGCCCCTAATGCTTATTTAGGAAGACATAATCAGCTGGCGAAAATTATACATCAGCAAATTGCATTAAAATATTCGCTATTAGATAACGCACCTGCTCCATATTATAAGTACTCACCTTCTCCCGTATTGGAATCATCTGATTCAATCCTATACTGGGACAGACCAATCACAACAGATCGAACGGTCAATTATAATAGACCAGACATTGTTCTAATTAGTAAAAAGGAGAGAAGGGCTTTTATAATTGACATCGCAGTGCCACTCTCTCATAATATCAGGAAAACCGAGTTGGAGAAAACCACTAAGTATGAAAACCTTGCGTACGATTTGAAAAACCAGTGGAAACTGCATAAGGTAGAGATAGTGCCTTTCGTTATATCCGCCGAAGGCCTAATAAGTAAGAACTTTTCAAAAAATTTGAAGAACCTTGGTATCTCAAAATCGATTGCCATAGTGGGACAACGTGCAGTATTCTTGCAGACATGCCACATTGTTCGTAAAATTTTAGTAGTTAATTATTATTGAAAGTTTTCCCCAATTATTGAAAGTTTCGTAAATTTAACGAGACAAAAAAAAACGGACCTCCATTAAAAGCACTTTGAAACTTTAGTTTAGTTTATGTATAACTCGAAACATGTCAGAGAATATTTTGAATATATTCTAAAACAAATACCAAGTGTTTTAATTATTATCATTGTTGCTATGTTCACCAAGTGACAACCGTGCAATCAATCGAAATTATTTCTTACATTATACCATTTTTACCACGTTCGTTCCTTGAATACCTTCATAGAAACATTTCTGACAATGCAATAAATACAGTTCAAGGAACTTTAATTTTTCTTATAAATCTACGAATAGTTTTCTTGAACACCGTAAATTTATACAGCCGCACAGAAAATGTATTAAATTGTAAAGTTATCTCATTTTCAATCTCGAGATTGGGCGAAGAGCTACTAATAGTTAGGCGTTCCTAAAATGTTATATTGTTTGACTGGTAAATGGCTCCCGTGATAGGCATCACCGTTCTTGCGGCTGATTCGAAATTAAAGATACAGCTTGACTGGTGTACACGTTTCCTGATAAAGGCCCTACTAGAGGGTACGTTTCTGTTGTAATTTCTTAACTCGTATTAGATGTGGTATGTGCTTTGCAATTTGTACAACAAACTCTGATTAGAAACGGATTTCTGTATATATTCTTTATATATATATATATATATATATATATATATATATATATATATATATATATATATATATATATATATGTATATATACAGGTTGAACAAAATTTACGACATTACAACATTTTATTATCAAAAAGTACATGTAAAGTTGCTCAATCTACAATAAATGTTCCAAATGACTTCCTCCAGCCTTGATACAAACATGCAATCTTCTCGTCATTGACTTCCGAACTCTTTCAAACACACCAGGGTCGTTTCTAATTGTGTTACACCCAGCAATTATCCGATTTCGCAAATCATCCAAATTCTTCAATGGAGTAGCGTAAACTAATAACTTCAGATATCCCCAGAAGAAATAATCCAGGGGGTTTAAGTCCGGGGATCGAGCAGGCCATGCGTGTGGCCCACTTCGACCAATCCAGCGATATCCGTATGTTGCTGTTAAAAAATCACGAGCAACCAAACTGAAATGTGGTGGTGCACCATCGTGTATAAACCACATTTCATGCCTTGTTGCCAATGGTACATCTTCCAGAAACTCAGGCAGCGTTGCTTCCAAAAAGTTACGATACACCTCGCCAGTAAGTCTTTGTGATAGAAATACCGGTCCAATTAGATAGTCACCTACAATTCCAACCCAAACATTCAACGAGAACTGATGTTGAAAACTATTTTCGCATACTTCATGCGGATTTTCATCTGCCCATACATGGTTATTATGAAAATTCCTTATTGCCTATTGCCGATATTCCGTTTCAAAGTTCTGACCCTCTTACTGGAAAACTCTTTGTTACAATATTTATTGTAATATTTTTATTTGATATAAAATGAAAACAGGTAGAGAACAGTCCTGGGAAGGGTAATCTGTATTTTTGCATTAAATTAAGAACGAATATATACACAAATCCGTTTCTAATCAGAATTTGTTGTACAAATTGCAAAGCACATACCACATCTAATACGAGTTAAGAAATTACAACAGAAACGAACCCTCTAGTAGGGCTTTTATCAGGAAACGTGTACACCAGTCAAGCTGTATCTTTAATTTCGAATCAGCCGCAAGAACGGTGATGCCTATCACGGGAGCCATTTACCAGTCAAACAATATAACATTTTAGGAACGCCTAACTATTAGTAGCTCTTCGCCCAATCTCGAGATTGAAAATGAGATAACTTTACAATTTAATACATTTTCTGTGCGGCTGTATAAATTTACGGGGTTCAAGAAAACTATTCGTAGATTTATAAGAAAAATTCAAGTTCCTTGAACTGTATTTATTGCATTGTCAGAAATGTTTCTATGAAGGTATTCAAGGAATGAACGTGGTAAAAATGGTATAATGTAAGAAATAATTTCGATTGATTGCACGGTTGTCACTTGGTGAACATAGCAACAATGATAATAATTAAAACACTTAGTATTTGTTTTAGAATATATTCAAAATATTCTCTGACATGTTTCGAGTTATACATAAACTAAACTAAAGTTTCAAAGTGCTTTTAATGGAGATCCGTTTTTTTTTGTCTCGTTAAATTTACGAAACTTTCAATAATTGGGGTATCTCCAAAGTCTGGCTGGGTGTTTGTTAGGTTTTTACCGTCGTATATGGCTTTTTTTTCGGAAATTTCCAAATAATTTAACAGTCTTGCTTTTATTGCAACTATGTATTATTTTGCCATTATTTGTTTTCAAAAAATGGTTCTGTTCTATACAATGTTCGGCAAAGCCCGCCTTTCTTTGATTATGTAAAATGGATTATTAATGTTCTTTTAGTCTACTACCTCTAAATCGCTTCCTATAATAGAAATTCTTCTGTTGACAGCAAATTTGTTGAACATAACCTGACTCTTTTTTAGGTTTGTTTTCAAACCAAAAGGTTCCACTTCCGTCTCGTTTCTCATGGTGTGCGCATTGTGTGAAACGAGACGAGAGTCAGCCGCCGTGATATCCACGTGCATCTTTCAATATCGTAACATTTTTGTTTTGTTCGAACGGATTTTATCGAGAGAAAGTAGTGACAAAAGTCAGTGAAGTAGTATTTCGGTAGCCTGTCTACAATAATTATATAGTCGGTAGCCTGGATATGGCCTAAGAGCCAGACAACCTCTGGGCTGCTAACAAATTGAGCTGGCAATTGCCTTGCAGCAAAGCCAAAAGGTCCACCTCAGGTGACCTCAAGCAAGCAAAAGGTTCTCCCACCCTTTGCAGCTCTTGTATGTGTTTTCGTAGCTTATCTAGGTCTTGTGAGAGGAGAACGATATCATCTGCGAATCTAAGATGGCTAGGTGTGCACCATTCATTTTTATTTCCTCCCCTTCCCAATTCAGATTACGGAATACCTCTTCAAGGCAGGCTGAGAAAAGAACAGGCGACATTGAGTCACCTTCCCCGTTCTACGTTGATTTTAACTTCAAGGTCATCCATGTGAACTGTCGCTGTAGCTTCATCATAAATGGATCCCAGTAGGTTCGCATAGGATCTGTCTATCCTCTAGTTAAGCAATGCATCCATTATGGCATGCTTTTATGTTGAATCAAATGCCTTTGTATAGTTAATAAAAGCGAAACACAGTCGCATGGTGTATTCATTGGGCCTTTCTATGGCATGTTGGACAACCTAGATATGATCCATTGTAATCCCGCCTGATCTCTCGGTTGGGCGTCATTTAGTTTTTTTAATATTCTTTTAGATATTTTCTTGGTGAAAACTTTGTAGATTATGATAGAAGGCTTATCGGTCGGTAGTTTTTATAAATCTTTCTGTGCTCCTTTCTTATAAAGAAGAATCACTTCAGCATTTTTCCATTTTTTAAACTTTGAGTCATTTTGAGTACAATTTTGGCAGTATTTTATGTAAAGTTCCGTTGTCACTTCATCCAACAGGATATCTGGAATTTGATTTTCCATGGGCCTTGCTGTCTTTGATTGGTTTTGATACTACTTTGAATAAAATCTTCTGATAACCTCTAACCTTTCCCAACGCTCCTTACACACTGTGCCATCCTCACGCATTAAGGCAAATATTGGTGTCCTTTTATTTCTCAGCTTATCTTGAACCTACGCGTTTCCTCCAATATGTTTCTTTATAGTTTTGCAAAGGTCACTGTTTGAAACTTTTCTCTGCTGGTGCTAATGTAGCAGCCGTTTCAAGCACATTGTCTATGATTTTTTCATACCGATCTGCTATTTTCGTCTTTTCTGGGTCTTGCAACACAGCAAAGCGGTCCCGAAAAACAATCTCAATCTATCCTCTTATAGATATATCCTAAGCTTTGCTCGTATCATTCTATGGTCACTTCCTTTATTACAATTTCAATTGCTACACAGACCAATTGCTAAATATTGTTTTATCATTTGACATGATATAGTTAATTTCTCCCTTTCTTCACGTGGTGCCACCGATCGCCTTCGCCGAACTACCACGAAGAAATAAATACATACATAAATAAATAAATAAATATATAAATAAATATATAATATATAAATATATATATATATATATATATATATATATATATATATATATATATATATATATATATATATATATATATATATATATATATATATATATATATGTATATATGTATATATATATATATATATGAGAGACATATATATATATATATATATATATATATATATATATATATATATATATATATATATATATATATATATATATATATATGAGAAAAAGCAGACTTAAGTTTTACGGACACATGAAACGGATGAATTCGAGTAGGCTATATATATATATATATATATATGGTTCACCAGGGCCCATACGTGAATAATAATACTAATAATAATAATGTAATGATAATAATAATAATAATACTAATAATAATAATGTAATGATGATAATAATAATAATAATAATAATAATAATAATAATAATAATGTGTATTATAAATCCAGTCCTCAAGCTGTTCTGGAGTCTGACGATGTACTGCTCTACTGGGATAGACCGATAATAACTGACAGGGCTGTCGACTACAATAGACCAGACATAGTCTTAATAAATAAAAACGAAAAGTGGGGAACAATTATTGATATAGTGCCATACCACTATCTCATAATATACATAAAACGGAGGTGGAAAAGGTTTCTAAGTATGAGAATCTTTCTTATGAATTGAAGAACATCTGGCAACTTGAAAAAGTGGACGTCGAACCTTTTGTATTTTCCGCAGAGGGATTGGTGAGCCACAGGTTCTCCAAAAGTTTAACAAATTGTGGACTAAATAGAAATATCATAAAAGTGGGACAACGGGCTATATCGTTGCAAACCTGCCACATAGTTCGAAAATGTTTGTCTTAATGCCAACGGAATACTGGGTTATAACGAAATTTATCCCCAGGCTTCCAGAGAATAATAACAATATATATATATATATATATATATATATATATATATATATATATATATATATATATATATTCCCCTCTGTGCCACCCGAAATTTTTGAATTGATTGCGATGTGAGTGTCCAGGTTTCACTTCCGTATGTCATAACGGGTAGAACGCACTGATCGAATACTTTTCTTTTCAGGCAAAGGGGGAGTCTGCTCTTAAACACTATGTTGAGCCTACCAAATGCCTGCCAGCCACATTTAACACGCCGTTCCACCTCCCGGGCGGTATTCCCCTCCATGGAAATCCTCTGCCCAAGATATACAAAGCTGTCCACAATCTCTAAATCCCTTCCTAAAACTGAAATTCTTCTGTCCTGAGCGAAGTTATTGAACATAACCTGACTCTTTTTCAGGTTTATTTTCAAGCCAAATGGTTCGCCAGCCCTTTGCAGTTCTTGTATGCGTCTTTGCAGCTCCTCTGGGTCTTGTGAAAGGAGAATAATATCATCTGCAAATCTAAGATGGTTTAAGTTTGCACCACTGATCTTTACCCCATCCTGTTCCCAATCCAGTTTACGGAATACTTCTTCAAGGCCAGCCGAGAAAAGAATAGGCGATATTGCGTCACCCTGCCGTACACCTCGTTCTATATTAATTCCCACTTCAAGATCATCAAGGTGAATTGTGGCTGTAGCTCCATCATATATCGATTCTAATAGGTTTACATAGGCTCACTCTACACCTTGGCTAAGCAGTGCATCCATTATCGCATGCTTTGAGATGGAATCAAATGCTTTTTCGTAGTCGATAAAAGCCAAGCACAGTGGCATGGTGTATTCGTTGTGCCTTTCTATGACCTGCTGTACAACCTGGATGTGATCCATTGTACTGAATCCACTTCTGAATCCTGCTTGTTCTCTTGGTTGTGCGTCATTCAGTTTTTTTAATATTCTTTTAGAAATTATCTTAGTGAAAACTTTGTACATCACTGATAGGAGGCTTATTGGACGGTAGTTCTTTAAATCTTCCTGTGCTCCTTTTTTATGTAAAAGGATCACTTCTGTATGGAATGGAAAGATGTATG
This sequence comes from Cosmopolites sordidus, assembly GCA_031761425.1. Classification (NCBI taxonomy): domain Eukaryota; kingdom Metazoa; phylum Arthropoda; class Insecta; order Coleoptera; family Curculionidae; genus Cosmopolites; species Cosmopolites sordidus. The sequence goes on along the minus strand of JARFXV010000067.1, from coordinate 1,250,280 downwards.
CTTGGCATTACAAGACGAGACAGAAAGTCCTGCGCATAGATCAGGGAACAAACAAAAGTCTGTGACATCATTGGAAGAGTAAAACAGTTGAAATGGAGATGGGCAGGCCATATAGCGAGGCGATGGGATGACAGATGGACCAAGGCAATCCTGGAGTGGATACCGCTTGATCGCAAACGTCCGCGAAGAAGACCGAAAGCACGATGGATTGATGGCATTGTTAAGTATATTGGACCAGAGTGGCAAAGGAAAGCCCAGGACCGTAAAAGTTGGTTCATCCTGCAGTAGATCGACACGGGCTGATGATGATGATATATAATATATATGCCAAACGGGCAGATCTCTCAATGATAGGCTAAAAGAACATAAATATTCAATTATGTATAGGACACAAATTATATCAAATTAATACATAGTTGCAATAAAAGCAGCCTGTTAAATTATTTGAAAATTTCCGAAATTAAAAAGGTTATATACGACGGTAAAACCCAGCTAGAATTCAGAGATACCCCAATTATTGAAAGTGTCATAAATTTAACGAGACAAACAAAAAACCGATCTCCATTAACAGCACTTTGAAACTTTAGATTAGTTATTATATAACTCTCTTTGAGAATGGTCGCGAGGCCGAAATATGTCAGAGAATATTTTGAATATATTGTGAAATAAATACTAAGTATTTTAATTATTATCAGTATTACTGATAATAATTAAAATACTATCAGTATTACTGATAATAATTAAAATACTACGTAAAATAACAATACCAAATCTAAGAATTGACGCAAAAAGGGCAACCGTGGCCTCATCTTAATGATTTGGGCGTTTGCCATCGAATTTTTGTCTTTCAAACATATTAATTCTTTCTCTGTTTCGGTTTCAGAAACCGTAATTTTCTTTTGTAGAATTGATAGTTTTACGTTCTATCGAAATATGAATTCAAATTTGTTTATAACCTACTTTCGTTTGTTATCGAGGACAAGACACGTTTTTACTGATGAGCAAGCACCTGATTGTGGTTTCTCTTTAATCTTCTCTTGTGCATACTTGTATATATGATTTCTTTGGTTATTAATGACTTTTTTTGTTCAATTAAAAGTTTGACAAAGGAAAGAAAATGGTGTGAAAAATCAATGAGTGAAAATATTTTGTATGCTATTAAGGATTGTCCAAGAAGAGGATCAGAACTTTCAAATGTGGCAGAATGATAACTACAAGCGATATTCCGGTAATTTTAATGTTATCTTGAAGAGTACACAATGGTATTATGGTGTTATACACAATGGTGTTATGAAAATAATGTCGTTTAAATGTCCCCCGGGGTTCTTCTGATAGAATGTATTCTGGAATCATCATATCGCATGTAGGGTTTTTGATTTCTCGACTTTTGGACACTTGGTTAAGTATAAAATAAAATATTGTTGATTACTAATTTAGTTCAGTAATGAACTATACTGATAATACACCTGCTGTGGATATTTTTATGGTCGCAGATTTTCTGAAAAATGACATTCCGTTTAATTCAGCTGAAGTTCGAGGTGCTAAAGCATCGATGCAAGTTTTTTAAAAAATAATAATAATGTAAATAAGAAACAAAATTTTTCTAATAAATATAATTAAACTATTTGTAGGGTGTCGCGAGAAAGTTACGGTGACAAAGTTATAGGTTTTGTTCAACTTTGTAACATAGTTGCACTGTAAAATGACGTGTATGTCCAGAACATAAAGTTCAGAGTAAAGCTTATATATTTACCTTAATTATTAATAAAAAATTAAGAAAAGAAACAATTAAATCAAGACACTCAATGTCACGATTGTGCAGCTTCAGCAGATAATAAATAAAACAAAAATATATATATATAACGTTCTAAATAGTAATATTTTGTATATTTTTGTAATATTGGTAATATTGATTTTCAAAAATAATGTATAATGTTAAATATTGAATAATCACAATATATTTTCTTGTTTTGTAAATTCGGTTACTTATCCCCGAAATTTTCTTTCGTCCTGTTTCTGAACAGACGTTCCGAAAGAATCGGAGTTTCGGGCAAATAAAACAATTTATCGATCTTTAGTCACTGTTCTATAGGTTTAACCTATATCTTTGACTGCTTTTGTTGGTTTGCGATCAATTTGAAAATATACTTGCTTTTAATTGTTATTTAGGCTTTCGGTGCTGTTTTCGACGTTATTCTCATATATATGGAGGCTCAAAGGTAAGTTCAGAATTAAATCAGATTAGGGTTCGTTTTTATAACTTTTATTTATATTTTTTAATTCATGTAGGGGTAACAAATTAACGTGCCAAATTTATAAGAAGGAATATTCCTGTGTGTCGGCAAATAATCTACATGTAGCAACACAACCGAGGGTAGTAACAATAAAAAAGCCTTTCAGGATCGTCAGTTTTGTAGGATAGGAATAATAGTATTCAAGAATTAGACAACAGACAAGAACAAAATACGACTACTGATTTGGAAGGTAATCGTATATGAAAAGTCTTATATTCATGAAAGTTTTACAGGATAATCTAATTTGTAGATGGTCGAAGAGTACAGAAATTAGTGATTAGTTGGATGAACACTAACTAGTTAAATTAAGGAGTGGCAAAGCAGTTTTCCATGGAATCAAAACAAACATCTGAAGGAGTATGCAAAAAAAATAGAAAAGCAAACCTACTATCCAAACAAAAAGTAAAGAAAATGGTATATTTCTATTCTAAATAAAAACAAAACCGTTAAAATATTTTGTTTTTCAGGATTTTGGTACAGTTCATCTATTGATTGAACATATTCATTTGATATGGTATGTTTAAACACAGGTTAGAAATTTATTATAGGCATTGAAGACTGATGGTAGGCTGACAGTGGGTTTCTAGTGGATAGACTTTACCATGAGAGTCCCACACTTCGACTATAAGTTTTCCACTCAAAAAAAAAGGTTTAGGTGCCTTCTCTCATTTAGGAAATCTCTGACTGGTCATGCATTAGAGTTAGTTAGCAGCCACATTTATTTATATTTGCAAATATTACTAAATCAAGAGTCTAATATGGTGGTTTGTAGAACATGTAAAGCAAAAATCGCTATCGTTTTAAAAATATTGAAAACTTTAAATCAATAAAATAGTATGGGTGATTTTTTTTTTGAAAATGTTAATAGAGTTTAGTGTGGTGGTTTGAAGAATCGGTGTGGTTTTAAAAGGATTGCAAATTTCAATGAAAGCAATCAAACAAATATGTATTTAATTTTGGATAGTGATTGTTTTATTCTGAATTGATTATTAATGTAGTTTACATATTATAATTTACTGTAATATATTATCCTAGTTGGGGGAAGTTTTATTATGTATATTTAACAGCGTATTCTTTATTGAAATAAAATTAGCGATTTAAACGGTATGTGTTTTGTTTTTCTAATTATGATTTATATTGTTTTTTTCGCTCAAAAAATAATTACAAAACCAGATAATATCATTTGATTATTTGATATTTAACATTTTTCATTATTTTTGAAAACCAATATTATTTGCTGAAGCTGCACAATCGTGACATTGAGTGTCTTGAAGTTTTCTTAATTTTTCATTAATAGTCAAGGTAACTATATAAAGTTTACTTCGAACTTTATGTGCTAGACATACACGTACTTCTACAATGCAAATACCATTTTTACCATTATTACCACAGACATAGCCAATCGTGGCGCGTTTGTAGTCACGTAATTTTTATTGAAATTTTATAAATTTTAATTCAATTATATTTAATTGTAACAAGTTTTTAAAAAGTTTTTCGCATCGATCATCAATATTATTTATGATAAAGTTTTGAAATAAAGTAAAAAAAATCCAGAATTATTTTTTATTCAAAAGCCTAATTGCTCCGAGCCGAACCGATATGCGATATTGGCCTTCGGTACAATTGTTCCGGTTTTTTTTCGGGAATTGTCGGCGTGTCATCGCTACTAGGTTTAAAATTTTATTTTCATTTTGATATAACTTTTTAATTATAAGGAAAAAAATACAAATATAAATAGTTTTAATAAAAAATCTTTCCATTATGAAAAAAAAAATGTTCAAAAGCCCAATTCTCGAATTTTCGAGAAATTTCTAAAATTGTTAATTAAATGCAAAATAAAATTACGCTTATTAATAATCATCAACATTTATTATTTATTCAGTCTTGTTTGGATTAAAATTATTGCACATGTTTCTAACAAAATTAACTACTTTGAATATGTTTGTTGGCTTCCTTCCTAGGGTAAGTAAAATTATTAATCACACAGTCTTTTAATTAAACAAATAGTCAGAACCTAACGTATCTTCATAAAATCTTTAAATTAAAGTTACATATCAGTTCTGCGAAATTTGCCCGTAGATAGTCCTAGCTATCAATATAGTTACCGTCAAACTGCGTCATTGGCGCCATTTTCTTGTTGACAGAGATTTTTAACTCACAACAATATAAGTTTCATACAACAGCATAATTTGTAATAGCACTGAACGTTTAATGTCGAATTTTGTACCAAACTTGAAGTGATTTACAATTAAAGACCAAATCAGTTTTTTGAACTGCTCGGCGCACGTTTCGCTAACCATGTTAGCATCATCAGGAGATGATTTAATCCTAGATTAATTCAATAATTCTTAGATTAAATCATCTCCTTATTATGCTAACATGGTTAGCGAAACTGGAAACTACGATTTGCGGACAGCATTGATTTTCTATTACCATTTGAAGAAAACTGTTGCAGAATAGCATCGAATGTTTGTCGAAGCTTACGGTGAGCATACTTTTGATAAATCACAGAGTTTTGAGTGGTTTACAATATTCAAAAGTGGCGATTTTGATGTGAGAAACGAAGAACGTGGAAGACCACCAAACAAGTGTCAAAACAGCGAATTACACGCATTGTTGGATGAGGATGACGCTCAAACGCATCAACAACATCTCTATACGTTTGAAAGTCTTGGGAATGATCCAGAAGATGGAAAAATTGGGTTCCACATGAACTGAATGAAAGACAGCAGGAAAACTAAAAAACCACTTGCGAAATGCTGCTTGTGAAATCCTAAGCGTAAAAGATCCTGGGTAACTCCAGGCGAACCATCCAGATCGACTCTAAAGCCAAATTGCAATGAACGAAAGACAATGCTTTGTGGTTGGTGGGATCAAAAAGGTGTGATCTATTATAAGAAGTTAAAACCTGGCGAAACCGTCAATATTGAACGCTACGAACAACAAATGATCGATTTGAATAAAGCTTTGCGTGAAAAACGACCAG